>JAJLRJ010000013.1:11931821-12334321 GCA_024195265.1 Dendrophyllia cribrosa | reverse complement strand
AAAAAAAACGTGCTAAACACCACCAACAACCAGCAAAATGTGATATTTTATTACGTTTTGCAGCTCTAGAAAATATATATTTTATTTCCACAAGTTTTGTGATAAATTTGAATGTTGCCGCAATTTTGGATGACATCACAGATCCGATGTCACCTCGCCCCCTGTCAACTCTCCCCCTATCAACTCACCTCCTATCAACTCGCTCCCTGACAACTCCCTATCAACTTGTCCCCTATCAACTCTCCCTCTGTCACTGTTCGCTCCCTTTCAAATTTATTCCTATCAACTCGCCCCCTGTCAACTCTCCTCCTATCAAGTCGCCCTATGAACTCGAACCCTATCAACTCGCTCTCTGCCAACTCGTCTCTTGTCAAATTTCTTCCTATCAACTCGCCCCCTGTCAACTCTCCTCCTCCTGTAAACTCGAACCCTATCAACTCGCGCTTTGCCAACTCGTCCCCCTATCAACTTGCCCTCGTGCGAGTTGATATTGGGAGAGTTGATAGGGTGCGAGTTAATATTGGGCGAGTTGATCTTGTCCTCCTATCAACTCGCACCCTGTCAACTCTCCCCCTATCAGCTCGCCCCCTGGCAACTCACCCCCTTTCAACTCGCTTCCTGTCAAATAGCCCCCTGTCAACTCTTTTTTATCATTTGCCCTCTGTCAATTAGCTCCCTGTCAAGTCGCCCCCTGTCAATTATCCCCATATCATTTCACCCTCTGTCAACTCTCCCCATATCAACTCGCCCCCTATCTATTCGCACCCTATCAACTCGCCAATATGAACCCACACAATATCAGCTCTGAACAGAACAGAACACACTTTATAACCATACTTTGATGTCAACTTTTAATACTGTCATACTTTACTGTCAACTCTTCATTCACCCCCTATCAACTTGCCCCATATCAACTCGCCCAATATCAACTCGCCCAATATCAACTCACCCCCTATCAACTCGCCCAATATCAACTCGCACCCTATCAATTCGCCCAATAACAACTCGTACCCTGTCAACTTGCCCAATATCAACTCTCACCCTATCAACTCGCCCAAAATCTACTCGCACCTTGTCAACTCGCCCCTCTTAACTTCACCCTGTCAAATCGCCCCCTATCAACTCGCATCCTGTCAATTCGCACCCCATTAACTCGCACCTCATCAACTCGCACCCTATCAACTCGCATCCTGTCAATTCGCACCCTATCAAATTGCCTTTATTAACTCGCACCTTATCAACTCGCACCCTGTCAACTCGCCCCCTATCAACTCGCCTTTTATCAACTCGCATCTTGTCAACTTGCACCCTATCAACTCGTTGAAAGGGGGTGTTGCGAATCGTTGTATATACTCGACTTACGAAGATTTCGGGAGACTATCATGTACTAAAAAAGTATAATCACGATTAGTTAACCGATGAATTCAAACATGACCAGGTATAGTTATTTGCTTCTTTTAAAGAAAGAAATTTAACGACCAATTAGACAATCGAGATGACCGAAAACAAATACATTAGCCAATCATAATTCTTTTTTTTTTCAGACCGATATTTTCCAAGTGTCAGACCGGGTGATTCTCAAAAGGGAATCATGAGATTTTTTTCATTTTTTTTTTCTGTGGTGTAATGAATCTCTTATTAACCTTAGATTCGTATTGGCCTTTAATGGTCTTCTTACGGACAAAAATAACCTCAGTGGTCCGTAGCGTTAAGACCTTGAGCCTATATTTTCCCAGTACGACCAAGACCAAGAACAGTGCAGAGCATTTTTTTTCCTGCAGGAGTTCCGACATGAAAGGGAGTAGACTACAATAGGATTAAGAGGATGGTTTTCTTCTGAACTGATCGTACCATAAAATAAAAATGCAGATCATGGGGGGGGGGGGGGGGGGGACATTTAAACTTGTTTTAGTCCTTAGTCCTATGAAAAGAAAATTGTAAGGCTGGCAGGATATTTCTTACCATTGTAAAATTATTTCGGATGTTTTAGAAGGCCAGACTGCAGGGCATTCCGATCATCATTCAGTTGCGAAAATAGGTGCTCTATAAGTATTAGGGCTCTTTCCTTTTGCCAGAACTGTAAACATTATGCGCCTTTTTGAGAACCCGGTGCCACAAGTCTATCAAAATGATGCATACTATTTTTATATTAATCGGTATGGTCGGCCATTGCGTAAAATATGATGGCATACAATTTACGAATTGGCCGATCCTGCCTGTCAATTCTGACAAAATAATGATAAGAGTAGTATAGGGGATTGCACGTTCGGCCCCACCCCGTGGAAGGGTTAACTCCCCCCCACGGGGCCTTCCCCACGAACCTCCTTGCAGTCGGTTGGTGGGGAAGGCTCCGTGGGGGGGGGGGGGGGGGGGAGTTAACCCTTCCCCGGGGTGGGGCCGAACGTGGCAATCCCCTATACTACTATTGTTGGATTAGCGATAGTCTTTTAACCCTTGTTTTAAGCGTCCCCGGATGCATTTAACACACTACAATGGAGTTGGGTAACACAAATTGAAGAAATCTATACCCCTAAATATATACCACTATGGAACACCTCGCTCTTATACAACAGAATCGCGGTTTTAGATACTGGCTGAGCAGTTTTAAGATGTCCGTTCCAGATAACAACTACGTGAAGGATCTAACTTTGTTTCACAAGCTAATCAAGCCTAAGATTCTTGGAGTAATTAGATTAGAAGTTAATCGCTTAGGCCCAGTTAAGGTTAGCTACACTATGCGGGTTAGGCTTAGAAAAGATACATATAAAGGCGCTGAATTTACTAACTACTTCTTAAGACAGGACGTGCCAATAATCATTAGCAGCTTTAATCCTAGACTAACTATAGAAAAAATTGATGCTGCAATTAACAATAATAGAGAGTTAATCTCTCTTTGGGTAGATAAAGGCGCAGGATGGGTTGTTGACAGGATTTTGAATGTTTTTCTTGACTTTGCGAGAGATGTGCCAATAAGAGGCGGTTCTTACGTCTCTCTTCCTCCAAAGCTCAAACCCAAACAAGCCATTCTGTGAGAGATGTCTGCAAGGCTTTTCATCAGATAGAGTTCTGAAAGACCATCTCATCTACTGCAAAGGAACCACGGGCCGCGCAGTCAGAGTCAAGATGCCAAAGAAAGGTGAACACATTCTTCGCTTTGAGAACTATCAAAACCAGATGAAGGCACCTTTCATAATATATGCTGATTGTGATAGCCTTATCCAAAAGATTGACACCTGTCAGCCATCCCCAGAACAAAGAAGCACCACTAAGACCGAGGTTCACAAGCCTTGCGGCTTCAGCTTTGTTGTTGTCAGATCGGATGGCGCGTCAGGCAAGCCATTCCTTTATAGAGGCGAGAACTCTGTACGAGAGTTTTTGACTGCCCTTCTTAAAGTGGAAAATGAAAACAGGGAATCCCTCAAGCATAAGGCTCCATCACAAATGACGAAGGACGATTGAAAAGACTTCAACACAGCTGAAAAATGCAATATTTGCAACAAGGATCTGATCCGACATAATGTAAGAGACGAGATAGAATTCTTCGACCCAACCACAGGAGAGTACTGTGGTCAGGTACATAGGAGTACAAACGGATGTTATTCCAAAGTCCTTAAACTCACTACACAAGACGATGAGGGCAATTATATCATCGACAAGTGGCACCCAAGATTGCCAAAGACCGACGATAAGATTGATGACGACTGTTTCTTCTGCGGCGAGCCTCTATTACGCGAACGCTATAGAGACGCAGTAAGAGACCATTGTCACATTTCAGGCAAATACCGCGGTGCTGCCTACAGCACTTGTAACAGAAGTATTTTCAGAATCAACCCCAAGAAAACAATCATCACAGTTGTCTTTTATAACCTTAAAGGCTACGACGCTCACCACCTGATGCAGCAAATCGCAGAGGTTGCTTCTGATCTGAAATGCATCCCCACAAACATGGGAAATGCATCCCCACAAACATTTCTCCCTAGGCAAGCTGAGGTTCATAGATAGTTGTCAGTTTATGCAAGCAAGCTCAGACAGCCTTGTCGCATCAAACAAACCAGAGGATTTCGAGATCACAAGACAACGCGAAGCGGATCCAGCAAAAGGAAGTCTTCTTCTTAAGAAGGGTGTCTACCCTTGTGAGTACATGGACTCTTTCGAGCAATTCGAAGAAGATTTTTTGTCCCCAAAAGAGGCCTTCTACAGTAAGCTCAAAAAGGAGCACATCAAAGATGAAGACTACGAGCACGCCCAACGAGTGTGGGATGCCTTCGGATGCAAGAATCTCGGAGAGTATCACGATCTTTATTTGCTAACAGATGTCTTGCTCCTTGCAGATGTGTATGAGAACTTCAGGAAACATGCCTCAAAAACTACGACTTAGACCCGGCACACTACTACACCAGTCCAGGCTTGAGTTGGGGTGCGTTGTTGAAATACACGGACATCGAACTGGAACTTCTAACCGACTGCAACATGCATCTCTTTGTCGAAAAGGGAACGAGAGGTGGCATTTCCACAGAGATGAAGCGCTACAGCAAGGCGAACAATCCATACCTCAGCGACTACAACCCGGAGAAAGAGACAGTCTACATCCTTTACCTCAATGCAAATAATCTCTACGGTTGGGCCATGAGTCGGCCGCTTCCCGTTGGCAACTTCAGGTGGGTCCGAACTATGCCAACCGAAGAGCAGATCATGAAGTGGACACCAAACAGAAATCGAGGCTTCATTCTTGAGGTAGATTTGGAGTACCCACAAGAGTTCCATGACAAGAACAACTCTTACCCTCTTGCCCAAGAGAAGTCACAAGTTCCAATCGAGTGGATGTCATCATACCAAAGATCCCTTGCGAGAAAGTTAAATCTAGGGGAGGACAGGACTGAAACGCTACTCCTCACTTTGAAAGACAAGCACAACTATGTCCTTCATTACCGAAATCTCCAGCAGTATCTCAAACTCGGGATGAAGCTTAAGAAGGTGCACAAGGTGCTGGGTTTCGACCAGAAGGCTTGGATGGAGCCCTATATCAGACTGAACACAGAGCTCAGAAAGCAAACCACATCAGAGTTTGAAAAGAACTTCTTCAAGCTCATGAACAACTCCGTCTTCGGTAAGACGATGGAGAACCTCAGAAATCGTATCGATGTATGGCTTGTTCGAGCGGATGAGATAGACAAGCTGAGGAAGCTAATCGCCAACCCGCTTTACGCAAGAGCATCAATCTTCGGAGAGAGTCTTGCTGGCATCCAGATACACAAAGCTGAGATCGAATTGAAAAGGCCGGTCCACCCAGGCATGTGTGTGCTGGATCTAAGCAAGACTTTGATGTACGATTTCTATTACTTCCACCTGGATCTGAGATACGGCTCGGAATGTCAGCTTCTCTATACCGACACAGATTCCCTGCTTCTAGAAATCAAGGCAAAGGATGTCTACCATGACATGAAGAACGACATCAACTTCTACGACACGAGCGACTTCCCAAAGGACCACTTCCTTCATAGTCAAGAGAACAAGAAGGTTATCGGGAAAATGAAGGACGAGTGTGCTGGCGTGCCAATATCTGAGATCGTGTGCTTTCGTTCGAAGATGTACTCGACGGCACGACGCACACCATTAAAAAGGCAAAGGGCACGACGAAGGTGGTGACAAAGAAGGAAATACTACACCAGAACTACAAAGACCCTCTCTTTAAAAAGAAAGTCTACAAACACGGGATGGACATGCTTCGAAGCAAAGACCACCAGATCTACGGCGTGCATCTAAACAAGACAACACTCTCGCCATTTAACTCAAAGCGCTGGATTGCAGACGATGGAGTCCACACGCTGGCATATGGTCACAAAGATATCGGTGGCAACTGAGTGTCTGGCGGCACAACTATCAGCTCCTCACGGACGAAACCCCGCTTGGGCCCATCGTAAAGATAATACACGACCGGCTCGTTCGGTTTGGTGACAACCCTTTCAATGTTGTAGACCCTCAAATACAAGATTGGATCGGTCGCCCGCCTACTACCCCCTTCCAGCTCGCCAGGCTGGTACAAATATCTCACATTTACTCGGGGAGGGAGCTTTTTTTCCTTCACTCCCACTGGTCTATAATAGGGGGTAGAGGGCGTGGTAGAAACGGCTTTCTCTTTGATTGCTTCCGCAGGCTTCTTGCCAGTTAATCTAGCCACTTCATTGTTTAAAGCTGATACAACATCGGGCAGCCTTTTAACCCATTCAGTCGATCTCTGGCCGGAGGGAAGGCGCATTTCAACCACATACTGGTGTCCAAACAGGCGTTGAGCCAGGGTTCGGTTGAATCTTTCAACTATCGCTTGGTCTCGGTGTATGTCAACGCGCCCACGACGAACAGCAGTTTTGCTATCTCCCATAGCCTTAGTCACAGCACCCATAAATTCACGCCCAGGGTGACCTGCAATAATTCTGGCCATTTCAAAGGCCCGCGTCTGTAAATCCTCTGAAAGGCTTTTGAAACCTCATCAGACTCTTTCGAGGTCAAGGGCTCTGCTTCTTTGTAGCGGCTAGCCACATCGACAACCGTCAACGCATATTTGTAAACCCTCCGCCCACGAGGAAGTTTGTCGTGGGGCAAAAAAAGGAGGTCCGCTTGATGCACCGCATTGGGCGAGAAGACATCAAACTTTGGTCGAGGGATGTAGCGTGGCGCTGGGAGGCAAATCTACCAAAGGGCTTGTTTGACGAGCCACTTTTTCGCTACATCTTCTGAGACTTTAGCTGCTGCAGCTAGCTTTTTCACAGAAGCAATGCCTTTCCAATAGCTTTTCGTGCTGTAGTAGATCTTTGAGAGTTTAGCATCCATCGTGTATATTTGGGTTTTAAAGAAAGCGAAGAGCTGCATACCCAAGGACAAGCGCGCCAGTGCCAATAAACAGGAGCTAGTCTTGCTTCTGTTGTTCACTGGGTTGATAGAAGTCAGAGAACTCGGGCTCTTGGGGAAGTGTTATTTGTTGGTCCCGTTGGGTTTCATTGTAAAGCACCAACGCTTGGTCAGTGTTAGTGAAATTTTGTTTTGCTTGATCTTTGATCCGATCATTGGTCGCAACCCAGTCGAGGAGCTTTGTGCGGTCTTTCTGCTATTTGGCATAAGCCGCCTGATAGTCCTCAAGGGACTTGTCGTGCCTGGTCTTCTCTTCCAGTGCGGCTTGGCTGCTATCCTCAGACAAATATTTTGCTAGATAATTGCCTCCAGTGAAAGCAGCTACATTGAGAATTGCTCCACCAATCATCATGGCAATTGAGGCCATTGTTGTGTGTATATATAATGTTTTGTGTTTTTACATCGAGGTTGGAAGGATTTTCTGGTCCTCAAGGTATTTCTTCAGTGCGATGCTCCAGCCATGACAGCTGTGAACTTTACGTAGTTCATCACATTGAAGCTGGGGTCAGCTGTGAATGTTTCTTTGATGGGTTTTTAGCGACCCATCCAATACCGGCGACAAGGCCAGTGATTGTGGCGGCATCGAGAACTGATTTCACAAGTTTGTTGTCAGACATGGTGGTGTATATATAAGATTTTAAATTTCGATTAATTCCTCATCGCTCACTGAGTCTGTGTTTTCGATTAATTCCTCATCGTGAGCTGGGCCTGTGTTTTTGTTGGTTGCTAATTGCCAAATTGTTTTTAAGGCGGTTATGTTGAAATTAACCAAAACAAGAAGAACACCTCCGATTGCAGCCCCGTTTACGAAAAGTTGGATGAGTTTTGCCATTGTATATATAGGATTTTTTATTTCATCTCGCGAATTCCGTATTTTCGTTTCGGTGCTGTCTGTGTGACTGGAGGAGTAGTTTGAACCTCCTACGTTGCTGGCGGGGTTGGAGTTTTGTTGCGCCCAAACGTCTCCATAATGGCTTCACGTTGTAAATACACACCCAAAGCGGGGACAATCAAACCGCCAACCCCCAGAATAAAGCAGCCTGAGTTGTTGCTGCTTAATTCTCGAGAGGGGGATGGGTTTGAAATGGGGTCATTTGTCGAGTTTGGAGTAGGGTCATTTGCCGCTTTGGCAGCTTTTTATTTTGCTTCGCGAGCCAGACGGTTGCGCTCTGCTAGTCTTTTGCCAGAAGCAACACGACCAGGGTTTTTCACTGGAACAGTTTTTGGCACATCAGAGGTAATGTGTGTGTTGGTTGTTGTTTCGTCAGGTATCGTCTCCATCAGTATATATAAGTTTTTAAAAAAAACCTGCGCTCGTTCCTACCTGGTTCCTACCTGGTTCCTATCTGATTCCTACCTGGTTCTTTCTTAGTTGTCAACTTCATCAAAGCCCTCTAGTGGGTAGCCTTCACTGTTTCTGCTTGGGTGTGTGGGAGGCATGAGCTCTTCACACACAGCGTTTTCAGGCTCTTTTTCGAACTTAATGTGTTTTGTAGTGATCAGAGCAGCGTTGGCCAGCGCTATCCATCGCCCGCATCGCAGTGCAAGGCTTCCAGCAAAGGTTGGCAATTCATGGTTAATCATGTAGTCATTTTTTAGTTATTTCTGCAGCTCTTTCACATAATCAATCGAAACAACCATGCCAACGCTCTTGCTGACAAGCATTAGAACGCTGTCAATCAGAGACTCGGTCGTCTTGTTGCCGACGTAGGCTTCATATCTTTTGTACAGCTTCACAACCTCCTTGTCTGTAAGGCGTTTCACCTGCTCGTGTGACAGCTGGACGCCGATAGCTTCTTTTGATTTGCCAGTCGAGACCAAAACTGCCAGCTTCTCTCGTTAAGCTGGAATGCCAACAGCTTGAACAAAGGGCACTGTAGGCCCCGCGGAGCTATCAGGGGCTGCCTCCAGCATCTGCATGACTTCGTTTATTGCGGCCTCTTCTCCATGGTTTGCGTGTGCCATCGTGTGTATATATTAGTGTTTTTAATTTTCGATTATTCTCTTGATGTCAGGCAAAAGCCTTTCAACCTGTAAAAGCGTGGCCATGGTGTCTGGCATCTCAGTGAGTTTCAAAGGGTAGCGGTTAAGAAACATGAGACGCAGATCAACCTCACCAGCGGCTTTGATAATTTTGAATTGCATTGCTTCTGTCTTGGCCTGTAATTTGTTCAAAATCTGGTAAAAAGCTGTTAGCTTGTGGAGACTGGTTGGGGTATCCATATTATATTTTAGTTTTATATCTTCACTTCGATTCCATATGGATGTCGCAGGAAGAAAACTAGGTGGGAAACCTTGCGCTCCTTAACCCGTGCAATAAGCTCTTTGTACTCTTCGTGTGTAAGCTCGCCGGCATAGTCTTCGAAGATGGCCTTCGTTGTTTTGCTTGATGGAGTGTAAAAAAGAACGATTGCGGCCACGTTTTCCCTAAATGGTTTCGCAATGCTGGTTATCTGTTGAGTCAACACCCACACGCTTATGCCACTGTGGCGCGCACTGAAGCCGAGATTAACCAGCTGGCTCGTGCGGCCTTTCACGTCTTTCGAAGCAGCGCAGTCATCGAGAATGATGAGCGTGTTCGTCTTCTCAAAAAAGAAACTTGCTAGTTTTAACCACCAAACTCGTGCTGCTGGCAGTCTATCAAGAAGATGTGTGGCTCATTATCCACGAAACCATCGTAGGTCTTGTTGTGGACAAAGGTTGGGAAAATGAGCACGATATAGTCAGACTTACCCCTGAAGGTGCCCTGGAGCTGATTCAGAAAATACTGTGTTTTGCCAGAGTTTGTCGGCCCAACAATTAGGACATTGAAGGGCAGCTTTCGTGGGTCCATTCAATGTATAATTACCCGTTTGCTTAATACTGAACAGCCTGTGGCTGTATGTCCATGATGTTCATCTGTGAGCCACTGATGGTGTAGATGTGGCAGTGCACGTTTCCCGAGCCGGAGGGTGTTCTTTCAATCTCAAGGTGCACGCCGTCCTTTGTGTTGACGAGGCGTTGGCCATTACCGTGAAGGGTTGTATCAACCATTGATCTAAGGTCGATAAAGAGGCCGAACTTGCTGCCCGTGAGATATTTGGTCAGATTCATGTTGGGTCTGCCATAATTATATTTTAAATAATAATTGTTATAATGGCTATACAAATACAATACAATTGTTATACAGTTGTTATAATGGCTATACAGTACAATAGAATACAATAGAAGACAATACAAAAGCTATCTGGCAAGGAGGAAGGGATTTAGGGATTTAGTCGAGACCATTTAGTTCGAAAATGATCAAGGGTATTGGTTTCAAAAGCAAACCGTTTTTCGATTTGCGCATTAGTTTTGACTAGTTCTATAAAAATATTCAACTTCGGTGTGGTATTTCTTTGCTTACTGACATAAATATGATATCTGGCGATGAGAAGATGTTGAACCAGTAAGTCAGAGGTTTTGTTTATTAGACCCAAACACATAGAGCAAGGTAAGGGAGTGTCCTTATGTAAAGCAAGATTTTCTATTATCCACGCCAGGACTCCTTTCCAGAAAGCCTGGCTGTGAATGCAGCTCCAAAAAAGATAAATGATGGTTTCTGACACTTGATCACAGAAGGTGCACAGATCAGTTGGGACGAAACCGATTTAAAAAAAAAATCATTAGTGGCGATTTTTCTATGGAGAAACTTAAATTGAAAAACTCTAAGTTTGGTGTCTTTTGTACATAGAAAAGGCAATAAATAAGTTTTCTTCCAATCGATATTAGAGTTTTCTGATAAAATATCTTCAGTTATCCATTTTTCTTCACTTTTCGTTGGTAAGGATGCTATTTTCTGTATAAGAATTTTGTAGGTATTTTTTGCAGCTCTTTAAGAGAACTGATGACTTAATATCATCTTCTCGCTTCTCTCTATTGTTTATCTTTAATAAAAATGTCCTTTTGTAACTTCTTAAAGCTGACAAAACACTGTTATATTTAAGGAAGTTTGTCTTTACTTTATATTTCAACAAGAAATCGTCATATGTCAAGAAACTATTATTATTATTCATCAGATCCTTAACTTTCTCTACACCTGCATTAAACCATGGTTGGAAGAAAAAAGGTTGATTATCAATTTTGATCAAGGAGTTATACCAAATAATTGAATCACCGAAGTCTAGTTGTTTCTCAGTGTAATTAAAAAGAGACCAGATTTGTAAAATTTCTTCTAAAAAGACATTTTGTAGTTCAAGTAGAGGTATGTCTTCTCTCTTCAAATTGCATTGGAAGAGTAACTTACCCGACCATGGTTTTGCAAGTAATATGTTAGGAAAAGTTCCCATTTGTTGTTAGTATCTTCACTTAGATAATTTTTTACCCATTTTAATTTTAAGGCTTCATTAAAACTCTTAATATCTACCATTTTCAGACCTCCGTTGTCGTATTCATTAATAATTTCAGTTCTCTTAATCTTATCTCCCTTTCCTTCCCATAGGAAATCGTACAAC
Organism: Dendrophyllia cribrosa; assembly: GCA_024195265.1. Lineage (NCBI taxonomy): Eukaryota > Metazoa > Cnidaria > Anthozoa > Scleractinia > Dendrophylliidae > Dendrophyllia > Dendrophyllia cribrosa. The sequence continues at coordinate 12,322,943 of JAJLRJ010000013.1, read as the reverse complement.
AAAGAGGTAATTTCTTTCAAAACGTTTTGGGGAGTTGGAAGAGAAGATAAAATGTATACAATTTGAGATACTGCCAAACTTTTTATAATTGTGATTTTGCCTAATAAAGTTAACCTCCTTGCAGACCAGCTACTTAGAATTTTCTTCATTTTTTCAAGTCTTTCTGAAAAATTGATTCGCATAAGCTGATCTACAGTTGAGAACCAAATTCCAAGCGCATAAACTTTTTCATTGGCCCATTTAATTGGTTTTCCCACAGATCAATATATATCTGTGGAGAAACTGTTTTTTCATAATTTACTTTTAAACCCGAGACTAAGGCAAAAGCATCTAAAACATAAATTGCTCTTGAAAAAGACCGTTCTGACCCATCCAAAATCATAGTAGTATCGTCGGCATATCGGCGTAATTTGCACTCTGTTTTCATAAACTCTATACCTTGAATCTGGCTGTCATTCCTGACAGTGTTACCTAGAATCTCTGCGCAGAGTAGAAACAAATATGGCGATAGAGGACAGCCTTGTCTAACTCCACGGTTTAAGTTGAAAAAAAACAGAAGACCATCCATTATTCTGCACGCAACTAGTTATGTCGGTATAGAAGAGTTTTATCCTAGCTACTAAGGACGGCCCAAAATTAAAGTACTTCAAGGTTTTCTCAATAATGGACCATTCAAGTGAATCAAAGGCTTTTTCAAAATCGATGAACAATAAAAGACCAGGTATATTTTTTTTGCTTGTGTAATTTATTATACTGTGGATTAATCTGATATTCTCACCAATAAATCTGTTTTTTTGAAAACCAGTCTGATCGTTATTAATAAGAGATGGAAGAAATTTTCTTAATCTGTTTGCAATAGATTTTGTGGCTATTTTGTAATCGCAATTTAGTAACGTTATTTGTCTCCAATTTTTTAGCAACTTGGCATCTTTGTTTTTTTTGGTATTAGTGATATCAGACCTCTTCTTTGTGTAACCGATAAGTAGCCTTTGACAATTTAATGCGTTTAAAAGGTATTGGCAAATGTCTTTCTAGAACACTTTATAGAATTACGCTGGGATCCCATCACTGCCTGGACTTTTATTAGATTTCATTGTTTTTAGGCTCGCGAAGCACTCGGCTTCTGTCAATATCCCCTCACATTCTGGGAGAGACTGTACCTTTCCAAACAAGCTCAGTGACTGGTTAACGAAACAATAGGTTAAACAACACAAACAATAGCCCTAGACCTAAACACAATAGAAGCTACAGTACTACGGGGCCAATAAAATTAGAGGTCTGGAAGAGCTACAGTACTACTCCACATTCTGTCAATATCCCCTCACATTCCTCTTGCTCACGCTCCTTTAACTTGCACTTATTCGCTTCTTTAAAGAAAAGGTCGTCATAATAATTTATCTGAATATCACAGCAAGATGAATACAGCTTTTCATAAAACGTTTGTGCTCTTTTAAGATCTCACGGTCAGTGTTAATAAGTTTGCCATCTGGCAATTGAAGAGTTTTAATAGTTTTATTGTGGTGCCTTTTTTCTAAATTTAAAAAATGTTTTGTATTTTTCTCACCTTCATTGTACCATCGCGTTTTGGATCTTATTATTGATCCTCGAGTTTTATACTGGCAAATTTGTTCTCTTCGTAATATTTTAACTTCTATTTGATTCTGAAGGTCTACTCTTTCACTGACAGATATATTCTTTTCTTCTAACCTTTTCCGAAGGGAACTGATGTCTGTCTCTAAACGTTCTTCATCAACGTTGTTTTTTCTTTTCTTTCTCTTGGAGTATTCTATTGAACTTGATCTAATTTTCATTTTAATTGTATCCCACAGAAGTATATCATCTACATCTTCGATGTTTTCATATTCATCTGCAACAGTGGAGATCGTTTCTCTTATTATATTTACATATTCACTCTCTAGTAAAAACGAAGTATTCAGTTTCCAAAACCCTGGACCTCTAGGGTTTGTTTTGTTATCAACTTTGATTGTGATTAAAGAGTGATCAGTTTTATATCCGGGCTAAATATCAGCAAGAATACATAGTGTGCTTATTAGGAAGAAATCCAAACGACAGTATATATCCGGATTCCTTCTTCTCCATGTGAATCTATACGTAACTGGATTTAGGTCACGCCATATATCCGTTAAATCTAGCTCTCCCATTAATTGTTCCACCTCTTTGAGTGATTTGGAGTGAGTCACCGGATTTCCTCCTTTCTTATCCTTAGCTATATCCATTACTAAATTAAAATCCCCCCCTAGGCATACCTGTTCACAGTCAAAAGAATGGAGATGGTCGGCAACATTTCTAAAGAAGAGTGGATCATCTTGGTCTGGCGCATAAATATTTACTAAAGTTAGAACTCTATTTTCAGTCTCAATATCAACTATTATGAACCTTCCTTTGGGGTCGGAGAACTGTCTTAGAATCTTAAAATCGAAATTATTATTAAAAAGTATACAAACTCCAACACTCGCACTTGAGAAACTACTAAAGATCGCGGAAAAGCCCCATTCTGATGACCAATAAGCTTCCGTTTCTATTGTACAATGGACTTCTTGAAGATAATAGATTGAAAATTTCTTCAATTTAAGCCATCGAAAGGTCTCTCTTCTTTTTTGAACATTCGATAAACCTCTCACATTTAAGGAGCATATTGTCAAGTGTTCACTCATTTTTAAGAGGTTTTATCCTAGCATAAGCCAATTTTGTGTTTTTATTTAGCGGGTATAGGTCGGTTCTGAAAGCTGAAAGAAATTGATGATGCCAAAGATAAAATAAGTTAACTAAACACCTAACTTACTTTCGGCTTAATAGCAAATATATATATATATATATGTTTTATAATAATAAATATATACTTTGATACATCATGGCAGAAGGTAGATATAATCCAACAATTGAGAATGAGACTCCTTGGGAAGACAGGGGGATAGACCACGATGATGATGACGATGTAGAAGAAGAAGTTAACACAACAACCCCCTTTCAACCAGGCGGCTCATCCACCCTAAATCAAGGCGGTGACTTCCAAAAAGAGCTTAAAGGTCGCAAAAAAGTACAAACGAACCCACTCCATTGTTCACGGTTCATCTGTTGGCCTTGGTTTTATTTCTGCGGGCTTATCTTCTGCCACCTTCGCAACAGCCTTGACTGGATTTGGAATTGTCGCTAGCCCGCCACTGGCTAGCATCGAGGCTATTTCAGGGTTTTCATCCGCGGGCCTTACTGTATTCAGTAAAAGGCTCGAAAGAAAGATCACGAAACATGAAAAGATCTACACGCTCGCCCTTGCTAAACGAAACTCTGTCAGCGGGTTAGTTTCTTAAGCTCTCATAGACAAGGCCATTTCAGATGGCGAGTTTTCTATTATACTTCACGAAGTAGAGAGATATCACGAGCTCAAAGCCGACATTCAATCTGGTGTTGGCAAAACTCAACCAAAAGACAGTCAAACTCGAGCGCCTGATATAAACAAGATCAAAAAGCGAGCTTCGCAAAGAAATCAAACAAGAATTTCACAAAAAGATCAATCGTCTCACAACTGTGTCCAAGTCAGATTTCAAAGATTAAACTCAGGGTTTAATCTCTATTGCTCAAGGGAAAAATCCCGTTATTAAATAAGCTGAAAAATATAAACCAATGTATATAACAATGTCTACTCTAAAAGAAATAATTGCCCTTCTCCAGGAGGCAAATAAAAAATACGATGATTTGTATCAGAAGCATGAAGACTTTAAAATCAGCTACAACCGCCTTTATCAAGACTATATGAAACTGCAAACCAGACTATTATGCCAAGGTTGCAAAACACGATGTAAAGAAGAGGAAGAAGGTGGTTGCACCGAACTTTGTCATCTTTGCAGCACATTCCGAAGCGCCCCATAAATTCCGAAGCGCCCCAACTTTGTTGAAAAAAGTTTTTTGGGGGCGCTTCGGAATTTATTTTTTTTTAAAAATAAAAAAGGGGCGCTTCGGAATGTATTCGTTGAAAAAGTTTTTGGGGGGCGCTTTGCTATTTTGGGGCGCTTTGTAATGTTCGAGAAGTTTCGTTTACTATTTTTAAAAATGAACAGATTCCCAATTGAACAGTTACATTACTAAATATAAACATGACTACATTGCGATATACTGAAGTTTATGAGCGTTTTATCACACAACTGTCTATCATTAGACTTATGGATGAAAAGAAAAAATACGAGACTCAACTAAATGTCTTAGATAATCAACATAAACAATTCTTGCTACGTTCACTCAATGGCAGCGACTACCTAACCGACCTTTGCCGCTCACAACTACCAGAAAAGCTCTATGCCATCTTCGAAGCTCTTAGTTTAACAGCAAAACAGGAGTTTAACCAACAATACCGCGAAAGCCGGTTTGTTATCACTTCAAACAGAATAAACAAAAGGATAAAATTGTGTCTAGAATGAGGCAGCTCATTTTCACTCGATTGTGATCTAGCAGAACTTTTTTGTAAAAAATGCGGCCGTGTTGAAATAATAGACGGAGCGGACTTTACTCGTGAACAACTCTACAAAAATAATAAGAAGAAAAATAAAAATAAAAAGCTATTCTACTTCAAAACATTATTTTAATTATTGGCTTGATCATATACTCTGAAATGACTCATTGACAAAATTAGGCGACAGCAAAAAGATTTTATCAGAATTACGGAAAGAAGTGGCAAAAAATAATATTCTTCCAGCATCGCTAACAATAGATGTTTTAAGAGATTTACTGCGTGATATTGGCCGTAGTAATTTATTCAAATTCTCTGCTCTGTTGTTACGCGTCCTTTCCGGTAAAAACCCCCGCAGTTGACCCATGAACAAATAGGTCAAATACACTTTGTTTACTCTTGCATAAAGGTTACCTTCCAAAAAAATTTATTATCCCTTTTTTATTTACAAAATCTTAGATCCAATTTTACCAGAAGGGCCACAACGCGAGATTTTATCTTACATACAACTTCAAACACTAGCTACAGATCTAAAAAACGAACGTAATTAACGTTTAGCTATTCATAACGCTGGCATTAAACCTATACTGTGAGATAAAATCTTGCTCTTCGTAATCTAACTTATTATCTAAAAAGTCTTTCATAAATTCACTATCATCATCGGTGATTGGTACTGTTTCCTCTTGTTTCTTTGAGGTTGCTGGAATTTTGTCAGTAAACCCTCGATTTCGGCAAAATCTCCAGGGCAACCCTCGATTTTCTCCTCGAAAGCGATTTCTGTCATTTTTTTTTCGTAGACTAGATAAATTCTGATGAAAACGCTTTACTATTCCTTGAATGTTTTCTAAGAAATTTGGTTCTTTTGTTGCCCAAATTTCAGTCAAATCAAGTAGTTTCCATGCAAAGACTGCTACTGGAAAGGGTATTTCAGATGTTTGATTAAATGCTTGTCGCATAGAAATCAATCGCTCTGTCTCTCCTCACCTTCATCTTGTTTTGAAAAACTCCATTCTAACTTGACCATAACAACACCAAATGTTTTTCTCTGCAATAGAATTCATTACCTTCTTAAATAAGGATTTCGATGTTTCAGGGGAACCAAGATCAAGGAGACTGTTTTGATTTTTTGTTATTTTTTCTTTGCTTATTAAATAACCAATAAACTCCCCACGCAAGAGTTGTTTTGTTTTTTTGTCTTGTATTTATTTCCTCCGTTTAAAAACTGATTATGGCTTAAACTCGGTTCTAGCTGCTTTAAAGAACACATTCTAAGCTATTTTCCTTTTGAATGGGCATTTAAATTCTAACAAAACTATAGTGTTAACTCCACTAATAAAATACCCGTCTGGGCTACAGGTAACCTTTCGATAAAGCGGATGATCGCTTGCAAGATTAATTAAGAGAAATACTATACCCAAAAACTGAAACAGAGTGTTTTAGTTCTAATAATATACATGAAAAAATTACTTGATTCTGATTGGCTAAGAGCAGTGCAGTTCAAGTGTAACACCAGTGCAAAACGTGTAACACCGGTGCAAAAAGTGTAACACCAGTGCAAATTACAAATCGAAAAAACATTTTTTTCCTTTTTTTTGCCAATAAAAATAAAAATTTCCAAAAAAAATTTTTGCAAAAAAAAAAAAATCCAAAGAAAAATGGATGCAAATTTTTTCATGTATAATTATTAATAAGTAAAGCGGCTCGTACAATTTTGAGCTTTTTGAAAAACTCACTCGTGCAAATTAATCCCAAATTGAACTCGAAACCGTATGATTACCTATACAAAATACTTGCGTATTAGTGGTTCGAATAGATTACCCCAAGTACATGCAGCATTATTGAATGTATTTGTGGGTTGTATTTTCTTTAGGAGCAAGCTTTTTCTTGATTTAAACGGTGAAGATCCTGCCAATGCAGAGATCTCTAATGCGCCGATAGTATTTTGTCTGGCTCGCACCCAGTCGGCGCTCTTTTGTATCAAACCTGTCTTCCTCGATTTAAGAAAGTTTATGAACACTTGAGCAGTCGTCATCACTGATATATAAGGGGTTTACAATTCTTCAATTGGAAATATGCAAGATTTAGTCAGTTGGTGAGTTAGTGTTAATCAAAATGTCTGCAAGTTGTTGTGGAGACATTTCTTCTAGGATTTTTATGATATCTAACAATACAATAAATGGCGGGGTGTTTATTGCTAACTCCTCCCACGGAGCCTTCCCCACGAACCGACTGCAAGGAAGGGGGAAGGCTCCGTGGGGGGGGGGGGGGGGGAGTTAACCCTTCCACGGGGTGGGGCCGAACGTGCAATCCACTATACTACTGTAAGAACCTTGAGTTACATAAATCGATACAAATGTCAGTGTTACATGGCTAAATATATTTAGTAAACAGTCATGCAGTTAAACTCTACAAAATAGCTATAATATCATCAAAAAAGCGAAGAAAATCGTTTTGTACTCTCTAAACAATACATTATAGCATGCCATGAGGTACAACGTAACATCAACGAAAGTAGTATACAGAATGAGGCTTCTGCGTCCGGTGGATCATGTGGATCAAGCGGGTCCGTATATATTAAGCAATTTAAGCGGGAAAATGACATCATCGTGGTAAACAATAGGGTTACAAGGGAGGTGTGAAAGCCAAAATGGCCGTCGGCCACGTTTTTCGAGCTCTGTAGCCTTCACGCCGGGGAAGCCCAAGCAAGCCCAAAACATAACTCCCGAAGTGCTGGTGATAAGTATTAGTGATCAACAAACAACAAACTTCGACTTAATGTCGAAAAGACTAACTCGCTCGCCGACAAGTGACAGCACAAGTCCATCACCAAAACGAAACAGAACAAAAAGCAAAGAGACGAGCATTGAAGAAGACAACCTGGACAACGTAGAAGAAGAGATGTCCTTACAACTTATAATGGACAAACTAAATTCTATGGACACAAGGATAGACGACAACTTTTCACAAATGCATGTTGACATGGCCCAGTTAAGATGCGAATTCAAACAACAAATCGACGGCGTCAAAGAGTCCATTAAAGAAATTGAAAAGTCCCTCGAAAAAGCCTGGGCAGCAATAGAAGATGTTCAGCAAGAGACAAAGGCGCACAAAGACTCCAAACGTTTCCACCAAGAAATGTTGGACAATCAAACAAAAACTATCCAAGCACTGCAAGCAGAGATGACAAAAATTCGGGCTGAAAACGAACAACTACGGCCATCACTTAAAGACACCCAAGAAAAACTTACTGCCCTCGAAAACTACACAAGAAGAGAGAACTTAAAGTTCATGAACATACCAGAGGACAAGGAGGAAAATTGTCGGAATATAGTCTATGACATCATCGAAAATGATTTAAAGATCAACACTGAAAATATCTATTTCCACGCCATACACCGTGTTGGCAAAGCGACGACTCATCAAGACACTGATGATTTTACTCCATCGCGTCTACGACCCATCATCGCAAGATTTGTAAGCAGGGAGCATACGGAGAAGGTGCTATCCGCCAAAAGCCGGCTAAAGAAATCCGTCAAGTACAAAGATGCTTATATAACCAAAGATTATGCCCGTGCCATCCAGGAGGAAAGAAGATCCCTAATCAAAGCCATGTTCGTCGCTAAACAGAAGGGACATGATTCAAAAGTAATTAATCGTAGTTTGTTTATTGACAATCAAGTTTTCAACATTAACTCTATTCCCGATGAATTCCGCCCAAGACATGATGTTTAACTAAGGTATGTGTTATTTCGCCGTTCAGCACAAATGTCCATCTATTGACAAACGGAGCTTGTTTGCCGGCTATCCCTCGGACTTCAAATCCCACTAATTAGTCGAGGATTATGTATACATGTTCATTTGTGTATTTGTGTCTGATTTTCGTACTTGGATATCATGCAGTCTTATCATTTAGGTCACTTGTGTGTTTAATCTCTCTCTATTTTATTGTTACATTTCGATTATGTTTACGTTTAAGCCCATCTGAGACAAGTCTTACCAATTATCGTTTCTCTGTTAGTGCTGAAAGAAATTTATTTTTATTAGTTTTCACTCCGCGAAGCTTGTGTTTACTAACGTCAAAAACAAAACTAACAATCTGACTACTGCCAATGCTTTCGATCTAAAATGCTTGTCGCTAAATGTTAGAGGCCTCAACAAATCAATCAAACGCCGAACCATTTTTCGCTGGTTACATCAACAAAATCACCACGTCACTTTTCTGCAAGAATCGTACTGCTCTAATGATATTGCCGCCTCTTGGGAAAACGAGTGGGGTGGCAAAGCCTTCTTTAGTCATGGAACAAACCATAGTAAAGGTGTAATAACACTAATTAATCCCTCTGTGGATTTCAAAGTCGTAAAAGTTATTTCGGATAAACTAGGAAGGTTCATTATTTTAAAACTGTCACTCGATGAAAAAACTATTGTCCTCGTTAACATTTACGCACCTAATGACATTACCCAACAAGTTACTTTTTTTCAAAAACTAAACAAACAACTAGAAGAATTCGCGCAAGATACAATCGTAATCGGTGGAGACTTTAATTGCGCTCTCACCTCAAACGACAAAAAAGGCGGAAACCCCATCTCTACAAAATCAGCTGTAATCAAAGAAATTAACACGCTATGTGATTCATACAACTTAACTGATATTTGGCGAAACCTGAACTCTGACAAACAAAGCTTCACCTGGAGAACTAAATCGTTGAAAATCCAATGCCGCTTAGATTACTTTTTAGTTTCACAAGAGTTAATTCAATTCGCAAACAAAAGTGATATCATCCACATGCCGAATTCTGACCACTCTGCTGTGTCTTTTACTCTGCAGTCTAATCACCAAAGTCAAAAAAAGGGTCCTGGCTTCTGGAAATTCAACACAGCCTTACTTAAAGACGAAGCGTACGTATTAGCACTGAAGTTGAATATTCCAGTCTTCAAAAATAAATACAAAGATACTCAAGACTTAGGCCTAAAATGGGACCTCATTAAAATGGAAATAAGAGGGTTTACCATTCAGTACTCTAAACGAAAAGCGAAAAAACAACGAGATGAAGAAAAAATATTGCACCAAAAACTAAACAACCTCCAAGCTAAAGCTGAAGAAACTCCGCACGACAAAAACATCATACTCGAACTTCAACGCGCTAGATCACTTCTTAAAAAAATCATGCTAACGAGAACAAAAGGCGCAATCCTAAGAAGCAAAGTGAGATGGTACGAAGAAGGGGAACGTAATACGAAATATTTCTATAGCTTAGAAAAACGCCATCACGACATTAAAACAGTATCAAAACTCAAAGTAGGTGAAAATTCCAATATAGACGATCAATTTGAAATCTTAGAAGAAGAAAAAAAACTTTTACGAGTTACTGTACCGCTCCAACAACATAGATGACCAAAAAATTAAGAATTCGTCATTTTTTAAATCAGAAAATGTAACAGAACTTAGCGAAGAAGAAATGAAATCCTGCGAAGGATTGGTAAACGAAGATGAATGTATTAACGCGCTCAAAGATTTCAGCAATAATAAATCTCCGGGTACCGATGGTCTACCAGCAGAATTCTACCGACTTTTTTGGTCAGACATCTCCTTTGACCTACTTGCCAGCTACAATTACGCCTTTCACTACAAGACACTTTCTATAAGCCAAAGACGAGGAATAATCTCGCTTATACCAAAAAAATCTAAAGATAAAACAATCCTAGAAAACCTTAGGCCAATCTCACTCCTAAACGTTGATTACAAAATCCTCACTAAAGTTATAGCCAAAAGAATAGAAAACGTTCTGCCAACCTTAATAAACCCAGATCAAACAGGTTATGTAAAGGGCCGCTATATTGGTGAAAACGTACGACTGATTTACGATCTAATACACTACACAGACAAGCTAAATAAAAAAGGCATTGCTATTTTCTTGGACTTTAAAAAAGCTTTCGATTCCATTGAATGGAACTATCTTCAAGAAACACTCCAGCTGTTTAACTTCGGCCTTGACATCCAAAACTGGATAAAAATATTCTATAATAATGTTACAAGTTGTGTCGTGAACAATGGCCACGCCTCTGTCTTTTTCTCCTTACAGCGGGGAGTCAGACAAGGTTGTCCTTTGTCTGGCGTCCTTTTTGTCCTCGGCATAGAACTTCTCTCTAGAGCTATAAGAAGCGAGCCGGCTATAAAAGGTATCCAAGTAAACAACCACGAACTAAAAGTAACTCAATATGCCGACGACACAACAGTATTTGTACGTGACCTTGACTCCGTTACAAGTCTATTAAAGCTATTAAACGATTTTAAAGAATGTTCCGGCCTAGAAATTAATACTACCAAAACCGAAGAAATGTGGTTAGGAGAATGGAAACACAACACAGATGAACCTTTTGGTTTTAAATGGCCAAAAGAACCTATTAACGCACTCGGTGTCTTTTTTTCTTACAATCAAATAAACGCTGACAGACTCAATTTTGGCGAAAAAATACTTTGCCTGGAGCAGCATTGAGCGTTGGTGATTCGGGATCACCTAAAATAAGGCCCCAAATGCCCGAGTTAAGCCCTCACACGAGTCATTGTCATTCCTCGTGTGAGGGCTTAACTCGGGCATTTGGGGCCTTATTTTAGGTGATCCCGAATGCACCAACGCTCTAAGCTGCTCACTGGTTAATGCTGCTCCGGTACGAGATCACCTCCACAGTTGCTTGTGAATGCTGATCCGGCACGAGATCACCAATTGAAGAAACCCCACCCCTGTGCATACCAACCCACATGGCAATGACGGCTCAAGGTCTTGACTTCAATCCAAAGAATCAAGAATACTTTGGTGATTGGTTGCTGTCCTTTGGTGAATCCCATTGGGACTATTTGCCAGACTTGATCAAGGATTACATCCTTGAACTGGTTGAAAGGAGTATCCAGCGTGACTTGGCTGCCAAGGCTCTTCATCAACGCAGGATGAAATCTTTATGCATTTCAATACAGAATCATTATCACTGGCAAAACGATTGCTATTTCCCTACATTAAATTCACAAACATGTGATGAATGTCAAGAACTCTTCTCACCAGAAGTGGACATGGGCAGACACCGAGCTATTTGCCCCTGCAAGCCTCCTTATAAACACAACATACAGAGCGATTTCCTGCCTATGCCTTTAGACATCGGCAGTGATTACGAGGAAGGCTATCACCAATTGAAAAAACATTCACCCTTCGTATACCAATGAAGGCGACAACCCAAGCGTTCATGAACTTTCTAAAATCGAGGAACACTGGCCTGAAACAAAAGAGCGCCGACTGGCTCTCAGCCAGACAAAATACAATTGGAGCCTCTGAAGTTTCTGCTTTAACGGCCACTTCGCCGTTCGAAACGAGACTCAGCTTGCTCATGAAGAAAATTCATCCAACACATATGCTCAACAATACGGCTTGTACCTCGGGCAATCTGTTCGAGCCGCTTATTCGCAAGTATTTTGAACAAAAACATTCTGTTTCCGTTTTTGGTCACAGCATATGTCTTAATCTGTCAAGAGAGCATCCGCTTTATCGAAAGGTCACTTGTAGTCCAGACGGTTATTTTAAGGATAAAGACGGCAGCTTTATTCTCTTGGAGTTTAAATGCCCGTTCAAGCGAAAAATAGCGATTAACAGAATTCCTAGCTATTATCGCGATCAGATACAAACAGGACTTGCTTTGAGTGGTGACATGGTCTCCAAAGGCTTGTTTGTTGACGGCTATTTCAGAATGTGTTCTTTAAACCAGCTTGAACCAAGTTTAGCTCATAATTCTTTTCTTAACACCGGGAGAACATACAAGACAAAAAACAAATCAACTCTTGCCTGGGGGGTCTGTTATTTATTCAGCAAACAAAACATCAAGATCCATCAAGTTGAACTTATTGATCTTGGGGCAATACAATCAATTGCTTTGTTTGAACATGTCATGGGTTTAATTGCCACTAAAGAGATTTGGGTTTCATATGGTAAAATAAGAATGACGTTCACAGCCCGTGACGAAAATACTGAATTTCTACGTTTAAACGCAATGAAAGAAGCGTTCTCTAACCCGCGTAGAGAAGGGCCAAAACCTCCTGTCGCAATGTTCGCTTGGAAATTGCTCGATCTCACTGAAATTTGGGAGTTTAAAAAAACAGATTTCTTGAGGGAAATCCAAAGGTCTGTTGAATGTTTTCATGATAATCTATCAAAGTTAAAAGGAAGAATCAGAAATTATACTTACACCGATGACTCTGCCACAACTCCAAACACAGGCGATGACAAGGCCCTTTTGGAAGCCTTTTTAATGAAGCAAGCGGCAAAGCTTACTCCAGATTTCTGAATGCATTATTCCATAAAAATTCGTTTTTGATTATAGACGCATCAGACATCAATTGTTGTCTCAGGTAATTTATAATCACTCGTTGCGGGGCTTCAAGCGGTGTTATAATGTTCAGGATTTTGTAGATCACAAACGTATAAGATATTCTCGGAAGCCGGCCTTCTATTTGTTTGAATATACGTTTCGTTTCATGGATTTGATCGAGAGTCAACTGTACAGGCAGAAATTTGAGCTTTTTTATAAGCCGGTCCAAAGCATAACCAAACACGTAACTTCGTCCCGACCGATGACTTGGTTTGTGGAAATTGTTTTGCTGCGTACATGCCGGAGCATCATCGAGCACTTCCACACGGCCACATCTTTTACAATAAAGTTCACAAGAATTGATTGATTGCAAAAAGTAGCCACCACAGTCATAACAAGAAAGGAGTCTTCGGTCCCAGCGTTCAATCTCCATGTCATTGTAATGTTTTTGTAGATATTGCTTCCCAATCTCTGCTCGGCCCATATCTTCGCATAACTGATAGAATTTTTCCGGCAGGCACAAGCGGTGTATTTCTTTTGTGTAATCGCTGCCGTATAGCGAGCGGAGAATGGCAAATTTGTGCTTTTTGTCAAGTTCATTTAGCCGTGCGCCAAACTCAGTCATGTCTATATTTAGAGATTACAATTTTCCAATTGGGGGTTTCCCGTGACTTCCGGTATTGTTGTGTAAAGGCCGTATTTAGAAAATTACAACTTTTCGAAGCTTCTCGGACATACCGAAGCGCCCCACAAATACCGAAGCGCCCCAACTTTGTTGAAAAAATTTTTTCTGGGGCGCTTCGGAATTTATTTTTTGAAAAAGTTTTTGTGGGGAGCTTTGGAATTTATTTTTTGAAAAAGTTTTTTGGGGGCGCTTCGGAATTTATGGGGGGGATTTTTCCCTCAAGATTTGTAGATTAAAACCTGAATTTAATCTCTCAAATCGGATTTGGAGGCTGCGGCGAGAAGTATCTTTTTTTGTAACTCTTCTTTGACTTCCTTGCGAAGTTCCTTTTTGAGTTTCTCGAGGTCTGGCGCTTGTGTTTGAGTGCCAACATTTTTTTTTAGCCTTAACACCATCCCTGATTGCAGCTTTAAGTTCGTGATATTTTTCCACCTCACGAGTAATTATGGTGAATTCTGCATCACTGATCCTCTAGTCTTCCAGAGCTTTTGAGACCAGTTCATAGACAGAGTTGCGTTTAGCCAGGGCCAGTGTGTAGATATTCTCGTGTTTGGTCACTTTTCGCTCTAATCGCTTGTTAGCAGCTGTAAAACCAACAGAGGACAGCCCACAGAGGGTCGCGATGCCGGCGAGTGCTGGACTTGCAACAATTCCGAACCCAGTTAATGCAGTGGCTAGGGCTCCTGATGACAGCCCAACAGAAAGCGACCCAAGGCCAACCGCCGAGTAATGAACTAATGATTGGGTTCGTTTGTATTTCTTTGCGACTTGTCTGTAATGCTCGGCTTCGTCAGACAACTCCTTCAGTAAGTCAGAGATCTTTTTGAGCCGGAAGTCTTCTGCATTAATTTGTGTGATCTCACGCATAGGGTATAGCTGTTGTGTCTCGCTGTATTCGGGCGCCGATGGCAGCACATTAGCAGAACTCATGGTGTGGGTATATATATGATTTTTTAATTTGTCTTGATTTCAAATTCTAAGGGCATGTCATTGAAATCGAAGAGGCCATTGTTCTCATCCCTCACTGACAGTGTTATACTGTTTAAATAATCACTAGACGAGACGTCACGCAAGACGTTCTGTTGTGTGGTTTCGTAAATCACCTTCTCAAAGGGCTTTCCACGAATGTCGAAGCGCGCCAACACACTCGAATGTTTGCCATTGAGCAAGTTCTGTTCTTTGTCAACCAGGTCGCAGTGGACAAAGTAAGTGCTTGGTGCCCTTAAACGCTTGACGAAGGTTATTGGTAACAATACAGGGTCTATGCCAAGCAATTCTGCCAGATTGCTACTAAACTTCACCCTGCTGTTATTATATATAATCATGGCTCCGAGTGGTGTGTTTGTCTTAATTGTTAGATTTAAATGGCTGATACTGGTTTTTAGGTCTTCAAAGGTTTCCGCTAAACTCTCAATAGTGTAATGCCCTTGAAGTAAGGTTGCACCACGTGATGAACCATTAGGGGGAGGGTTTGTCGGTGAAATCTGTGCTTCTTCTTTCAAATTATGCCAAGAGTTGAAAATTGAGCAAGAAACAAGACGGATATAACTCGGTTTCGGTAGTGGGTGGTCGAAATAGATCGTGTGAGGGTTAGAAGACGTGACGATTGTTAACACAACCATGATTGTGTATATAATTAACATTTTAAAATATAAATGTATACAATAATGTTTGGCGGACGGCCTGGTGGATTTAATCCCAATTCAAATCTTGGCATCTCCATCGGCGGCCACAATTACGGACCCCCACCTCCTTTTAATTCAAACCTAAACGTCAATAGCCATCCTCCATATAAGCCACCACCCCCTAATCCTGAAATTGCTTGGATGAAAACACCAGAGGCAGCAAAGCTCTATGCTGCGGCCAAGGCCAAGGCGATCTCAGACTTCAAAAAGCGTTTCCCTCGCGCCGATATGTCTCACTTTGAAGTGCAAGTAGAGTTTGGCGACGACCACAAAACCGCCACAGGGGAAGTGCTTTACAAAGAGGGCCAAGGCTCATTGGCACTTATCACAGAAATAGCCCACAAAGATTGGACTTATGCCGAAAGAGACGCTCTTGGCCTCCATTATGATGGCGGGTTCCCTTATCAGTTATCGCTGGGGCAACCAGAAAAGTCAATCCCGGCTGTTGCTTTCGACACCACAATAGACAAAGACATGATGATTGGGGCAATCTTGAATGACAAAGAGCAAAAGATTTACGTCACTCCAACTGAGTATTTCACAACGAAATACAGAAACATATTCAGGGACACACAGATATCCTTCACAACCGCCAAATATGGCCGAAAGTGGATGGGTGGTCCTCATATGAGCTTTTGGCCACAACAACTCTCCTTCGCCCTGTGGTGTGCAACAACCGGCTGTGGAATCTCGCGCGACATTCTCTTCGATAAGAACTCCAGTCTGTCTCTAACCCCACAGCTCCGGTCGTTTTACCGGTTTCACGTTTATTTCACAACAAGGCGAATACTCTACCAGATGGGCGGGGAACAAAGCGTGAGTGCTTTGCCAGACGACCCCCCATTTAACCAGAAAGACAACAAATACAACATCGACGCGTACAAGAAGCTTTGCATCGAGTTCGGCATCGACCCCAGTTCTGACTTCCGTTACACATACGGCAAGAACCACGGGCTTGGGAATGTCTACATTTGGGTTTATGGAGATGGCCCAACATCTACTGATTACACTTATCCAGACTCTGATCTAGCTCTGTTCGATGATGAGCGAGTTACTGACAGAAAAGACCCCAATTATAAAGCCAATGGAATATCTTACGTCCGCAACGACCAAGGGGCGGACACCCAGTTCGAGCACTTTGTGCCAAATTACGCACAGGGGCTAACACAGCCAGGGCTCGCCCGTATGAACCAATCAATCGAGGCCTTTGTGTACTGCATTCTTGGTTCACAAGCCAAAACCCGCAGCAGCATTATTGGAAGAGGAGACCGGGCGTTCGAAACGCAGAGAGTCTTCCTCACCCATCTAGAGGAGGCCATAATCCTGAACGACATCTCAACAAGCGTACAGCGTTACCAGCTTGCCATCCAAGCAACGAAAGTTCGCTTAGACTTTGCGACAGCACCCGGAAGCTGGCTCATGCCCTCGCGCATGATTATCAACACAGAGAGCGTGATCGGGTATAACAATAATCTACAGGAGGCAACGCAAGGGATGAAGCTGGGTGTGAACAGTGGTGTTAATCTGGGCACGAAAAAAGCCTCCCTTCGCCACATGGACGGTGGACCAACAAAGATCAATCCACCAAACAGTCACCCATCAAACCCAATACACAAACGGGCCACACAGGCACAGGGCATCGCACCCAAACCGAAGGCCACACCACAGCCCACACCCGCACCACAACCAACCCCCGCACCAACACCCGAACCGCAGTCCGACCCGCATCACGTAAACAAGGCACTCATTGCTGTGGGGGCGATTGTTTTGGCAGGGCTTTTCGTTTGGTTGAGATAAGTTGTTCAAGACTTCGAACGCTTGGTGATCCTTTCAACAAGGAAGGCCACCACGGCAAGGATGAGTAACCAGGTATGTTCACCAAGAAAGGAGATGACAGACCCAGCCGCTTTGAAGATGAAGCTAACAATTGAGCCAATGAGGCCAGGCAGTGCGCTGGCTGCTTTTTTGCCAAGCTCTTTAAGCCCATTGCCAATAGCCTTGGTGGCCTTTGCCAGGCCGTTCAAGGTGGCGAGCACAACAGCGCTGATGGTGATGCCAGCTGCCAGAACAATCGCTTGCAGGGTCCATCCGTATTTCTTGAAGATTTCTCTGACCCTCTCTCTAAAAGACAGGGCTTGTTCACGCACCTCAACCTGTGGTCGGAGCCTTGCCAGCTCTTCTTCTCGCTCAGCAACCCGGGCCTCCGCGGCTTCTCTTTCAAAGGGAGACGTGTTCTCATCCTCTATGACGCGTTTATCCTCCTCGTTCTGTCGTTTAAGCTCGGTTTCTCTTTCGTTTAACTCATCAAGAGGTTTAGTTGAGTTTAGCCTTGCTTCAACTTCATTTCTTTCCTTCTCTTTGGCAGAAAGGCGTGTTCTGAGTTTGTCAACCTTTGCCTGTTCTTGGTCTCGTTGTTTTTGTATTTTTTGCAGTGCCCCTACTTCTTTTTTCTGGTTTTCAAGATCTCGTTGAAGATTCTTTTTCACCTGTTTTAGGCGGTCTATCTCGGCTTGATTTTCAACGCTTGAACCGTGTTCCTGCTCCAGATTGTCAATCATCGCTTGAGTTTGTCCAATTCTGTCTCTGAGGTTTTGCACCTCATTTGTTGCTTGTTGTTGTTCCACAGCAATCCTTTCATTTTCCTTCAGTTGTTTTTCTGCCTCCTTCAATCTTTGTCTTTCTTCCCTTATTGAGGCATTTGCTTCAGAGACAAGCACTTCAGCGCTTGGGCCAAGGGATGTTTTGAACTTGTCTGTGAACGATTTAAGAAAACTCCCATCTTGCTTGAAAATGAGAGTTTCCCCGCCTTTTGGTCCAAAGGAAACTATTTTGTCAGAATTTGCTGGTTTTTTACCGAAACCAATTGGGCCTAATTTAGGGATGTTTACTTTTGGAAACTTCTTTTTGATCCAGTCCATGGCTTTATCGACCATCTCTGCTTTATCAGTTGCGTCTGAGAAGTCACTAAGAAGAGGGACGGTTTCAGGGTCACCTGGCAGCCCACTTTGTTCGTGAGGCATTGTATGCATTTCATGCTGCGCGCCGCCATGATATGGGGTGGATGTGCCGCCTGGTTGAAAGGGTGTTGTTGTGTCAACTTCTTGTTCGTCATCGTCGTCATCATCGTGGTCTATTCCCCAGTCAACCCAAGGATTATCGGGCATATCTCCTGGATCAAAACCGCCTTCAGCCATGATGATATATAAATATGAATTTTAAAAACACAAATATATACCATGGCTGTGCAACCGAATTTACTTCCATCTCACAGTGAAAAGACACTGAAAGCCATGAAAGCAGAGCGAACCGTCAAGCGCATCACATTCAACCCATCTGAGGCCAATCCCGGTGAGACACTGTACGTCTCTGTGCCCAAGCTAGGCACTGACGATGTTATTGTGTCCGGCTCACTTGCCCTGGTGTTTAACATCAATCTCTCCGGCGGCCATGCAAACAACTTTCTCGTACAAAATGTTTCTCGGGCCCTGGTGGACAGATTCGTTGTAAAGTTTGCAGCCACCACAGTCCAGGACACAGTTGGGTACGACATCTACAAGATCTTCGAAGACTTATTCAAATCGATCGATGAGCGGGAAAATATGCTTATGGAGGGCATCCAGAGTGTGGATTTGTGCAAGATCCGCTCTGGTGCTGGCGACAAGAAGACCTCAGGCGTGGATGCAGAGAACAAGCTAGAGACAATATACAAGAATAAGTATCGCATCAAGCTGGATCACCAAATCTTAACTGATCACGGTGTTATATACCCTCAAGCACTGTATAACGATCTGGTCTTTGAACTAACCCTAGCTCCCACAAATCAAGTTGTCCGAGGCTCAGACACAAGCAAGCTCGTGTACAAGTTGGAAAACATCCAGCTGGAGTATGAGACGATCAGAAGTAAGGAGCTGGCCGATGAGGCAACAAGCACTTACACCAGTGGCAAGGAGTTCGCCTATGACCACGTGATGCGAGATCGGGTGCATCCCTTCTCAAAAAGTGGTGACACTCGGCTGAATCTTCGGGTTAACCCACAGCGCCGGTCTCTCAAGGGCATCCTCTTGCTGTTCATCAACCCCTACACGGCTGGTGCAAGGGACTCCGAGAACTATTTCAACCCAGACATCACCAAAGTGAAGGTCACAGTCAACGGTGTTCCAAACAGGCTTTACGACGAGGGCATCAGTGATACAGACATGTGGAGAGAGATAACCCGGCATTTTACCCCACACACGCGAGGCAGGCCTAACATGAACTTGACAAAATATCTAACAGGCAACAAGTTTGGTCTCTGGATTGACCTGCGATCCATGGCCGACAAAACCCTGCACGGCAGCGGCCAAAGGCTCGTCAACACACAGGATGGCGTGCAACTCGAGATTGAACGAGATGGCAAAGGCTCGGGAAACGCACTCTGCCACATCTTCACCATC
Source organism: Dendrophyllia cribrosa (assembly GCA_024195265.1). NCBI lineage: Eukaryota > Metazoa > Cnidaria > Anthozoa > Scleractinia > Dendrophylliidae > Dendrophyllia > Dendrophyllia cribrosa. The sequence goes on along the minus strand of JAJLRJ010000013.1, from coordinate 12,303,326 downwards.
TCAGACTCACAGATGAACATCTTGGGCGGGCAGCTGGAATCTGTACAGTACTAAACGCATAAATATACCATGGCCACAAGAAACAAGATCAACTTCTATGCCAAGCCGGCTCCTCTGCCATCCACAGGATATCTGCCACACAATGAAATACAAAGACTTCTGGCAAAGGCCCCCTCCCCGCCAGTTAACAAACCAACTAATATAGGTGTTGGTCATGGACCCAAGAAAGCTGCCATTCAATGCACTAACCGTGGGCCCCACTAACTCTGGCAAGACACAGTATATTCTCTCCCAACTGCGAGGCCCTTTTAGGGGTTGTTTTGATTACATCGTTTTATTCTGTCCCACATTTGTTAAGAACAAGACATACGATGGCTTCGTGGATCGCGATCCGAACATCTTCGTGATTGTCTGCCAACAGCATGAAATCGAAGACTGGTTGAGACTGGCAAGCTTCTTTTTCACATGCACCAACACTTTATTCATTCTCGATGACTGCGCCGCCTCCAAAGATGTCAAAGGCCGCACGGGCCAGCTGGTCAATCTGGGGTTCAGTGCAAGGCATGACGGCATATCCCTGTGGGTCTTGAACCAGCAGATCACAAGCATTGCCAAGCCATATCGTGATAACATTGCAGTGGTTGTGCTCTTTTACACGCCCTCCAGCAAGACAACCAAAGCCATATTCGAAGATTATGCCTGCGAGCTCTCCCACGAGGAGTACAAACAGTTAAATGCAAGGCTCAAATCCCGCAAGTTCTCCCACCTGGTTTTCTCTCTTAGACACCCGTATGGAATTGAGTACAAGATTTAAACACACATATATACCATGAATGCGCCAACAAGTCTACACAAGCTCACTGTGCTTTCACAGCTTTTGGATGAATTGCACAAACACACACTTGAGGTGCAAAACAAAATTATCAAAGCCGCTGGTGAGGAAGATCTGCGCCTCATGCTTCTGGCCAGATATCCATTGCGGTTGAATTCTATGCCAGACACCATGGCAGGGCTTATACGAGAGCTTGAAACCCTTTTGCCAGACATCAAGAGAATTATTGAAAAATAAAAAAACATATGTATACCCCTGATGATGGCAGAAGCAGCTGAAGACCAGTTCGACTTTAACGAAGTAATGTCGATGCTGGAGGCCACCCCTGGTGCCGCACCTCCAACAGGGCTAGTTGGAGACAATGACATTACTGCCAAACGTGAGAAGCTTGCAATCCTTGTTTCAACTGGCAAGGCTAAAGAAGCCATCGGCGTGCAGCTCACACACGATCATGTCAAGCGGTTGTCAGACAAGGACGTTGACAAGTACTGCAAACGGTACGAGGCATACATCGGCAACAAGACAACCGAATCCCTTGTTGATTCAGCCATCATGCTCATATCCAAAGGCGTTGGCATGGTGGCCCCGGTTGAGGATGTGGTGGAATTGCAGAAAGAACTCAAGAACGACTACATCATCAACCAGGAGCTGTCAAATCTTGCTGGGGCTATTGCCGTGCGATGCGGACGATGGCTGGCGCTTGCCAATGCTGCTCTCATCACAACAAAACACATCAAGTTTGAACGAGAGCCTGATCACAACCCTGATTTGATAGAATTGGAACCACCACCCACACATCCAACCAGAGACAGTGAAGGTTATCCACTTGATGGACTTGATGAAGTTGGGCTGGGACCTGGAGAGACCTCGCAGCAACCTTGAAGAAACCTGGCAGCAACCTGGCAGCAACCTGGTACAAGATAAATTAAAAATTCACATATATACATGATGGCCACACCACTCGAGACGATCCCTGAAGAAACTCCAACTCCAACACCAACACCTGCCCGTGTTACCTCTGAGGCCCCGAAAACAAAGCCTGCAACAGAAAAGAACCCCGGCCGCGTTGCTTCTGGCAAAAGGCTAGCAGAGCGCAACCGCATGGCCCGGGAAGCAAAGAAAAAGGCCGAAGCACAAAAGCCTGCACCCTCAACAAGTGGGGCAACAAGTGGGGCAACAAGTGACACAACTGGGGGTGCAACAAGTGACACACCAAGTGACAGCAATAACAACTCAATCATTTATATTCTGGGGGTTGCAGGGTTGATTGTCTCTGCTGCTGGTGTTTATTACCAACGCGAAGCCATAATGCAAAGGCTTGGACGTAAATCTAACACACCACCAGCAAACACCCCCACGCCAGCCCCCACTGCAACACCACCAGCGACACCCCCATCTCGAATTCCGGTAAGACAAGGAATTAAAAAAATGGAATAAAAAACATATATATATATACTGACACCATGAATCCTTTCCAAGCTTTGATTAATTCTGCTGCAATCAGTGGTGTGGTTCTTCTTTGGTTTGGATTTACTACGGTCGCCTTTGATACAGTTTACGGTATAGCCATGAATAAGCATAACAGACCCGAACCCAGGCCCGAGCCCGAGTCTGAGTCTGAGTCTGAGGACGAGGTCGAGGAGCCCCGAGTCCGAGTCGAGGAGTCCCGAGTCCGAACCCGAGGTCGAGGCAGAGACCGAGGTCGGGTCTGAGTCAGAAAAATAAAAAATCATATGTATACTGGACACAAACCATGTCTGACAACAAGCTTGTGAAGTCTATCCTCGACGCCGCAACAATCACTGGTCTTGTCGCCGGTATTGGTTGGATTGGTAAAAAGACAATCAAAGAGAACTTAACCGCTGACCCCAGTGCAAGCTTGATGAATTACGTCAAGTTCACAACCGTCATGGCTGGCACCATCGCGCTGAAGAAATATCTCGAGGACCAGAAAATCCTCCCAGACAACTTGTAAACCATATGTATACACAATGGCCTCGATTGCAATAATGGCCCTTGGCGCTGTTCTCAATGCGGCCGCTTTCACGGGCGGCAATTATCTCGCAAAATATCTGTCTGGTGATAACGGCAAGGCAGCAATGGATGAGAAAATCCGACATGACCACGCCCTGGAACAATACCAAGCGGCTTACGCCAAATACCAGAAGGACCGCACCAAACTCCTCGACTGGATTGCAGCCAACGATCGGAAGGAACACCAAGCTAGCAAAAACTTCCAAACCACTGACCAAGCCCTGGCCTTGTATAACCAGATGCACCAAACGCAACCAGATAAACAAATCAAAGACTACAAAGAGGCCCAGTTCTCGGACTTCTATAAGCCCAGTCCACAACAGCAGAATGGCGAACTTGCATTCATTGGAGGCACCCTGCTTGCGGGTGGGTATGTGGCTTATCGCTTTCTTTAAACACAAACAACACAATACATAAGTATACCACGCGCACCCCTATGGAGTCGAAACTCTCTAAGATCTGTTATAGCCCGAAAGGATATTGGAAAGGGCTTGCCGTTGTCAAAAAGCTAGCTGCAGCGGCCAAGGTCTCTGATGATGTCGCAAAGAAATGGCTGGTCAAACAAGCTCTTTGGCAAGTTTACCTCCCAGCGCCTCGCCATATCCCTCGACCCAAGTTTGATGTCTCATCACCCAATGCAGTGCATCAAGCAGATCTTCTCTTCCTGCCCCACGACAAACTTCCACACGGGAGAAAGATTTACAAATACGCATTAACCCTTGTGGATGTGGCTAGCCGTTTCAAAGCAGCAGAACCTCTAACTTCAAAAGAGTCTGAAGAAGTCTCAAGGGCATTTGCGCGGATTTACAGACGTGGTCCTTTGAAATGGCCGCAACTCTTGCAAGTTGACCCTGGGAAAGAGTTTATGGGTGCTGTGACTAAGACAATGGAAAACAACAAAACGACCATTCGTCGCGGACGGGTTGATATCCACAGAGACCAAGCAATTGTGGAGAGATTCAACCGAACCCTGGCTGAAAGGCTGTTTGGTTATCAGTATGCCGTTGAAATGAATATGCCCTCTGGCCGGTCGACTGCTTGGGTCAAAAGACTGCCAGATGTTGTCTCGGCCTTGAACAATGAAGTAACAAGACTAACTAGCAAGAAGCCAAAGGATGCAATCAAAGAGAAAGCCTTTTCTACCAAGCCCGCGACTCCATATGCTAGGCCTGTGGGGGTGAATGAGAAGAAGCTCCCACCACGGGTGAGTGTGAGATATTTGTATCAACCTGGCGAGCTGGAAGGGGGTGGGAGGCGTGCGACCGATCCGATCTGGTCTTTGAAGGTCTACCAAATACAAAGGATTGTAACCAAGCCGAATGGGCCAGTAGTTTATTGTCTCTACGATGGCCCTAAGAGAGGCTTCGTTCGTGAAGAGCTGATGGTTGTGCCGCCTGGCACTCAGTTGCCACCGATATCTTTGTGACCATATGCCAGCGTGTGGATGCCATCATCCTTGATCCAGCGCTTAGAGTCAAAGGGAGAGAGCGTTGTCTTGGTGATGTGCTCGCCGAAGATTTGGTGGCCTTTGCTTCTAAGCCTGTCCATCCCGTGCTTGAAGGTTCGCCGGTCGAAGAGGGCGTCCTTGTAATTCTGGTGGGTGATCTCTTTCTTTGTGACAACCTTGGTGGTGCCCTTTGCTTTCTTGATGTTTCTGTCGTCATCCAGAAGGATGGAGTACATCTTCGAGCGAAGACACACAACCTCCGAGATCGGCTTACCCGCGCACTCGTCCTTCATCTTGCCGATGACCTTCTTGTTAAGCTGGCTGTGGAGTGGATGGTCCTTGGGATAATCGCTTGTGTCGTATAGTTCGTCCCGAAGGTTCTCCATGTCTTTGTAGACATCCTCCGTCTTGATCTCGAGGAGTAGGGAGTCTGTGTCTGTGTAGAGTAGATCTACTCGCGTACCGTACTTCAGCTTGAGATGCTTGTAATAAAAGTCATACATCAGTGTTTTGGATAGATCAAGGATGCACATGCCTGTGTAAACTGGGCGGTTGAAGAGGATGTTCACCCTGTGCATCTGTATCCCCGCCAGATTGTTTCCAAAGACCGTTGCTCTAGTGAACAGAGGGCTTGCGATAAGCTTTCTAATCTTGTCTTGCTCGTGCGCCCGTACAAGCTTCATGTCGATTCGATTTCTGAGGTTCTCCATTGTCTTACCGAAGACGGAGTTGTTCATGAGCTTGAAGAAGTTCTTCTCGAAGTCTTAAGTGGCCTTCTTTCTGAGCTCGGTGTTTAGGGAGATGTATGGCTCCATCCACGCCCTCTGCTCAAACTTGAGCATTTTATGGATTTTCGTCAACTTCATTCCAAGATCCAGGTACTGCTGGAGTGCCCTGTAATGCAACACGTACCTGGATTTGTTGCGCAGTGTAAGGAGCAGCTTCTGCGTCTTGTCTTCTGGCTGTCCCTCTGCCAAGACCCTTTGGTATGGTGACATCCATTCCTTTGGAACGACCTGCCTTTCTGGGGCAAGAGGATAAGCGTTGTGCTCATCATGCAGCTCCTCGGGGTACTCAAGATCAACCTCGAGAATGTAACCAATCTTTCTGTTTGGCCTCCATCTCCTTATCTGTTGTTGTGTTGGAAAGACAGGGCACCATGCGAAGTTGCCAACTGGGAGAGGCTGACTCATGGCCCATCCATAGAGATTGTTCGCGTCGAGATACATGATATAACTTGACTCTTCGTCAGGGTTGTGGTCACGAAGATAGGGGTTGTTGGCCTTGCAGTGCCGCCTGCTCTCCATGGATATGCCGCCTCGCAAGCCTCTTTCGACAAAGAGGTGCATGTTGACGTCTGTGAGAAGCTCCAGGTTGATTTTCGTATACCTAAGAAGAGCGTCCCATGAGAGACCAGGGCTTGTATAATAATATGCCGGGTCAAGCTTGTAATGTTGCAGGCATGTTTTTCTGAAGTTCTCGAAAACATCGGCCAGAAGAAGCACATCTGTCTCAAGGTAGAGGTCGTGGTACTCTCCAAGCGTCTTGCATTCAAATACCTCCCACACTTTTTGCGCGTGGGCGTATTCTTTATCTGAGATGCCTTCCTTCTTGAGCTCGCTGTAGAAGGCATCCTTCGGCGGGAGAGAGACCTCATCGAATCGAGTCCAAGAGTCCATGTATTCGTAAGGGTAAATCCCTTTTTGCATGAGAAGGCTGCGTCTGGCTTGGTTCTTCTCGTGGCTTGCCGTGATTGTGAAGGACTCTGGCTTGTTTGCATCAACCAGGGCACTTAAGCTTGACTGCATGAACTGCAAGCTGTCAATGAATCTCAGCTTGCCGAGGGAGAAAGAGATGTATTTCTCCATGTTGTTTGGGATGCATTTCAAATCAGAATGCGCGTTTGCAATACCACTCATGATGTGGTGTGCATCATAACCCTTCAAGTTGTGAAAGATTACCGGGATTATTTCCATTTTCGGGTTGGTTCGGAAATGGTTGATGTTGCAAGAATGGTGAGCCGCACCCCGATATTTGCCTGTGATGTGGCAATGATCTTTGACTGCTTCTCGAACAGAGTCTTGGATTAGAGACTCCCCACAGAACAGACAGTCGACCTGCTCGAATATTTTGTCTGTGATGGCTTGCCTTTTGTTTCTTGGCCCAATAAATGGGAACTCACCCAGTTTACCATCATCGTCCTGGATGTAAGTTTTGAATGTCTTTTGATAACATTTGTTAGTGTGACGATGAATGAAGCCCACGTGTTCCCCGGTGTTTGGATCATAGGCCGCAACGGCGTCCCTGTGGTTCTCCTTGACGAGAGACTTGTCACAGATGTGGCAATCTGTTGCACGGTCGAATTCTGTCCACTCTGTTCTTGTCATGGAGAGTGGTACCTTGTATTGCAGCTCGTCTCTGATCACTCCTTCCAGCTGTTGAAGGCTGTCGAGAAAGACTGGCACCGAATCCTCTCCTCTGTATAGATAAGGCCCCTTTGTCTCTCCATCAGAGCGAACAGCTAGCATGCAGAACCCGCAGGGTTTATGTACGGATGTTGCAGTGGTGCTGCTCTGTTCGGGATCTGGTATGCAGCCGTGGACTTTTTCGACAATGCTTTCAAAGTCAGCATAGATGACCCAAGGCTTCTTCATCTGGTTCTGGAAGTTCTTGAAGTGGAGGAAGTTTTCGCCTTCTTTTGGCATTTCAGTTCGCATCGGCCTGCCTTTGACTCCTCTGCAATAGAATAGATGATCGGTGAGAACCCGTTCTGAAGAAAAGGCTTGGAGACACTTGTCACAGTGATGCATGCGGCGACCAGCGTTGAACTCGCTGTGTAGAAGCCTGCTCATGCTCTTAATGTAACAATAATGTGATGTATGTGTGTCTGTGAGCATCATCAGTTTAATCCTTCGCAGATTGGGATTCTCTAGCTCACTGACTCTGATCACAACCACCTTATTGTTCTTGTATCCATAGATGTTGATTGTAAGGTTGTTTTGACGCACAACCTTGGATATCTGACTCAATGGTGTTGGAAAATCTATTCCAGTGAAGTTTAGACCATCATCAGTGGGATAACTGCCTGTTCTGTTTGTGTTAACATTTACAGGAAACAATGCAGATCTCAGTGCCCAGCGCAGACACTGGTTATCTCTGTTCTTCACATTGATGATGGCCTGCTTTGGCCTGAGTTTTGATGGTGTTGGGATAAATGTGCCGCCTCGTAGAGGATGGTATGCCCCGAACTCAAGGTAAACAGTTTTGATGTTCTCAATCACCCAACCAGAACCCAAATGCTGCCATCTGGCAATCTCTTCCTCAAAGCCATTCACAATGTCTTCCAGGATGCCCTCCTCTCGAAGCTGATATAGATTTGTAACAATCAGTGGATTGACGTTCCAAAAGAAGTGAGTAATTTTTCGATTGTCCTCGCCTTCCATTGAAAAGCGAACATCGAATGACAAAGTGACCTTCACCCCTCCAAGCTCTGTGACTTCGCGTGCAATTTTCTGGAGAAAAGCAGCCCGATTAGTTATGAAAAATGAATTTAGGTCCTTGATTTGGTAGCCATCAGGGACGTTCATCTTATAACCATGCAACCAATTACCGAAGTAATCGTGGTTCCTTGGATTGAAGTCAAGACGTTGAACCGCCATGTTATATACAGGGGTTTTATTTTCTTCAATTGGTGATCTCGTGCCGGGTCTCTGTGCCATTACCATGTGGGTTGGTATGTACAGGGGTGGGGTTTCTTCAATTGGTGATCTCGTGCCGGATCAGCATTCACAAGCAACTGTGGAGGTGATCTCGTACCGGAGCAGCATTAACCAGTGAGCAGCTTAGAGCGTTGGTGCATTCGGGATCACCTAAAATAAGGCCCCAAATGCCCGAGTTAAGCCCTCACACGAGGAATGACAATGACTCGTGTGAGGGCTTAACTCGGGCATTTGGGGCCTTATTTTAGGTGATCCCGAATCACCAACGCTCTATGCTGCTCCTGGAGAAATTGTTGAACACTTGGAAACGAAGAAATTTAACTCTTTATGGAAAACTTAACATTGTCAAGACTCTTGGGATTTCTAAATTAGTTTATTCTGCTTCTGTACTGCCTGTTCCAGATCACTATATCCAAGAAATCAACAAATTAATCTTCAACTTTATTTGGTCCGGAAAGCCCCCTAAAATCAAAAGAAATACCTTAATCGGAGAAAAAAAGATGGCGGCTTGAAAATGTGTGATTTCAAAATCATGGAAAAGGCACTGAAGCTAGCTTGGATAAGCAGAATTCAGGATGATTCACAAGCTTCCAGGAAAATAATCCCTAATCATCTTTTGCACAAACACGGAAATCTTGTCTTTTTAACATAATGCTAAAATATTGGCATGAGTTCAAAATCGCAACGGAACACGACTGCGGAACGCATCCTAGAAACGAATCATTGTGGAACAACAGAAAAATCCTGATAGAAAACAAACCTGTTTTTTACAACAATTGGTACAACGCTGGCATTACCAAAATAAGCGACATATTGAGTGAGTGACGTTTTTATAGTTTTTATACAATGTGATCAATTCTTTGGAAAATGAATTAGAATGCGAGTGGATTTTCTGTAACGATTATTTTGCAATTGTCAATAATAAATGTCATTCAGTTTTTGACCTCTATTGTGATTGGTCTTATGTCAAACTGACTAGACACTGATCGACAAGGAGCATCTGTTATTGACCCTATAACATGGTTGCGTGAGTTGCTCTGAGTTGCTCTGAGTAACTCTGAGTTGCTCTGAGTTTCTCTGAGTTGCTCTGAGTTGCTCTGAGTTGCTCTGAGTTGCTCTGTGAAAACAAAGGGAGTTTTTCGCGTAGTCCATTCAGTCGCTAAGTAAATTAGACTCTCTCTGTAAAACATAATTACGGTGGGTTTTTCTTTGGGGTGCACTCATCCTATAAAATCATCTATGAAAAACAATGTTAACCATATTCATTTTGTGGGAGATTAAGAGCGTGTCCGTGTAAGAACCGACCACTCAAATTTGGGTGCAAAATAGATTTCCTTCATTTTTGCTGCACAAGACAAGCAACATATACTATGAATCAAAATGGTCTTTATTTGGGCTAATTCGCCTTTTTACTTTTTTTACGTAATTTTTTTGATAGACAGCCGAAAACCGCACAAAAAAGAAAATTGAAACCTAAGATTTTGGTGTTACTCGAGCGTTGCTTAAAAATCACACATTCAATGAAACAATCTAAAACTTGCAGAATTACTAGCTAATTCTTTCTTCTTTTAGTATATTTCAAAATCATTTCTCTACTTTTAAAACAAGCAGAGTTAAAACAATTTCCCGCATCTTTTAAAACACGCGGCCATCGTTTATGCTAATACAGCCTTCAGTAAACTGTTTTTTTTTCTGGAAAGTGGGACTTAAGCGGGAATGCTACCTATCGCTAACCTTTAATACTAAGATCAATCTACATGTATCAAAAATAAAAGTTGTGGGCACTCGTTATTTTGAAGTGTAAAAAAATCGAAAAGGGTTGTTACAAATTCAACATTTCGTGTAGAAATCAAGAAATTGACTGTTTAACTGACCTGCTCAAATTCCATTTATTAACTTATTTGATCATTGGAATTCTAATAAAGTAAATTGCAAAGCGTTGAACTTGATCATTCTTGATTTTTGTACCAAAATATGGCGAAATCTCCGCCGTATGCATGCTTGATATGTATATGCAAGCCGTCCGTACCACTGTTGTCACGCATCACACATTCTTTGCATTTAATATGTACAGAGTCTCAAACGGTCTAAAAGCACGGAGCTGACCTATAACTTTAACTTTCTCCCACCGCCTCGTTTTAAAAGTATTTTAAATCGGATACACTGGGTTAATCTTTTCAATTTTCAATGAATTTTTAAACTAGAATCAAAGATTCGTTCGTTACCGGGTCAATGTCAATATCTGTTTAAAATTAACTGAATGTGTTTTTCCGTACGACAGATTTTCAAATTACCCCAAAGAGCCAAAGGATAGCAAACATTAAAAGAAAACGAGGCCTATTTTATTCTCAAACTTTCATATTTTGTTAGTGCTAGGTTTAGACGTGATCATTTGGAGGTAACTTTATCAAAACATTAGTAATTCAATTATCGAAAACATATTACATTTGGTTTCCCATTGTTTACACAATTCAGACAATTCAGCTGTAAAGTCTTCTTTGCTTTAATAATTTGGATATACTGGATATGTTCATCTTTTTAACAGTGTTATGACAATTTAATTTCAAAATGATCAACATCTCGTTTACAAATAATTATGAAAGAAACAAAAACAAACTGCGAGAAAGCAAGGTGGAATGTTTGACTGTGTTTTCGCAAGCTTCCCATCGCATAATTTAATTACGTTACTTAATTAAGTTTTCGCGTTTATAAAAAGGTAGCGCTGTATCTTGTAGTGTTAGAGAAAAAGTTGAACACGCATATCGAAATGTCTTCGAAATTGTGTTCCCTGAACAGCAAAGTAAAAAGTGATTGTGGAGCAAGTCGAGGTATTGAGGACATATTTCTTCTCAAGGACTGCAATGATGATGCTAGCACGCACCTTGCCAGTTGCCACCTGTCAAAAGAAAGTTTGACCGAGAAAGATCTAATTTTGGCGAGAGTTGGTCTTTTCTCTCTGAGTGAAATACAAGTTGAAAAAATATCAGTTTGTCCAAAACATAGACACTCCTTGGGAAGGTTTTGGCGACCACCAAAGTCGTGTCAGTATCCTGGCCATACAGGAAAAGCTGCAAGCGTTGCGGGAAAGCATGTTGAATTTGTAACAACCTTTTTCGATTTTTTTGCACTTCAAAATAACGAGTGCCCACAACTTTTATTTTTGATACATGTAGATTGATCTTAGTACTAAAGGTTAGCGATAGGTAGCATTCCAGCTTAAGTCCCACTTTCCAGAAAAAAACCAGTTTACTGAAGGCTGTATTAGCATAAACGATGGCCGCGTGTTTTAAAAGATGCGGGAAATTGTTTTAACTCTGCTTGTTTTAAAAGTAGAGAAATGATTTTGAAAAATACTAAAAGAAGAAAGAATTAGCTAGTAATTCTGCAGGTTTTAGATTGTTTCATTGAATGTGCGATTTTTAAGCAACGCTCGAGTAACACCAAAATCTTGGGTTTCAAGTTTCTTTTTTGTGCGGGTTTCGGCTGTCTATCAAAAAAATTACGTAAAAAAAGTAAAAAGGCGAATTAGCCCAAATAAAGACCATATTGATTCATTGTATATGTTGCTTGTCTTGTGCAGCAAAAATGAAGGAAATATATTTTGACACAAATTTGAATGGTCGGTTCTTACACGGACACGCTCTTAAGACTTGATATGTCCACAATTGTAGCGTTGGAAATCGATTTTTCTTTAATGCTTATATAGTCACTTACCTATTGTAGGACAGCCTCTGGCAAATCTCAATACGATATCACAGAAAACGTCTTGTTTGGCCGTTATGACACCTGGAACTTCCTGACCTTAATAAACAGTCTTCTCAAGAACAAAGAAGTTAGAATGCAAAAAAGAGTTTAGCTATGCTTTGAAGAGCGTCTCTTTGTCGCAGTAGATTCACCGATATAGGAAACGGTTTGAATGCAACTAAAGTCTCACATTTTCCTCCTGAGCATTGTTTCTTTGAAAACTACACTGTTGGAAGAGTAACTTCATAATTGTTAAGCAGCGACCATGGTTTTGAATGCGATTACTGTTCGTCCTTTACAACTTTTGGTAAATCCCGGTAGGGTCACCGTTAACAGCAAAGATCATGGGTTTAATTCCCATTAAAGACTGGATATGTCCACAATTATAGCGAAGGAGATCGATTTTTATTTTATGCTTCTACAGTCACTTACCTCTTGCAGGACAGCCTTGGGCAAATCTCCATCCGATGTCACAGGAAGCGTCTTCTTTGGCTGTTATGACACCTGGAACTTCCTGACCTGTATTAACAGTCTTCGCAAGAACAAGGAAGTTAGAATGCAAGCCACAATTTACCTTTGTGTTGATCACAACCTCTTTTCCCAGTAGCTTCACCGATATAGCAAACGGTTTGAATGCAACTAAAGTCTCACATTTTCCTTCTGTGCTTTTGTTTGTTTGCAAACTACAATGTTTCAAGAGCAACTTCAGAATTGTTAAGCGGGGGACCATGGTTTTGAATACCATTACAAATCGCAACTTTTGATAGAGATCAGTAGGTGCACCGTTAAAGCAAAGATCATGGGTTTCATTCCCATCAAAGACTGGATATGTCCACAATTATAGCGAAGGAAATCGACATTGCATGGAAATTTGCACGAGGCTGTCCTACAAGAGGCAAGTGACTGTATAAGCATAAAAGAAAAATTGAATTGCTTCGCTATTATTGTGGACATATCGTGTCTTTAATGGGAATCAAACCCATGATCTTTGCTGTTAACGGTGACCCTACCGGGATCTACCAAAAGTTGTAAATGACGAACAGTAATCGCATTCAAAACCATGGTCCCTGCTCAACAATTCTGAAGTTACTCTTCCAACAGTGTAATTTCCAAACAAACAAAGCACAGGAGGATAATGTGAGACTTTAGTTGCAATCAAACCGTTTGCTATATCGGTGAAGCTACTGCGACAAAGAGACGCTCTTCAAAACATAGCTAAACTCTTTTCCTTGTTCTTGAGAAGACTGTTTATTTAGGTCAGGAAGTTCCAGGTGTCATAACAGCGAAACAAGACGATTTCTCTGACATTGTATAGAGATTAGCCAGAGGCCGTCCTACAAGAGGTAAGTGACTGTATAAGCATAAAAGAGAAATCGATTTGCTTCGTTACAATTGTGGACATATCGAGTCTTCAATGGGAATGAACCCATGATCTTTTCTTTAACGGTGGACTTACAGGTCTCTATAAAAAGTTGCAATTTGTTATGCTATTGAAAACCATGGTCCCTGCTTAACAATTGTGAAGTTGCACTTGAAACATTGTAGTTTGCAAACAAACGAAGCACAGGAGGAAAATTTGAGACTTTAGTTGCATTCAAACCGTTTCCTATATCGGTGAAGCTACTGAGAAAAGAGACTCTGATCAAAACATAGGTAAACTGTGGCTTGCATTATAACTTCCTTGTTCTTGAGAAGAATATTTATACAGGTCAGGAACTTCCAGGTGTCATAACAGCCAAAAAAGACGCTTCCTGTGACATCGTATGGAGATTTGCCCAGGCTGTCCTGCAAGAAGTAAGTGACTGTATAAGCATAAAAGAAAAATCGATTTCCTTCGCGATAATTGTGGACATTTCGAGTCTTTAATGGGAATCAAACCCATGATCTTTGCAACTATTTATAGAGACCAGTAGGTGCACCGTTAAAGCAAAGATCATGGGTTTGATTCCCATTAAAGACTGGATATGTACACAATTATAGCGAAGGAAATCGATTTTTCTTTTATGCTTATACAGTCATTTACCTTTTGCAGGACAGCCTCGGGCAAATCTCCATGCGATGTCACAGTCACAGGAAGCGTCTTCTTTGGCAGTTATGACACCTGGAACTTCCTGATCTGTATAAACAGTCTTCTCAAGAACAAGGAAGTTATAATGCAAGCCACAGTTTGCCTATGTGTTCATCAGAGTCTTTTTTCTCAGTAGCTTCACCTATATAGCAAACGGTTTGATAACAACTATAGTCTCACATTTTCCTCATGTGCTTTATTTGTTTGAAAACTACATTGTTGAAAGAGCAACTTCAGAATTGTTGAGCAAGGACCATGGTTTTGAATACCATTACAAACTGCAACTTTTGATAGATACTAGTAGGTGCACCGTTAAAGCAAAGATCATGGGTTTCATTCCCATTAAAGACTTGATATGTCCACAATTATAGCGAAGGAATTCGATATTTCTTTTTATGCTTATACCGTCACTTACCTCTTGCAGGACAGCCTCTGGCAACTCTCTATACGATGTCACAGAAATCGTATTGTTATCTCAAGAACAAGGAAGTTATAATGCAAGCCACAGTTTACCTATGTGTTCATCAGAGTCTTTTTTCTCAGTAGCTTCACCGATATAGCAAACGGTTTGATAACTATAGTCTCACATTTTCCTCATGTGCTTTATTTGTTTGAAAACTACATTAATGAAAGAGTAACTTCAGAATTGTTGAGCAAGGACCATGTTTTTCAATACCATTACAAATTGCAACGTTTCATAGAGACCAGTAGGTGCACCGTTAAAGCAAAGATCATGGGTTTTATTGCCATTAAAATTATAGCGAAGGAAATCGATTTTTCGTTTATGCTTATACAGTCACTTACCTCTTACAGGACAGCCTCGGGCAAATCTCCATACGATGTCACGGGAGGCCTCTTCTTTGGCTGTTATGATACCTGGAACTTCCTGACCTGTATACACAGTCTTCTCAAGAACAAGGAAGTTATAATGCAAGCCACAGTTTACCTATGTGTTGATCAGAGTCTCTTTTCTCAGTAGCCTCACCGATATAGCAAACGGTTTGAATGCAACTAAAGTCTCAAATTTTCCTCCTCTGCTTTGTTTGTTTGAAAACTACACTGTTTGAAGAGGAACTTCAGAATTGTTGTGTAGGGACCAAGGTTTTGAATGCGAATACTGTTTGCCCTTTACAACTTTTGGTAGATTCCGGTAGGGTCGCCGTTAACAGGAAAGATCATGGGTTTTATTCCTATTAAAGACTCGATATGTCCACAATTATAGCGAAGGAAATCGATTTTTCTTTTATGCTTATACAGTCACTTACCTCTTGCAGGACAGCCTCAGGCAAATCTCCATACGATGTCACAGGAAGCGTCTTCTTTGGCTGTCACGACACCTGGGACTTCGTGACCTGTATAAACAGTCTTCTCAAGAACAAGGAAGTTATAATGCAAGCCACAGTTTACCTATGTGTTGATCAGGGACTCTTTTCTCAGTAGCTTCACCGATATAGCAAACGATTTGAATGCAACTAAAGCTCACATTTTCCTCCTGTGCTTTGTTTGTTTGCAAACTACAATGTTTGAAGAGCAACTTCAGAATTGTTGAAAAGGTTCCATGGTTTTAAATACCATTACACATTTCAACTTTTGATAGAGACCAGTAGGTGCACCGTTGAAGCAAAGATCATGGGTTTCATTCCAATTAAAGACTGGATATGTCAACAATTATAGCGAAGGAAATCGATTTTTCGTTTATGCTTATACAGTCACTTACCTAACCCAGGACAACCTCTAGCAAATCTCCATACGATGTCACAGGAAGCGTCTTTATTGGCTGTTACGACACCTGGAACTTACTGACCTGTATAAACAGTCTTCTCAAGAACAAGGAAGTTATAATGCAAGCCACAGTTTCCCTATGTGTTGATCAGAGTCTCTTTTCTCAGTAGGCAAACCGATATAGCAAACTGTTTAAATGCAACTAAAGTCTCACATTTTTCTCCTCTGCTTTGTTTGTTTGAAAACGACACTGTTGGAAGAGGAACTCCAGAATTGTTGTGTAGGGACCAAGGTTTTGAATGGGAATACTGTTTGCCCCTTACAACTTTTGGTAGATCCCGGTAGGGTCGCCGTTAACAGGAAAGATCATGGGTTTTATTCCTATTAAAGACTCGATATGTCCACAATTATAGCGAAGGAAATCGATTTTTCTTTTATGGTTACATAGTCACTTACCTCTTGCAGGACAGCCTATGACAAATCTCCATACGATGTCACAGGAAGCGTCTTCATTGGCTGTTATGATACCTGGAACTTCCTGACCTGTAGGAACAGTCTTCTCAAGAACAAGGAAGTTATAATGCAAGCCTCAGTTTACCTATGTGTTGATCAGAGTCTCTTTTCCCAGTAGCTTCACCGATATAGCAAACGGTTTCAATTCAACTTAAGTCTCACATTTTCCTCCTCCGCTTTGTTTGTTTGAAAACTACACTGTTGGAAGAGGAACTTAAGAATTGTTGTGTAGGGACCAAGGTTTTGAATGCGAATACTGTTTGCCCTTTACAACTTTTGGTAGATCCCGGTAGGGTCGCCGTTAACAGGAAAGATCATGGGTTTTATTCCTATTAAAGACTCGATATGTCCACAGGACAGCCTCAGGCAAATCTCCATACGATGTCACAGGAAGCGTCTTCATTGGCTGTTACGACACCTGGAACTTCCTGACCTGTATAAACAGTCTTCTCAAGAACAAGGAAGTTATAATGCAAGCCACAGTTTACCTATGTGTTGATCAGAGTCTCTTTTCTCAGTAGCTTCACCGATATAGCAAACGGTTTGAATGCAACTAATGTCTCACATTTTCCTCCTGTGTTTTGTTTGCTTGCAAACTACCATGTTTGAAGAGCAACTTCAGAATTGTTGAAAAGGTTCCATGGTTTTGAATACCATTACAAATTACAACTTTTGATAGAGACCAGTAGGTGAACCGTTAAAGCAAAGATCATGGGTTTCATTCCAATTAAAGACTGGATATGTCCACAATTATAACGAAGGAAATCGATTTTTCTTTTATGGTTAAACAGTCACCTACCTCTTGCAGGACAGCCTCAGGCAAATCTCCATACGATATCACAGGAAGCGTCTTCATTGGCTGTTACGACACCTGGAACTTCCTGACCTGTATAAACAGTCTTCTCAAGAACAAGGAAGTTATAATGCAAGCCACAGTTTACCTATGTGTTGATCAGAGTCTCTTTTCTCAGTAGCTTCACCGATATAGCAAACGGTTTGAATTCAACTAAAGTCTCACATTTTCCTCCTGTGCTTTGTTTGTTTGCAAACTACAATGTTTGAAGAGCAACTTCAGAATTGTTGAGAAGGTTCCATGGTTTTCAATACCATTTCAAATTTCAACTTTTGATAGAGACCAGTAGGTGCACCGTTAAAGCAAAGACCATGGGTTTCATTCCAATTAAAGACTGGATATGTCAACAATTATAGCGAAGGAAATCGATTTTTCGTTTATGCTTATACAGTCACCTACCTAATCCAGGACAGCCTCTAGAAAATCTCTATACGATGTCACAGGAAGACTCTTGTTTGGCTGTGATGACACCTGGAACTTCCTGACCTGTATAAACAGTCTTCTCAAGAACAAGGAAGTTATAATGCAAGCCACAGTTTACCTATGTGTTGATCAGAGTCTCTTTTCTCAGTAGCTTCACCGATATAGCAAACGGTTTGAATGCAACTTAAGTCTCACGTTTTCCTCCTGTGCTTTGTTTGTTTGCAAACTACAATGTTTGAAGAACAACTTCAGAATTGTTGAAAAGGTTCCATGGTTTTGAATACAATTACAAATTTAAACTTTTGATAGAGACCAGTAGGTGCACCGATAAAGCAAAGATCATGGGTTTCATTCCAATTAAAGACTGGATATGTCCACAATTATAGCGAAGGAAATCGATTTTTCTTTTATGGTTATACAGTCACTTACCTCTTGCAGGACAGCCTCAGGCAAATCTCCATACGATGTCACAGGAAGCGTCTTCATTGGAACTTCCTGACCTGTATGAACAGTCTTCTCAAGAACAAGGAAGTTATAATGCAAGCCACAGTTTACTATGTGTTGATCAGAGTCTCTTTTCTCAGTAGCCTCACCGATATAGCAAACGGTTTGAATGCAACTAAAGTCTCACATTTTCCTCCTCTGCTTTGTTTGTTTGAAAACTACACTGTTGGAAGAGGAACTTCAGAATTGTTGTGTAGGGACCAAGGTTTTGAATGCGAATACTGTTTGCCCTTTACAACTTTTGGTAGATCCCGGTAGGGTCGCCGTTAACAGGAAAGATCATGGGTTTTATTCCAATTAAAGACTGGATATGTCAACAATTGTAGCGAAGGAAATCGATTTTTCATTTATGCTTATACAGTCACTTAACTAATCCAGGATAGCGTCTAGCAAATCTCTATACGACGTCCCAGGAAGCGTCTTCTTTGGCTGTTATGACACCTGGACCTTCCTGACCTGTATAAACAGTCTTCTCAAGAACAAGGAAGTTATAATGCAAGCCACAGTTTACCTATGTGTTGATCAGAGTCTCTTTTCTCTGTAGCTTCACCGATATAGCAAACGGTTTGAATGCAACTTAAGTCTCACATTTTCCTGCTGTGCTTTGTTTGTTTGCAAAATACAATGCTTGAAGAGCAACTTCAGAATTGTTGAGTAGGGACCATGGTTTTGAATACATTACAAATTGCAACTTTTTATAGAGACCTGTAAGTCCACCGTTAAAGCAAAGATCATGGATTTCATTCCCATTGAAGACTCGATATGTCCACAATTGTAGCGAAGGAAATCGATTTTTTTCTTTTATGGTTATAAAGTCACTTACCTCTTGCAGGACAGCCTCAGGCAAATCTCCATACGATGTCACAGGAAGCGTCTTCTTTGGCTGTCACGACACCTGGAACTTCCTGACCTGTATAAACAGTCTTCTCAAGAACAAGGAAGTTATAATGCAAGCCACAGTTTACCTATGTGTTGATCAGGGACTCTTTTCTCAGAAGCTTCACCGATATAGCAAATGGTTTGAATGCAACTAAAGTCTCACATTTTCCTCCTATGCTTTGTTTGTTTGCAAAATACAATGCTTGAAGAGCAACTTCAGAATTGTTGAAAAGGTTCCATGGTATTGAATACCATAACAAATTACAACTTTTGATAAAGATCAGTAGGTGAATCGTTCAAGCAAAGAAAATGGGTTTTATTCCAATTAAAGACTGGATATGTCCACAATTATAGCGAAGGAAATCGATTTTTCTTTTATGCTTATACAGTCACTTACCTCTTGCAGGACAGCCTCAGGCTAATCTCCATACCATGTCACAGGAAGCGTCTTCTTTAGCTGTCACGACACCTGGGACTTCCTGACCTGTATAAACAGTCTTCTCAAGAACAAGGAAGTTATAATGCAAGCCACAGTTTACCTATGTGTTGATCAGAGTCTCTTTTCTCAGTAGCTTCACCGATATAGCAAACGGTTTGAATTCAACTAAAGTCTCACATTTTCCTCCTGTGCTTTGTTTGTTTGCAAACTACAATGTTTGAAGAGCAACTTCAGAATTGTTGAAAAGGTTCCACGGTTTTGAATACCATTACAAATTTCAACTTTTGATAGAGACAAGTAGGTGCACCGTTAAAGCAAAGATCATGAATTTCATTCCAATTAAAGACTGGATATGTCCACAATTATAGCGAAGCAAAGCGATTTTTCTTTTATGGTTAAACAGTCACCTACCTCTTGCAGGACAGCCTCAGGCAAATCTCCATACGATGTCACAGGAAGCGTCTTCATTGGCTGTTACGACACCTGGAACTTCCTGACCTGTATAAACAGTCTTTACAAGAACAAAGAAGTTATAATGCAAGCCACAGTTTACCTATGTGTTGATCAGAGTCTCTTTTCTCAGTAGCCTCACCGATATAGCAAACGGTTTGAATGCAACTAAAGTCTCACATTTTCCTCCTCTGCTTTGTTTGTTTGAAAACTACACTGTTGGAAGAGGAACTTCAGAATTGTTGTGTAGGGACCAAGGTTTTGAATGCGAATACTGTTTGCCCTTTACAACTTTTGGTACATCCCGGTAGGGTCGCCGTTAACAGGAAAGATCATGGGTTTTATTCCTATTAAAGACTCGATATGTCCACAATTATAGCGAAGGAAATCGATTTTTCTTTTATGCTTATACAGTCACTTACCTCTTGACGGACAGCCTCAGGCAAACCTCCATACGATGTCACAGGAAGGGTCTTCATTGGCTCTCACGACACCTGGGACTTCCTGACCTGTATAAACAGTCTTCTCAAGAACAAGGAAGTTATAATGCAAGCCACAGTTTACCTATGTGTTGATCAGGGAGTCTTTTCTCAGTAGCTTCACCGATATAGCAAACGGTTTGAATTGAACTAAAGTCTCACATTTTCCTCCTGTGTTTTGTTTGTTTGCAAACTACAATGTTTGAAGAGCAACTTCAGAATTGTTGAAAAGGTTCCATGGTTTTGAATACCATTACAAATTACAACTTTTGATAGAGACCAGTAGGTGAACCGTTAAAGCTAAGATCATGGGTTTCATTCCAATTAAAGACTGGATATGTCCAGAATTATAGCGAAGGAAATCGATTTTTCTTTTATGGTTAAACAGTCACCTACCTCTTGCAGGACAGCCTCAGGCAAATCTCCATACGATGTCACAGGAAGCGTCTTCATTGGCTGTTACGACACCTGGAACTTTCTGACCTGTATAAACAGTCTTCTCAAGAACAAGGAAGTTATAATGCAAGCCACAGTTTACCTATGTGTGGATCAGAGTCTCTTTTGTCAGTAGCTTCACCGATATAGCAAACGGTTTGAATTCAACTAAAGTCTCCCATTTTCCTCCTGTGCTTTGTTCGTTTGCAAACTACAATGTTTGAAGAGCAACTTCAGAATTGTTGAAAAGGTTCCATGGTTTTGAATACCATTACAAATTTCAACTTTTGATAGAGACCAGTAAGTGCACCGTTAAAGCAAAGATCATGGGTTTCATTCCAATTAAAGACTGGATATGTAAACAATTATAGCGAAGGAAATCGATTTTTCCTTTATGCTTATACAATCACTTACCTAATCCAGGAGAGCCTGTAGAAAATCTCTAAACGATGTCACAGAAAGACTCTTGTTTGGCTGTTATGACACTTGGAACTTCCTGACCTGTATAAACAGTCTTCTCAAGAACAATGAAGTTATAATGCAAACCACAGTTTACCTATGTGTTGATCAGAGTCACTTTTCTCAGTAGCTTCACCGATATAGCAAACGGTTTGAATGCAACTAAAGTCTCACATTTTCCTCCTGTGTTTTGTTTGTTTGCAAACTACAATGTTTGAAGAACAACTTCAGAATTGTTGAAAAGGTTCCATCGTTTTGAATACCATTACAAATTACAACTTTTGATAGAGACCGGTAGGTGAACCGTTAAAGCAAAGATCATGGGTTTCATTCCAATTAAAGACTGGATATGTCAACAATTATAGCGAAGGAAATCGACTTTTCGTTTATGCTTATACGGTCACTTACCTAATCCAGGACAGCCTCTAGCAAATCTCTATACGATGTCACAGGCAGACTCTTGTTTGGCTGTTATGACACCTGGAACTTCCTGACCTGTATAAACAGTCTTCTCAAGAACAAGGAAGTTATAATACAAACCACAGTTTACCTATGTGTTGATCAGCGTCTCTTCTCTCAGTAGCTTCACCGACATAGCAAACGGTTTGAATGCAACTAAAGTCTCACATTTTCCTCCTGTGCTTTGTTTGTTTGCAAACTACAATGTTTGAAGAGCAACTTCAGAATTGTTGAAAAGGTTCCATGGTTTTGAATACCATTACAAATTTTAACTTTTGATAGAGACCAGTAGGTGCACCGTTAAAGCAAAGATCATGGGTTTCATTCCAATTAAAGACTGGATATGTCAACAATTATAGCGAAGGAAATCGATTTTTCTTTTATGGTTATATAGTCACTTACCTCTTGCAGGACAGCCTCAGGCAAATCTCCATACGATGTCACAGGAAGCGTCTTCATTGGCTGTTATGATACCTGGAACTTCCTGACCTGTATGAACAGTCTTCTCAAGAACAAGGAGGTTATAATGCAAGCCACAGTTTACCTATGTGTTGATCAGAGTCTCTTTTCTCAGTAGCTTCACCGATATTGCAAACGGTTTGAATTCAACTAAAGTCTCACATTTTCCTCCTGTGCTTTGTTTCTTTGAAAACTACACTGTTGGAAGAGGAACTTCAGAATTGTTGTGTAGGGACCAAGGTTTTGAATGCGAATACTGTTTGCCCATTACAACTTTTGGTAGATCCCGGTAGGGTCGCCGTTGACAGGAAAGATCATGGGTTTTTATTCGTATTAAAGACTCGATATGTCCACAGGACAGCCTCAGGCAAATCTCCATACGATGTCACAGGAAGCGTCTTCATTGGCTGTTATGATAACTGGAACTTCCTGACCTGTATAAACAGTCTTCTCAAGAACAAGGAAGTTATAATGCAAGCCACAGTTTGCCTATGTGTTGATCACAGTCTTTTTTCTCAGTAACCTCACCGATATAGCAAACGGTTTGAATGCAACTAAAGTCTCACATTTTCCTCCTCTGCTTTGTTTGTTTGAAAACTACACTGTTGGAAGAGGAACTTGAGAATTGTTGTGTAGGGACCAAGGTTTTGAATGCGAATACTGTTTGCCCTTTACAACTTTTGGTAGATCCCGGTAGGGTCACCGTTAACAGGAAAGATCATGGGTTTTATTCCTATTAAAGACTCGATATGTCCACAATTATAGCGAAGGAAATCGATTTTTCTTTTATGCTTATACAGTCACTTACCTCTTGCAGGACGGCCTCAGGCAAATCTCTATACGATGTCACAGGAAGCGTCTTCTTTGGCTGTCACGACACCTGGGACTTCCTGACCTGTATAAACAGTCTTCTCAAGAACAAGGAAGTTATAATGCAAGCCACTGTTTACCTATGTGTTGATCAGGGAGTCTTTTCTCAGTAGCTTCACCGATATAGCAAACGGTTTGAATTCAACTAAAGTCTCACATTTTCCTCCTGTGCTTTGTTTGTTTACAAACCACAACGTTTGAAGAGCAACTTCAGAATTGTTGAGGAGGTTCCATGGTTTTGAATTCCATTACAAATTGCAACTTTTGATAGAGACCTGTAGGTGCACCGTTAAAGCAAAGATCATGGGTTTCATTCCAATTAAAGACTGGATATGTCAACAACTATAGCGAAGGAAATCGATTTTTCATTTATGCTTATACAGTCACTTAACTAATCCAGGATAGCGTCTAGCAAATCTCTATACGATGTCCCAGGAAGCGTCTTCTTTGGCTGTCACGACACCTGGAACTTCCTGACCTGTATAAACAGTCTTCTCAAGAACAAGGAAGTTATAATGCAAGCCACAGCTTACCTATGTGTTGATCAGAGTCTCCTTTCTCAGCAGCTTCACCGATATGGCAAACGGTTTGAATGCAACTAAAGTCTCACATTTTTCTCCTGTGCTTTGTTCGTTTGCAAACTACAATGTTTGAAGAGCAACTTCAGAATTGTTGAAAAGGTTCCATGGTTTTGAATACCATTACAAATTACAACTTTTGATGAAGACCAGTAGGTGAACCGTTAAAGCAAAGATCATGGGTTTCATTCCAATTAAAGACTGGATATGTCCACAATTATAGCGGACGAAAGCGATTTTGCTTTTATGGTTAAACAGTGACCTACCTCTTGCAGGACAGCCTCAGGCAAATCTCCATACGATGTCACAGGAAGCGTCCTCATTGGCTGTTACGACACCTGGAAGTTCCTGACCTGTATAAACAGTCTTCTCAAGAACAAGGAAGTTATAATGCAAGCCACAGTTTACCTATGTGTTGATCAGGGTCTCTTTTATCAGTAGCTTCACGACATAGCAAACGGCTTGAATGCAACTAAAGTCTCACATTTTCCTCCTGTGTTTTGTTTGTTTGCAAACTACAATGTTTGAAGAGCAACTTCAGAATTGTTGAAAAGGTGCCATGGTTTTGAATACCATTACAAATTACAACTTTTGATAGAGACCAGTAGGTGCACCGTTAAAGCAAAGATCATGGGTTTCATTCCAATTAAAGACTGGATATGTCCACAATTATAGCGAAGGAAATCGATTTTTCTTTTATGGTTATACCGTCACTTACTTCTTGCAGGACAGCCTCAGGCAAATCTCCATACGATGTCACAGGAAGCGTCTTCATTGGCTGTTATGATACCTAGAACTTCCTGACCTGTATGAACAGTCTTCTCAAGGACAAGGAAGTTATAATGCAAGCCACAGTTTACCTATGTGTTGATCAGAGTCTCTTTTCTCAGTAGCCTCACCGATATAGCAAACGGTTTGAATGCAACTAAAGTCTCACATTTTCCTCCTCTGCTTTGTTTGTTTGAAAATTACACTGTTGGAAGAGGAACTTCAGAATTGTTGTGTAGGGACCAAGGTTTTGAATGCGAATACTGTTTGCCCTTTACAACTTTTGGTGGATCCCGGTCGTGTCGCCGTCAACAGGAAAGATCATGGGTTTTATTCCTATTAAAGACTCGATATGTCCACAGGACAGCATCAGGCAAATCTCCATACGATGTCACAGGAAGCGTCTTCATTGGCTGTTACGACACCTGGAACTTCCTGACCTGTATAAACAGTCTTCTCAAGAACAAGGAAGTTATAATGCAAGCCACAGTTTACCTATGTGTGGATCAGAGTCTCTTTTGTCAGTAGCTTCACCGATATAGCAAACGGTTTGAATTCAACTAAAGTCTCTCATTTTCCTCCTGTGCTTTGTTTGTTTGCAAACTACAATGTTTGAAGAGCAACTTCAGAATTGTTGAAAAGGTTCCATGGTTTTGAATACCATTACAAATTTCAACTTTTGATAGAGACCAGTAAGTGCACCGTTAAAGCAAAGATCATGGGTTTCATTCCAATTAAAGACTGGATAAGTAAACAATTATAGCGAAGGAAATCGATTTTTCCTTTATGCTTATACAGTCACTTACCTAATCCAGGAGAGCCTCTAGAAAATCTCTAAACGATGTCACAGAAAGACTCTTGTTTGGTTGTTATGACACTTGGAACTTCCTGACCAGTATAAACAGTCTTCTCAAGAACAATGAAGTTATAATGCAAACCACAGTTTACCTATGTGTTGATCAGAGTCACTTTTCTCAGTAGCTTCACCGATATAGCAAACGGTTTGAATGCAACTAAAGTCTCACATTTTCCTCCTGTGTTTTGTTTGTTTGCAAACTACAATGTTTGAAGAGCAACTTCAGAATTGTTGAGGAGATTCCATGGTTTGAATGCCATTACAAATTGCAACTTTTGATAGAGACCAGTAGGTGCACCGTTAAATCAAAGATCATGGATTTCATTCCCATTAAAGACTGGATATGTCCCAATTATAGCGAAGGAAATCGATTTTTCTTTTATGCTTATACAGTCACTTATCTCTTGCAGGACAGCCTTGGGCAAATCTCCATACGATGTCACAGGAAGCGTCTTCTTTGGCTGTTATGACACCTGGAACTTCCTGACCTGTGTAAACAGTCTTCTCAAGAACAAGGAAGTTATAATGCAAGTCAGAATCTACCTATGTTGTGATGAGCGTCTGTTTTCTCAGTATCTTCACCGATATAGGAAACGGTTTGAATGCAACTATGGTCTCACATTTTCCTCCCGTATTTTGTTTGTTTGCAAAGTACATTGTTTAAAGAGTAACTTGAGAATTGTTGAGCTACGACCGTGGTTTTGAATGCCATTAAAACTTTCAAGTTTTAGTAGAGCCCAATATGTCTCACATTTTCCTCCTGTGCTTTGTTTGTTTGCAAACTACAATGTTTGAAGAGCAACTTCAGAATTGTTGAAAAGGTGCCATGGTTTTGAATACCATTACAAATTACAACTTTTGATAGAGACCAGTAGGTGAACCGTTAAAGCAAAGATCATGGGTTTCATTCCAATTAAAGACTGGATATGTCCACAATTATAACGAAGGAAATCGATTTTTCTTTTATGGTTAAACAGTCACCTACCTCTTGTAGGACAGCCTCAGGCAAATCTCCATACGATGTCACAGGAAGCGTCTTCATTGGCTGTTACGACACCTGGAACTTCCTGACCTGTAAAAACAGTCTTCTCAAGAACAAGGAAGTTATAATGCAAGCACAGTTTACCTATGTGTTGATCAGAGTCTCTTTTCTCAGTAGCTTCACCGATATAGCAAACGGTTTGAATTCAACTAAAGTCTCACATTTTCCACCTGTGCTTTGTTTGTTTGCAAACTACAATGTTTGAAGAGCAACTTCAGAATTGTTAACGTTATAATGCAAGCCACAGTTTACCTATGTGTTGATCAGAGTCTCTTTTCTCAGTAGCTTCACCGATATAGCAAACGGTTTGAATGCAACTAAAGTCTCACATTTTTCTCCTGGGTTTTCTTTGTTTGCAAACTACAATGTTTGAAGAGCAACTTCAGAATTGTTGAAAAGGTTCCATGGTTTTGAATACCTTTACAAATTACAACTTTTGATAGAGACCAGTAGGTGAACCGTTAAAGCAAAGATCATGGGTTTCATTCCAATTAAAGACTGGATATGTCCACAATTATAGCGAAGGAAATCTATTTTTCTTTTATGGTTAAACAGTCACCTACCTCTTGCAGGACAGCCTCAGGCAAATCTCCATACGATGTCACAGGAAGCGTCTTCATTGGCTGTTACGACACCTGGAACTTCCTGACCTGTATAAACAGTATTCTCAAGAACAAGGAAGTTATAATGCAAGCCACAGTTTACCTATGTGTTGATCAGAATCTCATTTCTCAGTAGCTTCACCGATATAGCAAACGGTTTGATTTCAACTAAATTCTCACATTTTCCTCCTGTGCTTTGTTTGTTTGTAAACTACAATGTTTGAAGAGCAACTTCAGAATTGTTGAAAAGGTTCCATGGTTTTCAATACCATTACAAATTTCAACTTTTGATAGTGACCAGTAGGTGCACCGTTAAAGCAAAGATCATGGGTTTCATTCCAATTAAAGACTGGATATGTCAACATTTATAGCGAAGGAAATCGATTTTTCTTTTATGGTTATACAGTCACTTACCTCTTGCAGGACAGCCTCAGGCAAATCTGCATACGATGTCACAGGAAGCGTCTTCATTGGCTGTTATGATACCTGGAACTTCCTGACCTGTATGAACAGTCTTCTCAAGAACAAGGAAGTTATAATGCAAGCCACAGTTTACCTATGTGTTGATCAGAGTCTCTTTTCTCAGTAGCCTCACCGATATAGCAAACGGTTTGAATGCAACTAAAGTCTCACATTTTCCTCCTCTGCTTTGTTTGTTTGAAAACTACACTGTTGGAAGAGGAACTTCAGAATTGTTGTGTAGGGACCAAGGTTTTGAATGCGAATACTGTTTGCCCTTTACAACTTTTGGTACATCCCGGTAGGGTCGCCGTTAACAGGAAAGATCAAGGGTTTTATTCCTATTAAAGACTCGATATGTCCACAATTATAGCGAAGGAAATCGATTTTTCTTTTATGCTTATACAGTCACTTACCTCTTGCAGGACGGCCTCAGGCAAATCTCCATACGATGTCACAGGAAGCGTCTTCTTTGGCTGTCACGACACCTAGGACTTCCTGACCTGTATAAACAGTCTTCTCAAGAACAATGAAGTTATAATGCAAGCCACAGTTTACCTATGTGTTGATCAGAGTCTCTTTTCTCAGTAGCTTCACCGATATAGCAAACGGTTTGAATGCAACTAAAGTCTCACATTTTCCTCCTGTGTTTTGTTTGTTTGCAGACTACGATGTTTGAAGAGCAACTTCAGAATTGTTGAAAAGGTTCCATGGTTTTGAATACCATTACAAATTTCAACTTTTGATAGAGACCAGTAGGTGCATCGTTAAAGCAAAGATCATGGGTTTCATTCCAATTAAAGACTGGATATGTCAACAATTATAGCGAAGAAAATCGATTTTTCGTTTATGCTTATACAGTCACTTACCTAATCCAGGACAGCCTCTAGCAAATCTCTATACGATGTCACAGGAAGACTCTTGTTTGGCTGTTATGACACCTGGAACTTCCCGACCTGTATAAACAGTCTTCTTCTCAAGAACAAGGAAGTTATAATGCAAACCACAGTTTACCTATGTGTTGATCAGAGTTTCTTTTCTCAGTAGCTTCACCGATATAGCAAACGATTTGAATGCAACCGAAGTCTCACATTTTCCTCCTGTGCTTTCTTTGTTTGCAAACTACAATGTTTGAAGAGCAACTTCAGAATTGTTGAAAAGGTTCCATGGTTTTGAATACCATTACAAATTTAAACTTTTGATAGAGACCAGTAGGTGCACCGTTAAAGCAAAGATCATGGGTTTCATTCCAATTAAAGACTGAATATGTCAACAATTATAGCGAAGGAAATCGATTTTTCTTTTATGGTTATACAGTCACTTACCTCTTGCAGGACAGCCTCAGGCAAATCTCCATACGATGTCATTGGAAGCGTCTTCATTGGCTGTTACGACACCTGGAACTTCCTGACCTGTATAAACAGTCTTCTCAAGAACAAGGAAGTTATAATGAAAGCCACAGCTTACCTATGTGTTTATCAGAGTCTCTTCAGTAGCTTCACCGATATAGCAAACGGTTTGAATGCAACTAAAGTCTCACATTTTCCTCCTCTGCTTTGTTTGTTTGAAAACTACACTGTTGGAAGAGGAACTTCAGAATTGTTGTATAGGGACCAAGGATTTGAATGCGAATACTGTTTGCCCTTTACAACTTTTGGTAGATCCCGGTAGGGTCGCCGTTAACAGGAAAGATCATGGGTTTTATTCCTATTAAAGACTCGATATGTCCACAGGACAGCCTCAGGCAAATCTCCATACGATGTCACAGGAAGCGTCTTCATTGGCTGTTACGACAGCTGGAACTTCCTGACCTGTATAAACAGTCTTCTCAAGAACAAGGAAGTTATAATGCAAGCCACAGTTTACCTATGTGTTGATCAGAGTCTCTTTTCTCAGTAGCCTCACCGATATAGCAAACGGTTTGAATGAAACTAAAGTCTCAAATTTTCCTCCTCTGCTTTGTTTGTTTGAAAACTACACTGTTGGAAGAGGAACTTCAGAATTGTTGTGTAGGGACCAAGGTTTTGAATGCGAATACTGTTTGCCCTTTACAACTTTTGGTAGATCCCGGTAGGGTCGCCGTTAACAGGAAAGATCATAGGTTTTATTCCTATTAAAGACTCGATATGTCCAGAATTATAGCGAAGGAAATCGATTTTTCTTTTATGCTTATACAGTCACTTACATCTTGCAGGACGGCCTCAGGGAAATCTCCATACGATGTCACAGGAAGCGTCTTCTTTGGCTGTCACGACACCCAGGACTTCCTGACCTGTATAAACAGTCTTCTCAAGAACAAGGAAGTTATAATGCAAGCCACAGTTTACCTATGTGTTGATCAGGGACTCTTTTCTCAGTAGCTTCACCGATATAGCAAACGGTTTGAATTCAACTAAAGTCTCACATTTTCCTCCTGTGCTTTGTTTGTTTGCAAACTACAATGTTTGAAGAGCAACTTCAGAATTGTTGAAAAGGTTCCATGGTTTTGAATACCATTACAAATAACAACTTTTGATAGAGACCAGTAGGTGAACCGTTAAAGCAAAGATCATGGGTTTCATTGCAATTAAAGACTGGATATGTCCACAATTATAGCGAAGAAAATCGATTTTTCTTTTATGGTTAAACAGTCACTTACCTAATCCAGGACAGCCTCAGGCAAATCTCCATACGATGTCACAGGAAGCGTGTTCATTGGCTGTTACGACACCTGGAACTTCCTGACCTGTATAAACAGTCTTCTCAAGAACAAGGAAGTTATAATGCAAGCCACAGTTTACCTATGTGTTGATCAGAGTCTCTTTTGTCAGTAGCTACACCGATATAGCAAACGGTTTGAATGCAACCAAAGTCTCACATTTTCCTCCTGTGCTTTGTTTGTTTGCAAACTACAATGTTTGAAGAGCAACTTCAGAATTGTTGAAAAGGTTCCATGGTTTTGAATACCATTACAAATAACAACTTTTGATAGAGACCAGTAGGTGAACCGTTAAAGCAAAGATCATGGGTTTCATTCCAATTAAAGACTGGATATGTCCACAATTATAGCAAAGGAAATCGATTTTTCTTTTATGGTTAAACAGTCACCTACCTCTTGCAGGACAGCCCCAGGCAAATCTCCATACGATGTCACAGGAAGCTTCTTCATTGGCTGTTACGACACCTGGAACTTCCTGACCTGTATAAACAGTCTTCTCAAGAACAAGGAAGTTATAATGCAAACCACAATTTACCTATGTGTTGTTCAGCGTCTCTTTTCTCAGTAGCTTCACCGATATAGCAAACGGTTTGAATTCAACTAAAGTCTCACAATTTCCTCCTGTGCTTTGTTTGATTGCAAACTACAATGTTTGAAGAGCAACGTCAGAATTGTTGAAAAGGTTCCATGGTTTTCAAAACCATTACAACTTTAAACTTTTGATAGAGACCAGTAGGTGCACCGTTAAAGCAAAGATCATGGGTTTCATTCCAATTAAAGACTGGATATGTCAACAATTATAGCGAAGGAAATCGATTTTTCGTTTATGCTTATACAGTCACTTACCTAATCCAGGACAGCCTCTAGCAAATCTCTATACGATGTCACAGGAATTTTCTTGTTTGGCTGTTATGACACCTGGAACTTCCTGACCTGTATAAACAGTCTTCTCAAGAACAAGGAAGTTATAATGTAAGCCACAGTTTACCTATGTGTTGATCAGGGACTCTTTTCTCAGTAGCTTCACCGATATAGCAAACGGTTTGAATTCAACTAAAGTCTCACATTTTCCTCCTGTGCTTTGTTTGTTTGCAAACTACAATGTTTGAAGAGCAACTTCAGAATTGTTGAAAAGGTTCCATGGTTTTGAATACCATTACAAATAACAACTTTTGATAGAGACCAGTAGGTGAACCGTTAAAGCAAAGATCATGGGTTTCATTGCAATTAAAGACTGGATATGTCCACAATTATAGCGAAGAAAATCGATTTTTCTTTTATGGTTAAACAGTCACTTACCTAATCCAGGACAGCCTCAGGCAAATCTCCATACGATGTCACAGGAAGCGTGTTCATTGGCTGTTACGACACCTGGAACTTCCTGACCTGTATAAACAGTCTTCTCAAGAACAAGGAAGTTATAATGCAAGCCACAGTTTACCTATGTGTTGATCAGAGTCTCTTTTCTCAGTAGCTTCAGTGATATAGCAAGCGGTAAGAATTCAACTAAAGTCTCACATTTTCCTCCTGTGCTTTGTTTGTTTGCTAACTACAATGTTTGAAGAGCAACTTCAGAATTGTTGAAAAGGTTCCATGGTTTTGAATACCATTACAAATAACAACTTTTGATAGAGACCAGTAGGTGAACCGTTAAAGCAAAGATCATGGGTTTCATTCCAATTAAAGACTGGATATGTCCACAATTATAGCGAAGGAAATCGATTTTTCTTTTATGGTTAAACAGTCACCTACCTCTTGCAGGACAGCCCCAGGCAAATCTCCATACGATGTCACAGGAAGCGTCTTCATTGGCTGTTACGACACCTGGAACTTCCTGACCTGTATAAACAGTCTTCTCAAGAACAAGGAAGTTATAATGCAAACCACAATTTACCTATGTGTTGTTCAGCGTCTCTTTTCTCAGTAGCTTCACCGATATAGCAAACGGTTTGAATTCAACTAAAGTCTCACAATTTCCTCCTGTGCTTTGTTTGATTGCAAACTACAATGTTTGAAGAGCAACTTCAGAATTCTTGAAAAGGTTCCATGGTTTTCAAAACCATTACAAATTTAAACTTTTGATAGAGACCAGTAGGTGCACCGTTAAAGCAAAGATCATGGGTTTCATTCCAATTAAAGACTGGATATGTCAACAATTATAGCGAAGGAAATCGATTTTTCGTTTATGCTTATACAGTCACTTACCTAATCCAGGACAGCCTCTAGCAAATCTCTATACGATGTCACAGGAATTTTCTTGTTTGGCTGTTATGACACCTGGAACTTCCTGACCTGTATAAACAGTCTTCTCAAGAACAAGGAAGGTATAATGCAAACCACAGTTTACCTATGTGTTGATCAGGGACTCTTTTCTCAGTAGCTTCACCGATACAGCAAACGGTTTGAATTCAACTAAAGTCTCACATTTTATTCCTGTGCTTTGTTTGTTTGCAAACTTTAATGTTTGAAGAGCAACTTCAGAATTGTTGAAGTTATAATGCAAGCCACAGTTTACCTATGTGTTGATCAGAGTCTGTTTTCTCAGTAGCTTCACCGATATAACAAACGGTTTGAATGCAACTAAAGTCTCACATTTTCCTCCAGTGTTTTGTTTGTTTGCAAACTACAATGTTTGAAGAGCAACTTCAGAATTGTTGAAAAGGTTCCATGGCTTTGAATACCATTACAAATTACAACGTTTGATAGAGACCAGTAGGTGAACAGTTAAAGCAAAGATCATGGGTTTCATTCCAATTAAAGACTGGATATGTCCACAATTATAGCGAAGGAAATCGATTTTTCTTTTATGGTTAAATAGTCACCTACCTCTTGCAGGACAGCCTCAGGCAAATCTCAATACGATGTCACAGGAAGCGTCTTCATTGGCTGTTACGACACCTGGAACTTCCTGACCTGTATAAACAGTCTTCTCAAGAACAAGGAAGTTATAATGCAAGCCACAGTTTACCTATGTGTTGATCAGAGTCTCTTTTCTCAGTAGCTTCACCGATATAGCAAACGGTTTGAATTCAAGTAAAGTCTCACATTTTCCTCCTGTGCTTTGTTTGTTTGCAAACTACAATGTTTGAAGAGCAACTTCACAATTGTTGAAAAGGTTCCATGGTTTTGAATACCATTACAAATTACAACTTTTGATAGAGACGAGTAGGTGAACCGTTAAAGCACAGATCATGGGTTTCATTCCAATTAAAGACTTTATATGTCAACAATTATAGCGAAGGAAATCGATTTTTCGTTTATGCTTATACAGTCACTTACCTAATCCAGGACAGCCTCTAGCAAATCTCTATACGATGTCACAGGAAGACTCTTGTTTGGCTGTTATGACACCTGGAACTTCCTGACCTGTATAAACAGTCTTCTCAAGAACAAGGAAGTTATAATACAAACCACAGTTTACCTATGTGTTGATCAGAGTCTCTTCCCTCAGTAGCTTCACCGATATAGCAAACGGTTTGAATTCAAGTAAAGTCTCACATTTTCCTCCTGTGCTTTGTTTGTTTGCAAACTACAATGTTTGAAGAGCAACTTCAGAATTGTTGAAGTTATAATGCAAGCCACAGTTTACCTATGTGTTGATCAGAGTCTCTTTTCTCAGTAGCTTCACCGATATAGCAAATGGTTTGAATACAACTAAAGTCTCACATTTTCCTCCTGTGTTTTGTTTGTTTGCAAACTACAATGTTTGAAGAGCAACTTCAGATTTGTTGAAAAGGTTCCATGGTTTTGAATACCATTACAAATTACAACTTTTGTAGGAGACGAGTAGGCGAACCGTTAAAGCACAGATCATGGGTTTCATTCCAATTAAAGAATTTATATGTCAACAATTATAGCGAAGGAAATCGATTTTTCGTTTATGCTTATACAGTCACTTACCTAATCCAGGACAGCCTCTAGCAAATCTCTATACGATGTCACAGGAAGACTCTTGTTTGGCTGTTATGACACCTGGAACTTCCTGACCTGTATAAACACTCTTCTCAAGAACAAGGAAGTTATAATGCAAGCCACAGTTTACCTATGTGTTGATCAGAGTCTCTTTTCTCAGTAGCTTCACCGATATAGCAAACGGTTTGAATTAAAGTAAAGTCTCACATTTTCCTCCTGTGCTTTGTTTGTTTGCAAACTACAATGTTTGAAGAGCAACTTCAGAATTGTTGAAGTTATAATGCAAGCCACAGTTTACCTATGTGTTGATCAGAGTCTCTTTTCTCAGTAGCTTCACCGATATAGCAAACGGTTTGAATGCAACTAAAGTCTCACATTTTCCTCCTGTGCTTTGTTTGTTTGCAAACTACAATGTTTGAAGAGCAACTTCAGAATTGTTGAAAAGGTTCCATGGTTTTCAATACCATTACAAATTTCAACTTTTGATAGAGACCAGTAGGTGCACCGTTAAAGCAAAGATCATGGGTTTCATTCCAATAAAAGACTGGATATGTCAACAATTATAGCGAAGGAAATCGATTTTTCGTTTATGCTTATACGGTCACTTACCTAATCCAGGACAGCCTCTAGCAAATCTCTATACGATGTCACAGGAAGACTCTTGTTTGGCTGTTATGACACCTGGAACTTCCTGACCTGTATAAACAGTCTTCTCAAGAACAAGAAAGTTATAATACAAACCACAGTTTACCTATGTGTTGATCAGAGTCTCTTCTCTCAGTAGCTTCACCGATATAGCAAACGGTTTGAATGCAACTAAAGTCTCACATTTTCCTCCTGTGGTTTGTTTGTTTGCAAAATACAATGTTTGAAGAGCAACTTCAGAATTGTTGAAAAGGTTCCATGGTTTTGAATACCATTACAAATTTCAACTTTTGATAGAGACCAGTAGGTGCACCGTTAAAGCAAAGATCATGGGTTTCATTCCAATTAAAGACTGGATATGTCAACAATTATAGCGAAGGAAATCGATATTTCTTTTATGGTTATATAGTCACTTACCTCTTGCAGGACAGCCTCAGGCAAATCTCCATACGATGTCACAGGAAGCGTCTTCATTGCCTGTTATGATACCTGGAACTTCCTGACCTGTATAAACAGTCTTCTCAAGAACAAGGAAGTTATAATGCAAGCCACAGTTTACCTATGTGTTGATCAGAGTCTCTTTTCTCAGTAGCTTCACCGATATTGCAAATGGTTTGAATTCAACTAAAGTCTCACATTTTCCTCCTGTGCTTTGTTTGTTTGAAAACTACACTGTTGGAAGAGGAACTTCAGAATTGTTGTGTAGGGACCAAGGTTTTGAATGCGAATACTGTTTGCCCATTACAACTTTTGGTAGATCCCGGTAGGGTCGCCGTTGACAGGAAAGATCATGGGTTTTTATTCGTATTAAAGACTCGATATGTCCACAGGACAGCCTCAGGCAAATCTCCATACGATGTCACAGGAAGCGTCTTCATTGGCTGGTACGACACCTGGAACTTCCTGACCTGTATAAACAGTCTTCTCAAGAACAAGGAAGTTATAATGCAAGCCACAGTTTGCCTATGTGTTGATCACAGTCTTTTTTCTCAGTAGCCTCACCGATATAGCAAACGGTTTGAATGCAACTAAAGTCTCACATTTTCCTCCTCTGCTTTGTTTGTTTGAAAACTACACTGTTGGAAGAGGAACTTGAGAATTGTTGTGTAGGGACCAAGGTTTTGAATGCGAATACTGTTTGCCTTTTACAACTTTTGGTAGATCCCGGTAGGGTCGCCGTTAAAAGGAAAGATCATGGGTTTTATTCCTATTAAAGACTCGATATGTCCACAATTATAGCGAAGGAAATCGATTTTTCTTTTATGCTTATACAGTCACTTACCTCTTGCAGGACAGCTTCAGGCAAATCTCCATACGATGTCACAGGAAGCATCTTTTTTGGCTGTCACAACACCTGGGACTTCCTGACCTGTATAAACAGTCTTCTCAAGAACAAGGAAGTTATAATGCAAGCCAAAGTTTACCTATGTGTTGATCAGGGACTCTTTTCTCAGTAGCTTCACCGATATAGCAAACAGTTTGAATTCAACTAAAGTCTCACATTTTCCTCCTGTGCTTTGTTTGTTTGCAAACTACAATGTTTGAAGAGGAACTTCAGAATTGTTGAAGTTATAATGCAAACCACAGTTTACCTATGTGTTGATCAGAGTCTCTTTTCTCAGTAGCTTCACCGATATAGCAAACGGTTTGAATGCAACTAAAGTCTCACATTTTCCTCCTGTGCTTTGTTTGTTTGCAAACTACAATGTTTGAAAAGCAACTTCAGAATTGTTGAAAAGGTTCCATGGTTTGGAATACCATTACAAATTTCAACTTTTGATAGAGACAAGTAGGTGCACCGTTAAAGCAAAGATCATGGGTTTCATTCCAATTAAAGACTGGATATGTCAACAATTATAGCGAAGGAAATCGATTTTTCTTTTATGGTTAAACAGTCACCTACCTCTTGCAGGACAGCCTGAGGCAAATCTCCATACGATGTCACAGGAAGCGTCCTCATTGGCTGTTACGACACCTGGAACTTCCTGACCTGTATAAACAGTCTTCTCAAGAACAAGGAAGTTATAATGCAAGCCACAGTTTACCTATGTGTTGATCAGAGTCTCTTTTCTCAGTAGCTTCACCGATATAGCAAACGGTTTGAATTCAAGTAAAGTCTCACATTTTCCTCCTGTGCTTTGTTTGTTTGCAAACTACAATGTTTGAAGAGCAACTTCAGAATTGTTGAAGTTATAATGCAAGCCACAGTTTACCTATGTGTTGATCAGAGTCTCTTTTCTCAGTAGCTTCACCGATATAGCAAAAGGTTTGAATGCAACTAAAGTCTCACATTTTCCTCCTGTGTTTTGTTTGTTTGCAAACTACAATGTTTGAAGAGCAACTTCACAATTGTTGAAAAGGTTCCATGGTTTTGAATACCATTACAAATTACAACTTTTGATAGAGACGAGTAGGTGAACCGTTAAAGCACAGATCATGGGTTTCATTCCAATTAAAGACTTTATATGTCAACAATTATAGCGAAGGAAATCGATTTTTCGTTTATGCTTATACAGTCACTTACCTAATCCAGGACAGCCTCTTGCAAATCTCTATACGATGTCACAGGAAGACTCTTGTTTGGCTGTTATGACACCTGGAACTTCCTGACCTGTATAAACAGTCTTCTCAAGAACAAGGAAGTTATAATACAAACCACAGTTTACCTATGTGTTGATCAGAATCTCTTCCCTCAGTAGCTTCACCGATATAGCAAACGGTTTGAATTCAAGTAAAGTCTCACATTTTCCTCCTGTGCTTTGTTTGTTTGCAAACTACAATGTTTGAAGAGGAACTTCAGAATTGTTGAAGTTATAATGCAAACCACAGTTTACCTATGTGTTGATCAGAGTCTCTTTTCTCAGTAGCTTCACCGATATAGCAAACGGTTTGAATGCAACTAAAGTCTCACATTTTCCTCCTGTGCTTTGTTTGTTTGCAAACTACAATGTTTGAAAAGCAACTTCAGAATTGTTGAAAAGGTTCCATGGTTTGGAATACCATTACAAATTTCAACTTTTGATAGAGACAAGTAGGTGCACCGTTAAAGCAAAGATCATGGGTTTCATTCCAATTAAAGACTGGATATGTCAACAATTATAGCGAAGGAAATCGATTTTTCTTTTATGGTTAAACAGTCACCTACCTCTTGCAGGACAGCCTGAGGCAAATCTCCATACGATGTCACAGGAAGCGTCCTCATTGGCTGTTACGACACCTGGAACTTCCTGACCTGTATAAACAGTCTTCTCAAGAACAAGGAAGTTATAATGCAAGCCACAGTTTACCTATGTGTTGATCAGAGTCTCTTTTCTCAGTAGCTTCACCGATATAGCAAACGGTTTGAATTCAAGTAAAGTCTCACATTTTCCTCCTGTGCTTTGTTTGTTTGCAAACTACAATGTTTGAAGAGCAACTTCAGAATTGTTGAAGTTATAATGCAAGCCACAGTTTACCTATGTGTTGATCAGAGTCTCTTTTCTCAGTAGCTTCACCGATATAGCAAAAGGTTTGAATGCAACTAAAGTCTCACATTTTCCTCCTGTGTTTTGTTTGTTTGCAAACTACAATGTTTGAAGAGCAACTTCACAATTGTTGAAAAGGTTCCATGGTTTTGAATACCATTACAAATTACAACTTTTGATAGAGACGAGTAGGTGAACCGTTAAAGCACAGATCATGGGTTTCATTCCAATTAAAGACTTTATATGTCAACAATTATAGCGAAGGAAATCGATTTTTCGTTTATGCTTATACAGTCACTTACCTAATCCAGGACAGCCTCTTGCAAATCTCTATACGATGTCACAGGAAGACTCTTGTTTGGCTGTTATGACACCTGGAACTTCCTGACCTGTATAAACAGTCTTCTCAAGAACAAGGAAGTTATAATACAAACCACAGTTTACCTATGTGTTGATCAGAATCTCTTCCCTCAGTAGCTTCACCGATATAGCAAACGGTTTGAATTCAAGTAAAGTCTCACATTTTCCTCCTGTGCTTTGTTTGTTTGCAAACTACAATGTTTGAAGAGCAACTTCAAAATTGTTGAAGTTATAATGCAAGCCACAGTTTACCTATGTGTTGATCAGAGTCTCTTTTCTCAGTAGCTTCACCGATATAGCAAACGGTTTGAATGCAACTAAAGTCTCACATTTTCCTCCTGTGCTTTGTTTGTTTGCAAACTACAATGTTTGAAGAGCAACTTCACAATTGTTGAAAAGGTTCCATGGTTTTGAATACCATTACAAATTACAACTTTTGATAGAGACGAGTAGGTGAACCGTTAAAGCACAGATCATGGGTTTCATTCCAATTAAAGACTTTATATGTCAACAATTATAGCGAAGGAAATCGATTTTTCGTTTATGCTTATACAGTCACTTACCTAATCCAGGACAGCCTCTAGCAAATCTCTATACGATGTCACAGGAAGACTCTTGTTTGGCTGTTATGACACCTGGAACTTCCTGACCTGTATAAACAGTCTTCTCAAGAACAATGAAGTTATAATAAAAACCACAGTTTACCTATGTGTTGATCAGAGTCTCTTCCCTCAGTAGCTTCACCGATATAGCAAACGGTTTGAATTCAAGTAAAGTCTCACATTTTCCTCCTGTGCTTTGTTTGTTTGCAAACTACAATGTTTGAAGAGCAACTTCAGAATTGTTGAAGTTATAATGCAAGCCACAGTTTACCTATGTGTTGATCAGAGTCTCTTTTCTCAGTAGCTTCACCGATATAGCAAACGGTTTGAATGCAACTAAAGTCTCACATTTTCCTCCTGTGCTTTGTTTGTTTGCAAACTACAATGTTTGAAGAGCAACTTCAGAATTGTTGAAAAGGTTCCATGGTTTTCAATACCATTACAAATTTCAACTTTTGATAGAGACCAGTAGGTGCACCGTTAAAGCAAAGATCATGGGTTTCATTCCAATAAAAGACTGGATATGTCAACAATTATAGCGAAGGAAATCGATTTTTCGTTTATGCTTATACGGTCACTTACCTAATGCAGGACAGCCTCTAGCAAATCTCTATACGATGTCACAGGAAGACTCTTGTTTGGCTGTTATGACACCTGGAACTTCCTGACCTGTATAAACAGTCTTCTCAAGAACAAGAAAGTTATAATACGAACCACAGTTTACCTATGTGTTGATCAGAGTCTCTTCTCTCAGTAGCTTCACCGATATAGCAAACGGTTTGAATGCAACTAAAGTCTCACATTTTCCTCCTCTGCTTTGTTTGTTTGAAAACTACACTGTTGGAAGAGGAACTTGAGAATTGTTGGGTAGGGACCAAGGTTTTGAATGCGAATACTGTTTGCCCTTTACAACTTTTGGTAGATCCCGGTAGGGTCGCCGTTAAAAGGAAAGATCATGGGTTTTATTCCTATTAAAGACTCGATATGTCCACAATTATAGCGAAGGAAATCGATTTTTCTTTTATGCTTATACAGTCACTTACCTCTTGCAGGACAGCTTCAGGCAAATCTCCATACGATGTCACAGGAAGCATCTTTTTTGGCTGTCACAACACCTGGGACTTCCTGACCTGTATAAACAGTCTTCTCAAGAACAAGGAAGTTATAATGCAAGCCAAAGTTTACCTATGTGTTGATCAGGGACTCTTTTCTCAGTAGCTTCACCGATATACCAAACAGTTTGAATTCAACTAAAGTCTCACATTTTCCTCCTGTGCTTTGTTTGTTTGCAAACTACAATGTTTGAAGAGCAACTTCAGAATTGTTGAAAAGGTTCCATGGTTTTGAATACCATTACAAATTTCAACTTTTGATAGAGACCAGTAGGTGCACCGTTAAAGCAAAGATCATGGGTTTCATTCCAATTAAAGACTGGATATGTCAACAATTATAGCGAAGGAAATCGATATTTCTTTTATGGTTATATAGTCACTTACCTCTTGCAGGACAGCCTCAGGCAAATCTCCATACGATGTCACAGGAAGCGTCTTCATTGGCTGTTATGATACCTGGAACTTCCTGACCTGTATGAACAGTCTTCTCAAGAACAAGGAAGTTATAATGCAAGCCACAGTTTACCTATGTGTTGATCAGAGTCTCTTTTCTCAGTAGCTTCACCGATATTGCAAACGGTTTGAATTCAACTAAAGTCTCACATTTTCCTCCTGTGCTTTGTTTGTTTGAAAACTACACTGTTGGAAGAGGAACTTCAGAATTGTTGTGTAGGGACCAAGGTTTTGAATGCGAATACTGTTTGCCCATTACAACTTTTGGTAGATCCCGGTAGGGTCGCCGTTGACAGGAAAGATCATGGGTTTTTATTCGTATTAAAGACTCGATATGTCCACAGGACAGCCTCAGGCAAATCTCCATACGATGTCACAGGAAGCGTCTTCATTGGCTGTTACGACACCTGGAACTTCCTGACCTGTATAAACAGTCTTCTCAAGAACAAGGAAGTTATAATGCAAGCCACAGTTTGCCTATGTGTTGATCACAGTCTTTTTTCTCAGTAGCCTCACCGATATAGCAAACGGTTTGAATGCAACTAAAGTCTCACATTTTCCTCCTCTGCTTTGTTTGTTTGAAAACTATACTGTTGGAAGAGGAACTTGAGAATTGTTGTGTAGGGACCAAGGTTTTGAATGCGAATACTGTTTGCCCTTTACAACTTTTGGTAGATCCCGGTAGGGTCGCCGTTAAAAGGAAAGATCATGGGTTTTATTCCTATTAAAGACTCGATATGTCCACAATTATAGCGAAGGAAATCGATTTTTCTTTTATGCTTATACAGTCACTTACCTCTTGCAGGACAGCTTCAGGCAAATCTCCATACGATGTCACAGGAAGCATCTTTTTTGGCTGTCACAACACCTGGGACTTCCTGACCTGTATAAACAGTCTTCTCAAGAACAAGGAAGTTATAATGCAAGCCAAAGTTTACCTATGTGTTGATCAGGGACTCTTTTCTCAGTAGCTTCACCGATATAGCAAACAGTTTGAATTCAACTAAAGTCTCACATTTTCCTCCTGTGCTTTGTTTGTTTGCAAACTACAATGTTTGAAGAGCAACTTCAGAATTGTTGAAGTTATAATGCAAACCACAGTTTACCTATGTGTTGATCAGAGTCT
This sequence comes from Dendrophyllia cribrosa, assembly GCA_024195265.1. Lineage (NCBI taxonomy): Eukaryota > Metazoa > Cnidaria > Anthozoa > Scleractinia > Dendrophylliidae > Dendrophyllia > Dendrophyllia cribrosa. Next base: position 12,261,861 of record JAJLRJ010000013.1, on the reverse strand, counting down.
CTTTTCTCAGTAGCTTCACCGATATAGCAAACGGTTTGAATGCAACTAAAGTCTCACATTTTCCTCCTGTGCTTTGTTTGTTTGCAAACTACAATGTTTGAAAAGCAACTTCAGAATTGTTGAAAAGGTTCCATGGTTTGGAATACCATTACAAATTTCAACTTTTGATAGAGACAAGTAGGTGCACCGTTAAAGCAAAGATCATGGGTTTCATTCCAATTAAAGACTGGATATGTCCACAATTATAGCGAAGGAAATCGATTCTTCTTTTATGGTTATACGGTCACTTACCTCTTGCAGGACAGCCTCAGGCAAATCTCTATACGATGTCACAGGAAGCGTCTTCTTTGGCTGTCACGACACCTGGGACTTCCTGACCTGTATAAACAGTCTTCTCAAGAACAAGGAAGTTATAATGCAAGCCACAGTTTACCTATGTGTTGATCAGAGTCTCTTTTCTCAGTAGCTTCACCGATATAGCAAACGGTTTGAATTCAACTAAAGTCTCTCATTTTCCTCCTGTGCTTTGTTTGTTTGCAAACTACAATGTTTGAAGAGCAACTTCAGAATTGTTGAAAAGGTTCCATGGTTTTCAATACCATTACAAATTACAACTTTTGATAGAGACCAGTAGGTGAACCGTCAAAGCTAAGATCATGGGTTTCATTCCAATTAAAGACTGGATATGTCCACAATTATAGCGAAGGAAATCGATTTTTCTTTTATGGTTTAACAGTCACCTAACCTCTTGCAGGACAGCCTCAGGCAAATCTCCATACGATGTCACAGGAAGCGTCTTCTTTGGCTGTCACGACACCTGGGGCTTCCTGACCTGTATAAACAGTCTTCTCAAGAACAAGGAAGTTATAATGCAAGCCACAGTTTACCTATGTGTGGATCAGAGTCTCTTTTGTCAGTAGCTTCACCGATATAGCAAACGGTTTGAATTCAACTAAAGTCTCACATTTTCCTCCTGTTCCTTTTTTGTTTGCAAACTACAATGTTTGAAGAGCAACTTCAGAATTGTTGAAGTTATAATGCAAGCCACAGTTTACCTATGTGTTGATCAGAGTCTCTTTTCTCAGTAGCTTCACCGATATAGCAAACGGTTTGAATGCAACTAAAATCTCACATTTTCCTCCTGTGTTTTGTTTGTGTGCAAACTACAATGTTTGAAGAGCAACTTCAGAATTGTTGAAAAGGTTCCATGGTTTTGAATACCATTACAAATTACAACTTTTGATAGAGACTAGTAGGTGAACCGTTAGAGCAAAGATCATGGGTTTCATTCCAATTAAAGACTGGATATGTCCACAATTATAGCGAAGGAAATCGATTTTTCTTTTATGGTTAAACAGTCACCTACCTCTTGCAGGACGGCCTCAGGCAAATCTCCATACGATGTCACAGGAAGCGTGTTCATTGGCTTTTACGACACCTGGAACTTCCTGACCTGTATAAACAGTCTTCTCAAGAACAAGGAAGTTATAATGCAAGCCACAGTTTACCTATGTGTTGATCAGAGTCTCTTTTCTCAGTAGCTTCACTGATATAGCAAACGGTTTGAATGCAACTAAAGTCTCACATTTTCCTCCTGTGCTTTGATTGTTTGCAAACTACAACGTTTAAAGAGCAACTGCAGAATTGTTGAAAAGGTTCCATGGTTTTCAATACCATTACAAATTTCAACTTTTGATAGAGACCAGTAGGTGAACCGTTAAAGCAAAGATCATGGGTTTCATTCCAATTAAAGACTGGATATGTCCACAATTATAGCGAAGGAAATCGATTTTTCTTTTATGGTTAAACAGTCACCTACCTCTTGCAGGACAGCCTCAGGCAAATCTCTATACGATGTCACAGGAAGCGTCTTCATTGGCTGTTACGACACCTGGAACTTCCTGACTTGTATAAACAGTCTTCTCAAGAACAAGGAAGTTATAATGCAAGCCACAGTTTACCTATGTGTTGATCAGAGTCTCTTTTCTCAGTAGCTTTACCGATATAGCAAACGGTTTGATTTCAACTAAAGTCTCACATTTTCCTCCTGTGCTTTGTTTGTTTGCAAACTACAATGTTTGAAGAGCAACTTCAGAATTGTTGAAGTTATAATGCAAGCCACAGTTTACCTATGTGTTGATAAGAGTCTCTTTTCTCAGTAGCTTCACCGATATAGCAAACGGTTTGAATGCAACTAAAGTCTCACATTTTCCTCCTGTGTTTTGTTTGTTTGCAAACTACAATGTTTGAAGAGCAACTTCAGAATTGTTGAAAAGGTTCCATGGTTTTGAATACCATTACAAATTACAACTTTTGATAGAGACCAGTAGGTGCACCGTTAAAGCAAAGATCATGGGTTTCATTCCAATTAAAGACTGGATATGTCAACAATTATAGCGAAGGAAATCGATTTTTCGTTTATGCTTATACAGTCACTTACCTAATCCAGGACAGCCTCTACAAAATCTCTATACGATGTCACAGGAAGACTCTTGTTTGGCTGTTATGACACCTGGAACTTCCTGACCTGTATAAACAGTCTTCTCAAGAACAAGGAAGTTATAATGCAAACCACAGTTTACCTATGTGTTGATCAGAGTCTCTTTTCTCAGTAGCTTCACCGATATAGCAAACGGTTTGAATGCAACTAAAGTCTCACATTTTCCTCCTGTGCTTTGTTTGTTTGCAAACTACAATGTTTGAAGAGCAACTTCAGAATTGTTGAAAAGGTTCCATGGTTTTCAATACCATTACAAATTTCAACTTTTGATAGAGACCAGTAGGTGCACCGTTAAAGCAAAGATCATGGGTTTCATTCCAATTAAAGACTGGATATGTCAACAATTATAGCGAAGGAAATCGATTTTTCGTTTATGCTTATACAGTCACTTACCTAATCCAGGACAGCCTCTAGCAAATCTCCATACAAAGTCACAGGAAGCGTCTTCATTGGCTGTTATGATACCTGAAACTTCCTGACCTGTATGAACAGTCTTCTCAAGAACAAGGAAGTTATAATGCAAGCCACAGTTTACCTATGTGTTGATCAGAGTCTCTTTTCTCAGTAGCCTCACCGATATAGCAAACGGTTTGAATGCAACTAAAGTTTCACATTTTCCTCCTCTGCTTTGTTTGAAAACTACACTGTTGGAAGAGGAACTTCAGAATTGTTGTGTACCGACCAAGGTTTTGAATGCGAATACTGTTTGCCCTTTACAACTTTTGGTAGATCCCGGTAGGGTCGCCGTTAACAGGAAAGATCATGAGTTTTATTCCAATTAAAGACTCGATATGTCCACAATTATAGGGAAGGAAATCGATTTTTCTTTTATGCTATACAGTCACTTACCTCGTGCAGGACAGCCTCAGGCAAATCTCCATACGATGTCACAGGAAGCGTCTTCTTTGGCTGTCACGACACCTGGGACTTCCTGACCTGTATAAACAGTCTTCTCAAGAACAAGGAAGTTATAATGCAAGGCACAGTTTACCTATGTGTTGATCAGGGAGTCTTTTCTCAGTAGCTTCACCGATATAGCAAACGGTTTGATTTCAACTAAAGTCTCACATTTTCCTCCTGTGTTTTGTTTGTTTGCAAACTACAATGTTTGAAGAGCAACTTCAGAATTGTTGAGGAGGTTCCATGGTTTTGAATGCCATTACAAATTGCAACTTTTGATAGAGACCAGTAGGTGCACCGTTAAAGCAAAGATCATGGGTTTCATTCCCATTAAAGACTGGATATGTCCCAATTATAGCGAAGGAAATCGATTTTTCTTTTATGCTTATACAGTCACTTATCTCTTGCAGGACAGCCTTGGGCAAATCTCCATACGATGTCACAGGAAGCGTCTTCATTGGCTGTTACGACACGTGGAACTTCCTGACCTGTATAAACAGTCTTCTCAAGAACAAGGAAGTTATAATGCAAGCCACAGTTTACCTATGTGTTGATCAGAGTCTCTTTTCTCAGTAGCTTCACCGATATAGCAAACGGTTTGAATTCAACTAAAGTCTCACATTTTCCTCCTGTGCTTTGTTTGTTTGCAAACTGCAATGTTTGAAGAGCAACTTCAGAATTGTTGAAGTTATAATGGAAGCCACAGTTTACCTATGTGTTGATCAGTCTCTTTTCTCAGTAGCTTCACCGATATAGCAAACGGTTTGAATGCAACTAAAGTCTCACATTTTCATCCTGTGTTTTGTTTGTTTGCAAACTACAATGTTTGAAGAGCAACTTCAGAATTGTTGAAAAAGTTCCATGGTTTTGAATACAATTACAAATTTCAACTTTTGATAGAGACCAGTAGGTGCACCGTTAAAGCTAAGATCATGGGTTTCATACCAATTAAAGACTGGATATGTCAACAATTATAGCGAAGGAAATCGATTTTTCTTTTATGGTTATACAGTCACTTACCTCTTGCAGGACAGCCTCAGGCAAATCTCCATACGATGTCACAGGAAGCGTCTTCATTGGAACTTCCTGACCTGTATGAACAGTCTTCTCAGGAACAAGGAAGTTATAATGCAAGCCACAGTTTACCTATGTGTTGATCAGAGTCTCTTTTCTCAGTAGCTTCACCGATATAGCAAACGGTTTGAATTCAACTGAAGTCTCACATTTTCCTCCTGTGCTTTGTTTGTTTGCAAACTACAATGTTTGAAGAGCAACTTCAGAATTGTTGAAGTTATAATGCAAGCCACAGTTTACCTATGTGTTGATCAGAGTCTCTTTTCTCAGTAGCTTCACCGATATAGCAAACGGTTTGAATTCAACTAAAGTCTCACATTTTCCTCCTCTGCTTTGTTTGTTTGAAAACTACACTGTTGGAAGAGGAACTTCAGAATTGCTGTGTAGGGACCAAGGTTTTGAATGCGAATACTGTTTGCTTTTTACAACTTTTGGTAGATCCCGGTAGGGTCGCCGTTAACAGGAAAGATCATGGGTTTTATTCCTATTAAAAACTCGATATGTCCACAGGACAGCATCAAGTAAATCTCCATACGATGTCACAGGAAGCGTCTTCATTGGCTGTTACGACACCTGGTACTTCCTGACCTGTATAAACAGTCTTTTCAAGAACAAGGAAGTTATAATGCAAGCCACAGTTTACCTATGTGTTGATCAGAGTCTCTTTTCTCAGTAGCCTCACCGATATAGCAAACGGTTTGAATGCAACTAAAGTCTCACATTTTCCTCCTCTGCTTTGTTTGTTTGAAAACTACACTGTTAGAAGAGGAACTTCAGAATTGTTGTGTAGGGACCAAGGTTTTGAATGCGAATACTGTTTGCCCTTTACAACTTTTGGTAGATCCTGGTAGGGTCGCCGTTAACAGGAAAGATCATGGGTTTTATTCCTATTAAAGACTCGATATGTCCACAATTATAGCGAAGGAAATCGATTTTTGTTTTATGCTTATACAGTCACTTACCTCTTGCAGGACAGCCTCAGGCAAATCTCCATACGATGTCACAGGAAGCGTCTTCTTTGGCTGTCACGACACCTGGGACTTCCCGACCTGTATAAACAGTCTTCTCAAGAACAAGGAAGTTATAATGCAAGCCACAGTTTACCTATGTGTTGATCAGGGAGTCTTTTCTCAGTAGCTTCACCGATATAGCAAACGGTTTGAATTCAACTAAAGTCTCACATTTTACTCCTGTGCTTTGTTTGTTTACAAACCACAACGTTTGAAGAGCAACTTCAGAATTGTTGAGGAGGTTCCATGGTTTTGAATGCCATTACAAATTGCAACTTTTGATAGAGACCTGTAGGTGCACCGTTAAAGCAAACATCATGGGTTTCATTCCAATGAAAGACTGGATATGTCAACAATTATAGCGAAGGAAATCGATTTTTCATTTATGCTTATACAGTCACTTAACTAATCCAGGATAGCGTCTAGCAAATCTCTATACGATGTCCCAGGAAGCGTCTTCTTTGGCTGTTATGACACCTGGAACTTCCTGACCTGTGTAAACAGTCTTCTCAAGAACAAGGAAGTTATAATGCAAGTCAGAATCTACCTATGTTGTGATGAGCGTCTGTTTTCTCAGTAGCTTCACCGATATAGCAAACGGTTTGAATGCAACTAAAGTCTCACATTTTCCTCCTGTGCTTTGTTTGTTTGCAAACTACAATGTTTGAAGAGCAACTTCAGAATTGTTGAAAAGGTTCCATGGTTGTGAATACAATTACAAATTTCAACTTTTGATAGAGACCAGTAGGTGCACCGTTAAAGCAAAGATCATGGGTTTCATTCCAATTAAAGACTGGATATGTCAACAATTATAGCGAAGGAAATCGATTTTTCTTTTATGGTTATACAGTCACCTACCTCTTGCAGGACAGCCTCAGGTTAATCTCCATACGAAGTCACTGGAAGCGTCTTCATTGGCTGTTATGATACCTGAAACTTCCTGACCTGTATGAACAGTCTTCTCAAGAACAAGGAAGTTATAATGCAAGCCACAGTTTACCTATGTGTTGATCAGAGTCTCTTTTGTCAGTAGCTTCAAAGATTTAGCAAACGGTTTGAATTCAACTAAAGTCTCACATTTTCCTCCTGTGCTTTGTTTGTTTGCAAACTACAATGTTTGAAGAGCAACTTCAGAATTGTTGAAGTTATAATGCAAGCCACAGTTTATCTATGTATTGATCACAGTCTCTTTTCTCAGTAGCTTCACCGATATAGCAAACGGTTTGAATGCAACTAAAGTCTCACATTTTACTCCTGCGTTTTGTTTGTTTGCAAACTACAATGTTTGAAGAGCAAGTTCAGAATTGTTGAAAAGGTTCCATGGTTTTGAATACCATTACAAATTACAACTTTTGATAGAGACCAGTAGATGAACCGTTAAAGCAAAGATCATGGGTTTCATTCCAATTAAAGACTGGATATGTCCACAATTATAGCGAAGGAAATCGATTTTTCTTTTATGGTTAACCAGGGACCTACCTCTTGCAGGACAGGCTCAGGCAAATCTCCATACGATGTCACAGGAAGCGTCTTCATTGGCTGTTACGACACCTGGAACTTCCTGACCTGTATAAACAGTCTTCTTAAGAACAAGGAAGTTATAATGCAAGCCACAGTTTACCTATGTGTTGATCAGTCTCTTTTCTCAATGGCTTCACCGATATAGCAAACGGTTTGAATTCAACTAAAGTCTCACATTTTCCTCCTGTGCTTTGTTTGTTTGCAAACTACAATGTTTGAAGAGCAACTTCAGAATTGTTGAAGTTATAATGCAATCCACAGTTTACCTATGTGTTGATCAGTCTCTTTTCTCAGTAGCTTCACCGATATAGCAAACGGTTTGAATGCAACTAAAGTCTCACATTTTCCTCCTGTGCTTTGTTTGTTTGCAAACTGCAATGTTTGAAGAGCAACTTCAGAATTGTTGAAGTTATAATGCAAGCCACAGTTTACCTATGTGTTGATCAGTCTCTTTTCTCAGTAGCTTCACCGATATAGCAAACGGTTTGAATGCAACTAAAGTCTCACATTTTCCTCCTGTGTTTTGTTTGTTTGCAAACTACAATGTTTGAAGAGCAACTTCAGAATTGTTGAAAAAGTTCCATGGTTTTGAATACAATTACAAATTTCAACTTTTGATAGAGACCAGTAGGTGCACCGTTAAAGCAAAGATCATGGGTTTCATTCCAATTAAAGACTGGATATGTCCACAATTATAGCGAAGGAAATCGATTTTTCTTTTATGGTTATACAGTCACTTACCTCTTGCAGGACAGCCTCAGACAAATCTCCATACGATGTCACAGGAAGCGTCTTCATTGGCTGTTATGATACCTGGAACTTCCTGACCTGTATGAACAGTCTTCTCAAGAACAAGGAAGTTATAATGCAAGCCACAGTTTACCTATGTGTTGATGAGAGTCTCTTTTCTCAGTAGCCTCGCCGATATAGCAAACGGTTTGAATGCAACTAAAGTCTCACATTTTACTCCTCTGCTTTGTTTGTTTAAAACCAAACTGTTGGAAGAGGAACTTCAGAATTGTTGTGTAGGGACCAAGGTTTTGAATGCGAATATTGTTTGCCCTTTACAACTTTTGGTAGATCCCGGTAGGGTCGCCATTAACAGGAAAGATCATGGGTTTTATTCCTATTAAAAACTCGATATGTCCACAGGACAGCATCAGGCAAATCTCCATACGATGTCACAGGAAGCGTCTTCATTGGCTGTTACGACACCTGGAACTTCCTGACCTGTATAAACAGTCTTCTCAAGAACAAGGAAGTTTTTATGCTAGCCACAGTTTACCTATGTGTTGATCAGAGTCTCTTTTCTCAGTAGCCTCACCGATATAGCAAACGGTTTGAATGCAACTAAAGTCTCACATTTTCCTCCTCTGCTTTGTTTGTTTGAAAACTACACTGTTGGAAGAGGAACTTCAGAATTGTTGTGTAGGGACCAAGGTTTTGAATGCGAATACTGTTTGCCCTTTACAACTTTTGGTAGATCCCGGTAGGGTCGCCGTTAACAGGAAAGATCATGGGTTTTATTCCTATTAAAGACTCGATATGTCCACAATTATAGCGAAGGAAATCGATTTTTCTTTTATGCTTATACAGTCACTTACCTCTTGCAGGACAGCCTCAGGCAAATCTCCATACGATGTCACAGGAAGCGTCTTCTTTGGCTGTCACGACACCTGGGACTTCCTGACCTGTATGAACAGTCTTCTCAAGAACAAGGAAGTTATAATGCAAGCCACAGTTTAACTATGTGTTGATCAGGGAGTCTTTTCTCAGTAGCTTCACCGATATAGCAAACTGTTTGAATTCAACTAAAGTCTCACATTTTCCTCCTGTGCTTTGTTTGTTTACAAACCACAACGTTTGAAGAGCAAGTTCAGAATTGTTGAGGAGGTTCCATGGTTTTGAATTCCATTACAAATTGCAACTTTTGATAGAGACCTGTAGGTGCACCGTTAAAGCAAAGATCATGGGTTTCATTCCAATTAAAGACTGGATATGTCAACAATTATAGCGAAGGAAATCGATTTTTCATTTATGCTTATACAGTCACTTAACTAATCCAGGATAGCGTCTAGCAAATCTCTATACGATGTCCCAGGAAGCGTCGTCTTTGGCTGTTATGACACCTGGAACTTCCTGACCTGTGTAAACAGTCTTCTCAAGAACAAGGAAGTTATAATGCAAGCCACAGCTTACCTATGTGTTGATCAGAGTCTCCTTTCTCAGTAGCTTCACCGATATAGCAAACGGTTTGAATGCAACTAAAGTCCCACATTTTTCTCCTGTGCTTTGTTTGTTTGCAAACTACAATGTTTGAAGAGCAACTTCAGAATTGTTAAGGAGGTTCCATGGTTTTGAATTCCATTACAAATTGCAACTTTTGATAGAGACCAGTAGGTGGACCGTTAAAGCAAAGATCATGGGTTTCATTCCAATTAAAGACTGGATATGTCAACAATTATAGCGAAGGAAATCGATTTTCCTTTTATGGTTATACAGTCACTTACCTCTTGCAGGACAGCCTCAGGCAAATCTCTATAAGATGTCACAGGAAGCGTCTTCCTTGGCTGTTATGACACCTGGAACTTCCTGACCTGTGTAAACAGTCTTCTCAAGAACAAGAAAGTTATAATGCAAGTCAGAATCTACCTATGTTGTGATGAGCGTCTGTTTTCTCAGTATCTTCACCGATATAGGAAACGGTTTGAATGCAACTATGGTCTCACATTTTCCTCCTGTATTTTGTTTGTTTGCAAAGTACATTGTTTAAAGAGTAACTTGAGAATTGTTGAGCTAGGACCGTGGTTTTGAATGCCATTAAAACTTTCAAGTTTTAGTAGAGCCCAATATGTCCACCGTTAAAGTAAAGACCATGGGTTTGAACTTCAATGCAACCTCAGATTTATTGTTCGTCCTTTACAACTTTTGGTTGATCACGGTACGATCACCGTTAACAGCAATCATCATGGGTTTGATTCCTATTAAAGACTCCATATGTCCACAATTATAGCGAAGAAAATCGTTTTTTCTTTTATGCTTATACAGTCACTTACCTCTTGCAGGACAGCCTTGAGCAAATCTCCATACGATGTCACAGGAAGCGTCTTCTTTGGCTGTTATGACACCTGGAACTTCCTGACCTGTATAAACAGTCTTCTCAAGAACAAGGAAGTTATAATGCAAGCCACAGTTTACCTATGTGTTGATCAGAGTCTCTTTTCTCAGTAGCCTCACCGATATAGCAAACGGTTTGAATGCAACTAAAGTCTCACATTTTCCTCCTGTGCTTTGTTTGTTTGCAAACTACAATGTTTGAAGAGCAACTTCAGAATTGTTGAAGTTATAATGCAAGCCATAGTTTACCTATGTGTTGATCAGAGTCTCTTTTCTCAGTAGCTTCACCGATATAGCAAACGGTTTGAATGCAACTAAAGTCTCACATTTTCCTCCTGTGCTTTGTTTGTTTGCAAACTACAATGTTTGAAGAACAACTTCAGAATTGTTGAAAAGGTTCCATGGTTTTGAATACAATTACAAATTTAAACTTTTGATAGAGACCAGTAGGTGCACCGTTAAAGCAAAGATCATGGGTTTCATTCCAATTAAAGACTGGATATGTCCACAATTATAGCGAAGGAAATCGATTTTTCTTTTATGGTTATACAGTCACTTACCTCTTGCAGGACAGCCTCAGGCAAATCTCCATACGATGTCACAGGAAGCGTCTTCATTGGCTGTTATGATACCTGGAACTTCCTGACCTGTATGAAAAGTCTTCTCAAGAACATGGAAGTTATAATGCAAGCCACAGTTTACCTATGTGTTGATCAGAGTCTCTTTTCTCAGTAGCCTCACCGATATAGCAAACGGTGTGAATGCAACTAAAGTCTCACATTTTCCTCCTCTGCTTTGTTTGTTTGAAAACTCCATGTTGGAAGAGGAACTTCAGAATTGTTGTGTAGGGACCAAGGTTTTGAATGCGAATACTGTTTGCCCTTTACAACTTTTGGTAGATCCCGGTAGGGTCGCCGTCAACAGGAAAGATCATGAGTTTTATTCCAATTAAAGACTGGATATGTCAACAATTATAGCGAAGGAAATCGATTTTTCATTTATGCTTATACAGTCACTTAACTAATTTAGGATAGCGTCTAGCAAATCTCTATACGACGTCCCAGGAAGCGTCTTCTTTGGCTGTTATGACACCTGGACCTTCCTGACCTGTATAAACAGTCTTCTCAAGAACAAGGAAGTTATAATGCAAGCCACAGCTTACCTATGTGTTGATCAGAGTCTCTTTTCTCAGTAGCTTCACCGATATAGCAAACGGTTTGAATGCAACTAAAGTCTCACATTTTTCTCCTGTGCTTTGTTTGTTTGCAAACTACAATGTTTGAAGAGCAACTTCAGAATTGTTGAGGAGGTTCCATGGTTTTGAATGCCATTACAAATTGCAACTTTTGATAGAGACCAGTAGGTGCACCGTTAAAGCAAAGATCATGGGTTTCATTCCCATTAAAGACTGGATATGTCCCAATTATAGCGAAGGAAATCGATTTTTCTTTTATGCTTATACAGTCACTTATCTCTTGCAGGACAGCCTTGGGCAAATCTCCATACGATGTCACAGGAAGCGTCTTCTTTGGCTGTTATGACACCTGGAACTTCCTGACCTGTGTAAACAGTCTTCTCAAGAACAAGGAAGTTATAATGCAAGTCAGAATCTACCTATGTTGTGATGAGCGTCTGTTTTCTCAGTATCTTCACCGATATAGGAATCGGTTTGAATGCAACTATGGTCTCACATTTTCCTCCTGTATTTTGTTTGTTTGCAAAGTACATTGTTTAAAGAGTAACTTGAGAATTGTTGAGCTAGGACCGTGGTTTTGAATGCCATTAAAACTTTCATGTTTTAGTAGAGCCCAATATGTCCACCGTTAAAGTAAAGACCATGGGTTTGAACTTCAATGCAACCTCAGATTTACTGTTCGTCCTTTACAACTTTTGGTTGATCACGGTACGGTCACCGTTAACAGCAATCATCATGGGTTTGATTGCCATTAAGAGCGCCTGTCCGTAAAAATCAGACAAATTTGAAATTTTTTGGCAACTAATAAAAATTCGATTTCTTTCATATTTTAAAGTTAAATAGATTAAGGTATAACAAAAATCACTTGATACTTTTTTCGGCCAAATATCTTTTTATTTAAAAGAAAAATTCAAAAAACGAAAGTCCGTTAAAATCGCCATTTGAGGTGGAAAATTATTGCACAACTTTGACAGTCTCGCTTGCAAAAACAAGTAACGCTACAGCATTTAAAACATGAAAATCATATTTTGCAATCTTTAAATATCTAGAAGAGTGATTAAGGGAATTACTTTCTTGTTCTTTGCTTGCAAAATAATTTTATTTCGAAGACATACATTTTACTTCTTTAAAAGTACCTCGTAAACAAAACAATTTTTAACCATGTGCTAAACCTTCAAACGGATTAAGTTTCTGTTGGTTAATTTTAATAAAGATGATCTCAAGATCGCCGTAAAAATTTCTTTGGGCAAATGATTCAGAGCGACGCTGGAGCATTTCAAACTTCGTTAAAGTAGATTTATTTGACCTTACGAGGTCAACTATCAATTTGAGGGTCACACAAACATTTCACTTTCCACCACATGTCTTAACACAAATATGGTTAAAGTAGCCCGTAGAAAAAAGGTTTTGAAATTTTCTTACCTTATTTGTTGTAGCAGACTTAGCCAGAGATCATTTTCTTGCATTTTTTCACCGTTCATCTTGTTTACAACGTCCGATAAACGTCGGACGACAACAACGTAATATTAAACAGTCGGGTCAGCCAATCTTTGTTAAACTTTCGACACTTTTCAGTATCACGGCATCTATGCAAAGGACTATGTACGTTTTGGAGCGTTCCTTGGTTTTCTAGTGCGCTAAACGATTTGAAATGTTACTTTGAAGTACAAACAAAACATGTCGGACGTTTTTTCAGTTATGTCACGCAATGCAGTTTTGTTTGCATTTAAGGGGGTAGGGGTGCGGATAAGGCAATTAAATTGAAACACTTTTGCAAGTAAACAAAATAACTGTTGAGAAATATATTTCAGCACCATTTAATTTTCTTCGTTAGTAATATGTTCTAAAATATATTATTAAATTGGTAGCAATAGCCTTTTGTGAGCAACGATTATTAACTCCTCTCCCCAGTCTTGCTTTCCATATTCAATATCCATATTGGATGGTTTATTGTCGTTTCCTAAATTTACCTTCTTACCATACGAGTCGAGGTGCCGTCTATTAATGGAGCTGCCCCTGAAAGATGGGTATACCAGGGCTTCTTGTGGATAGCATCATGCATGCGATCTCCTTTTCACTATAAATTTCGAGCTTGCTCATAAGGAGAGTGGGGTGGAAGGGGGAGTAAAAATGGTTCTGAAAAAAGTTCGGTCCCTCGAGCCTTTTTCTTCACCAAAAAAGGGATGGAAAAGGGCCGCTTCCCTAGATCCGCCACTGAACTTAATTCGACAACTTTAGTTTACAGGTGTTGTACTTCCTTTACATTTCTAGTAAACAACGCTGTTCGACATAAAATAAGTTCGATCTCATCTTCAGGTCCGGGTAAATTTCAAGACAGACTTGTGATTAGAGATGTCCTTTGTGCAAGAAATGTCATAACCACAAATTCCACCAACAAAGGACAAAACGAACAAGTGCCTTCCATTTTTGTGTAATACCTGTAACTGAACTCGAATCTTTGATGTACAAAAACATGCACTTTAGCGCCGCCTTCAAGTAAACAAAAGCGCAAGGTAATTAGCACAACCAGGTAGTGTTTACTTTTTTGTCAACTGCATTATTTAAACAACAGTTCTTTTTCTTCTCGACAATTGGCGATTACTGTATTTGACTTAGTAAGTTCTTCAATTTTTAGATATTCTCTCGTTATCAACTTTAAAATCTGAGCGGGTTTCTAATTATTTTGCTACTGCCAAAAAAAATACTTAGGTTTACTTAGTTTGTAACACCGACAATGGATTAGCCAAATATTAGTCCCATTGAGTCAAATTTTAAATGAAAGAAAATGCAACAAATGGTTCTGAATTAAGGCATGACATGAATTTTGGAGTAAGCCCCCCCCCCCCCCCCCCCCCCCCCCCCCCCCCCCCCCCCCCCCCCCCCCCCCCCCCCCCCCCCCCCCCCCCCCCCCCCCCCCCCCCCCCCCCCCCCCCCCCCCCCCCCCCCCCCCCCCCCCCCCCCCCCCCCCCCCCCCCCCCCCCCCCCCCCCCCCCCCCCCCCCCCCCCCCCCCCCCCCCCCCCCCCCCCCCCCCCCCCCCCCCCCCCCCCCCCCCCCCCCCCCCCCCCCCCCCCCCCCCCCCCCCCCCCCCCCCCCCCCCCCCCCCCCCCCCCCCCCCCCCCCCCCCCCCCCCCCCCCCCCCCCCCCCCCCCCCCCCCCCCCCCCCCCCCCCCCCCCCCCCCCCCCCCCCCCCCCCCCCCCCCCCCCCCCCTCAAACGGAAAATTCACGAGCGAGGTAAATGGTCGCACGAACCACAGGTAACCCAAACTCACAGTAGGATTATTGACAAGTAGAAACATCCAAGTGCTCTTTTGAGGCTCCCTCTCGGTCAATTAAGAGACAAAGAAAACATCAGTTGCGGTCAGTGTAACGGTTTGACAAACGTTTACGTAACTAGTTGCATCAGTACAAATTGATATCTTTTGAGGGGCCGTGCATGTGGCGAATTTTAGACTGATTTTCCCTTTTTCGCATAATGTTTCATGAAGACAGTATCCTTCTGATAAAAAGAGAAAAAAAGAAAAACAATACGAAAAAGGACAGAAATAGCTAAATACCACAGTGATCTTAATTAGGTAAAAAGCTAGTGATGCCATTTGCATTTCACACATTTCGTTTTTACTTTCTGTGCAACGGCGAATACATTATCTTTCCGGGGTAGAACAGTAGAGAATGAAGGCGCTTGAATGTGCTAACGTAACGGAAAAGTCTTTGTGTTTTTTTTTTATCCGCTGCAAGAGTTTTAGACATAGATTCGGTGTTTTCAAGCTCTTTAGCCCTACCCCTACCCGCTAAAATGCCGACGAACGGCTGCATTGCGTGACGACACAAATAACTGCTGTCACGATCACGGCTTAAACGGCCCGACATGTTTGTTCATGAGTACTTCTCAAGCAGTGATTAGATTTATCTATCCGTTAACTTCAAACTGAAGAACATTCAACAAATGCTATAGCCTTTAAATAAGATGCCATAATGCTGAAATGTGTCGAAAGTTTAACAGAGGTTTGCGTGCGACCTTGCATGGCAGTCTGCGGCCGGCGTGCATCGGACGTTATAAATGAACAACACTAAAATACGATGAACACGGAAGGGATTTATACACAAAAATGGTCTCTGAATCTGTTTTCTACCGCAAATGAGGTAAGGAAATTCCAATGTTTTTCAATGTGGCTATTTTAATTTCGTAATGGGTTAACACAGAAGCAGAAGTTGGAATATTTGTGTGACCCGCAAATTAATTGTTGACCTCGTAGGGTCAAATAACTCTAATTTTAACGAACTTTGAAACGCTCTCGCGTCGCTCTGAATCATTTTCCCAAAGAAATTTTTACGGCAACCTTGAGATCATCTTTATAAAAATTAACCAACAGAAACTTAATCCGTTTGAAGGTTTAGCACATGGTGAAAAATCGTTTGTTTACGAGGTACTTTTAAAGAAGTAGAATGTATGTCTTCGAAATAAAATTATTTTGCAAGCAAAGAACAAGAAAGTAATTCCCTAAATCACTCTTCTAGATATTTAAAGATTGCAGAATACGATTTTCATGTTTTAAATGCTGTAGCGTTACTTGATTTTTCAAGCGAGACTGTCAAAGTTGTGCAATAATTTTCCGCCTTAAATGGCGATTTTAACGGAATTTCGTTTTATGCATTTTTCTTTAAAATAAAAAGATATTTGGCCGAAAAAGTTATCCAGTGATTTTTGTTATACCTTAACCTATCTAACGTTAAAATATTAAAAGAATCCAATTTTATCACTTGCCGGGATATGTTTGATTTTTACAGACCGGCGCTCTTAAAGACTCCATATGTCCACAATCATAGCGAAGAAAATCGATTTTTCTTTTATGCTTATACAGTCACTTACCTCTTGCAGGACAGCCTTGAGCAAATCTCCATACGATGTCACAGGAAGCGACTTCTTTGGCTGTTATGACACCTGGAACTTCCTGACCTGTATAAACAGTCTTCTCAAGAACAAGGAAGTTATAATGCAAGCCACAGTTTACCTATGTGTTGATCAGAGTCTCTTTTCTCAGTAGCCTCACCGATATATCAAACGGTTTGAATGCAACTAAAGTCTCACATTTTCCTCCACTGCTTTGTTTGTTTAAAACCAAACTGTTGGAAGAGGAACTTCAGAATTGTTGTGTAGGGACCAAGGCTTTGAATGCGAATACTGTTTGCCCTTTACAACTTTTGGTAGATCCCGGTAGGGTCGCCGTTAACAGGAAAGATCATGGGTTTTATTCCTATTAAAGACTCGATATGTCCACAATTATAGCGAAGGAAATCGATTTTTCTTTTATGCTTATACAGTCACTTACCTCTTGCAGGACAGCCTCAGGCAAATCTCCATACGATGTCACAGGAAGCGTCTTCTTTGGCTGTCACGACACCTGGGACTTCCTGACCTGTATAAACAGTGTTCTCAAGAGCAAGGAAGTTATAATGCAAGCCACAGATTACCTATGTGTTGATCAGGGAGTCTTTTCTCAGTAGCTTCACCGATATAGCAAACGGTTTGAATTGAACTAAAGTCTCACATTTTCCTCCTGTGCTTTGTTTGTTTACAAACCACAACGTTTGAAGAGCAACTTCAGAATTGTTGAGGAGGTTCCATGGTTTTGAATTCCATTACAAATTGCAACTTTTGATAGAGACCAGTAGGTGCACCGTTAAAGCAAAGATCATGGGTTTCATTCCCATTAAAGACTGGATATGTCCCAATTATAGCGAAGGAAATCGATTTTTCTTTTATGCTTATACAGTCACTTATCTCTTGCAGGACAGCTTGGGCAAATCTCCATACGATGTCACAGGAAGCGTCTTCTTTGGCTGTTATGACACCTGGAACTTCCTGACCTGTGTAAACAGTCTTCTCAAGAACAAGGAAGTTATAATGCAAGTCAGAATCTACCTATGTTGTGATGAGCGTCTGTTTTCTCAGTATCTTCACCGATATAGGAAACGGTTTGAATGCAACTATGGTCTCACATTTTCCTCCTGTATTTTGTTTGTTTGCAAAGTACATTGTTTAAAGAGTAACTTGAGAATTGTTGAGCTAGGACCGTGGTTTTGAATGCCATTAAAACTATCAAGTTTTAGTAGAGCCCAATAGGTCCACCATTAAAGTAAAGACCATGGGTTTGAACTTCAATGCAACCTCAGATTTACTGTTCGTCCTTTACAACTTTTGGTTGATCACGGTACGGTCACCGTTAACAGCAATCATCATGGGTTTGATTCCCATTAAAGACTCCATATGTCCACAATTATAGCGAAGGAAATCGATTTTTCTTTTCTGCTTATACAGTCACTTACCTCTTGCAGGACAGCCTTGAGCAAATATCCATACGATGCCACAGAAAGCGTCTTCTTTGGCTGTTATGACACCAGGAACTTCCTGACCTGTATAAACAGTCTTCTCAAGAACAAGGAAGTTATAATGCAAGCCACAGTTTACCTATGTGTTGATCAGAGTATCTTTTCTCAGTAGCTTCACCGATATAGCAAACGGTTTGAATTCAACTAAAGTCTCACATTTTCCTCCTGTGCTTTGTTTGTTTGCAAACTACAATGTTTGAAGAGCAGCTTCAGTATTGTTGAAGTTATAATGCAAGCCACAGTTTACCTATGTGTTGATCAGAGTCTCTTTTCGCAGTAGCTTCACCGATATAGCAAACGGTTTGAATGCAACTAAAGTCTCTCATTTTCCTCCTGTGATTTGTTTGTTTGCAAACTACAATGTTTGAAGAGCAACTTCAGAATTGTTGAAAAGGTTCCATGGTTTTGAATACAATTACAAATTTCAACTTTTGATAGAGACCAGTAGGTGAACCGTTAAAGCAAAGATCATGGGTTTCATTCCAATTAAAGACTGGATATGTCCACAATTATGGCGAAGGACATCGATTTTTCTTTTATGGTTAAACAGTCACCTACCTCTTGGAGGACAGCCTCAGGCAAATCTCCATACGATGTCACAGGAAGCGTCTTCATTGGCTGTTACGACACCTGGAACTTCCTGACCTGTTTAAACAGTCTTCTCAAGAACAAGGAAGTTATAATGGAAGCCACAGTTTACCTATGTGTTGATCAGAGTCTCTTTTCTCAGTAGCTTCACCGCTATAGCAAACGGTTTGAATTCAACTAAAGTCTCACATTTTCCTCCTGTGCTTTGTTTGTTTGCAAACTACAATGTTTGAAGAGCAACTTCAGAATTGTTGAAAAAATTCCATGGTTTTGAATACCATTACAAATTACAACTTTTGATAGAGACCAGTAGGTGAACCGTTAAAGCAAAGATCATGGGTTTCATTCCAATTAAAGACTGGATATTTCCACAATTATAACGAAGGAAATCGATTTTTCTTTTATGGTTAGACAGTCACCTACCTCTTGCAGGACAGACTCAGGCAAATCTCCATACGATGTCACAGGAAGCGTCTTCATTGGCTGTTACGACACCTGGAACTTCCTGACCTGTATAAACAGTCTTCTCATGAACAAGGAAGTTATAATGCAAGCCACAGTTTACCTATGTGTTGATCAGTGTCTCTTTTCTCAGTAGCTTCACCGATATAGCAAACCGTTTGAATTCAACTAAAGTCTCACATTTTCCTCCTGTGCTTTGTTTGTTTGCAAACTATAATGTTTGAAGAGCAACTTCAGAATTGTTGAAAAGGTTCCATGGTTTTCAATACCATTACAAATTTCAACTTTTGATAGAGACCAGTAGGTGCACCGTTAAAGCAAAGATCATGGGTTTCATTCCAATTAAAGACTGGATATGTCAACAATTATAGCGAAGGAAATCGATTTTTCGTTTATGCTTATACAGTCACTTACCTAATCCAGGACAGCCTCTACAAAATCTCTATACGATGTCACAGGAAGACTCTTGTTTGGCTGTTATGACACCTGGAACTTCCTGACCTGTATAAACAGTCTTCTCAAGAACAAGGAAGTTATAATGCAAGCCACAGTTTACCTATGTGTTGATCAGAGTCTCTTTTCTCAGTAGCTTCACCGATATAGCAAACGGTTTGAATGCAACTAAAGTCTCACATTTTCCTCCTGTGCTTTGTTTGTTTGCAAACTACAATATTTGAAGAGCAACTTCAGAATTGTTGAAAAGGTTCCATGGTTTTGAATACAATTACAAATTTCAACTTTTGATAGAGACCAGTAGGTGCACCGTTAAAGCAAAGATCATGGGTTTCATTCCATTTAAAGACTGGATATGTCAACAATTTCAGCGAAGGAAATCGATTTTTCTTTTATGCTTATACAGTCACTTACCTCTTGCAGGACAGCCTTGAGCAAATCTCCATACGATGTCACAGGAAGCGACTTCTTTGGCTGTTATGACACCTGGAACTTCCTGACCTGTATAAACAGTCTTCTCAAGAACAAGGAAGTTATAATGCAAGCCACAGTTTACCTATGTGTTGATCAGAGTCTCTTTTCTCAGTAGCCTCACCGATATATCAAACGGTTTGAATGCAACTAAAGTCTCACATTTTCCTCCTCTGCTTTGTTTGTTTAAAACCAAACTGTTGGAAGAGGAACTTCAGAATTGTTGTGTAGGGACCAAGGTTTTGAATGCGAATACTGTTTGCCCTTTACAACTTTTGGTAGATCCCGGTAGGGTCGCCGTTAACAGGAAAGATCATGGGTTTTATTCCTATTAAAAACTCGATATGTCCACAGGACAGCATCAGGCAAATCTCCATACGATGTCACAGGAAGCGTCTTCATTGGCTGTTACGACACCTGGAACTTCCTGACCTGTATAAACAGTCTTCTCAAGAACAAGGAAGTTATAATGCAAGCCACAGTTTACCTATGTGTTGATCAGAGTCTCTTTTCTCAGTAGCCTCACCGATATAGCAAACGGTTTGAATGCAACTAAAGTCTCACATTTTCCTCCTCTGCTTTGTTTGTTTGAAAACTACACTGTTGAAAGAGGAACTTCAGAATTGTTGTGTAGGGACCAAGGCTTTGAATGCGAATACTGTTTGCCCTTTACAACTTTTGGTAGATCCCGGTAGGGTCGCCGTTAACAGGAAAGATCATGGGTTTTATTCCTATTAAAGACTCGATATGTCCACAATTATAGCGAAGGAAATCGATTTTTCTTTTATGCTTATACAGTCACTTACCTCTTGCAGGACAGCCTCAGGCAAATCTCCATACGATGTCACAGGAAGCGTCTTCTTTGGCTGTCACGACACCTGGGACTTCCTGACCTGTATAAACAGTGTTCTCAAGAGCAAGGAAGTTATAATGCAAGCCACAGATTACCTATGTGTTGATCAGGGAGTCTTTTCTCAGTAGCTTCACCGATATAGCAAACGGTTTGAATTGAACTAAAGTCTCACATTTTCCTCCTGTGCTTTGTTTGTTTACAAACCACAACGTTTGAAGAGCAACTTCAGAATTGTTGAGGAGGTTCCATGGTTTTGAATTCCATTACAAATTGCAACTTTTGATAGAGACCAGTAGGTGCACCGTTAAAGCAAAGATCATGGGTTTCATTCCCATTAAAGACTGGATATGTCCCAATTATAGCGAAGGAAATCGATTTTTCTTTTATGCTTATACAGTCACTTATCTCTTGCAGGACAGCTTGGGCAAATCTCCATACGATGTCACAGGAAGCGTCTTCTTTGGCTGTTATGACACCTGGAACTTCCTGACCTGTGTAAACAGTCTTCTCAAGAACAAGGAAGTTATAATGCAAGTCAGAATCTACCTATGTTGTGATGAGCGTCTGTTTTCTCAGTATCTTCACCGATATAGGAAACGGTTTGAATGCAACTATGGTCTCACATTTTCCTCCTGTATTTTGTTTGTTTGCAAAGTACATTGTTTAAAGAGTAACTTGAGAATTGTTGAGCTAGGACCGTGGTTTTGAATGCCATTAAAACTATCAAGTTTTAGTAGAGCCCAATAGGTCCACCATTAAAGTAAAGACCATGGGTTTGAACTTCAATGCAACCTCAGATTTACTGTTCGTCCTTTACAACTTTTGGTTGATCACGGTACGGTCACCGTTAACAGCAATCATCATGGGTTTGATTCCCATTAAAGACTCCATATGTCCACAATTATAGCGAAGGAAATCGATTTTTCTTTTCTGCTTATACAGTCACTTACCTCTTGCAGGACAGCCTTGAGCAAATATCCATACGATGCCACAGAAAGCGTCTTCTTTGGCTGTTATGACACCAGGAACTTCCTGACCTGTATAAACAGTCTTCTCAAGAACAAGGAAGTTATAATGCAAGCCACAGTTTACCTATGTGTTGATCAGAGTATCTTTTCTCAGTAGCTTCACCGATATAGCAAACGGTTTGAATTCAACTAAAGTCTCACATTTTCCTCCTGTGCTTTGTTTGTTTGCAAACTACAATGTTTGAAGAGCAGCTTCAGTATTGTTGAAGTTATAATGCAAGCCACAGTTTACCTATGTGTTGATCAGAGTCTCTTTTCGCAGTAGCTTCACCGATATAGCAAACGGTTTGAATGCAACTAAAGTCTCTCATTTTCCTCCTGTGATTTGTTTGTTTGCAAACTACAATGTTTGAAGAGCAACTTCAGAATTGTTGAAAAGGTTCCATGGTTTTGAATACAATTACAAATTTCAACTTTTGATAGAGACCAGTAGGTGAACCGTTAAAGCAAAGATCATGGGTTTCATTCCAATTAAAGACTGGATATGTCCACAATTATGGCGAAGGACATCGATTTTTCTTTTATGGTTAAACAGTCACCTACCTCTTGGAGGACAGCCTCAGGCAAATCTCCATACGATGTCACAGGAAGCGTCTTCATTGGCTGTTACGACACCTGGAACTTCCTGACCTGTTTAAACAGTCTTCTCAAGAACAAGGAAGTTATAATGGAAGCCACAGTTTACCTATGTGTTGATCAGAGTCTCTTTTCTCAGTAGCTTCACCGCTATAGCAAACGGTTTGAATTCAACTAAAGTCTCACATTTTCCTCCTGTGCTTTGTTTGTTTGCAAACTACAATGTTTGAAGAGCAACTTCAGAATTGTTGAAAAAATTCCATGGTTTTGAATACCATTACAAATTACAACTTTTGATAGAGACCAGTAGGTGAAACCGTTAAAGCAAAGATCATGGGTTTCATTCCAATTAAAGACTGGATATTTCCACAATTATAACGAAGGAAATCGATTTTTCTTTATGGTTAGACAGTCACCTACCTCTTGCAGGACAGACTCAGGCAAATCTCCATACGATGTCACAGGAAGCGTCTTCATTGGCTGTTACGACACCTGGAACTTCCTGACCTGTATAAACAGTCTTCTCATGAACAAGGAAGTTATAATGCAAGCCACAGTTTACCTATGTGTTGATCAGTGTCTCTTTTCTCAGTAGCTTCACCGATATAGCAAACGTTTGAATTCAACTAAAGTCTCACATTTTCCTCCTGTGCTTTGTTTGTTTGCAAACTATAATGTTTGAAGAGCAACTTCAGAATTGTGAAAAGGTTCCATGGTTTTCAATTCCATTACAAATTTCAACTTTTGATAGAGACCAGTAGGTGCACCGTTAAAGCAAAGATCATGGGTTTCATTCCAATTAAAGACTGGATATGTCAACAATTATAGCGAAGGAAATCGATTTTTCGTTTATGCTTATACAGTCACTTACCTAATCCAGGACAGCCTCTACAAAATCTCTATACGATGTCACAGGAAGACTCTTGTTTGGCTGTTATGACACCTGGAACTTCCTGACCTGTATAAACAGTCTTCTCAAGAACAAGGAAGTTATAATGCAAGCCACAGTTTACCTATGTGTTGATCAGAGTCTCTTTTCTCAGTAGCTTCACCGATATAGCAAACGGTTTGAATGCAACTAAAGTCTCACATTTTCCTCCTGTGCTTTGTTTGTTTGCAAACTACAATATTTGAAGAGCAACTTCAGAATTGTTGAAAAGGTTCCATGGTTTTGAATACAATTACAAATTTCAACTTTTGATAGAGACCAGTAGGTGCACCGTTAAAGCAAAGATCATGGGTTTCATTCCATTTAAAGACTGGATATGTCAACAATTTCAGCGAAGGAAATCGATTTTTCTTTTATGCTTATACAGTCACTTACCTCTTGCAGGACAGCCTTGAGCAAATCTCCATACGATGTCACAGGAAGCGACTTCTTTGGGCTGTTATGACACCTGGTAACTTCCTGACCTGTATAAACAGTCTTCTCAAGAACAAGGAAGTTATAATGCAAGCCACAGTTTACATATGTGTTGATCAGAGTCTCTTTTCTCAGTAGCCTCACCGATATATCAAACGGTTTGAATGCAACTAAAGTCTCACATTTTCCTCCTCTGCTTTGTTTGTTTAAAACCAAACTGTTGGAAGAGGAACTTCAGAATTGTTGTGTAGGGACCAAGGTTTTGAATGCGAATACTGTTTGCCCTTTACAACTTTTGGTAGATCCGGTAGGGTCGCCGTTAACAGGAAGATCATGGGTTTTATTCCTATTAAAAACTCGATATGTCCACAGGACAGCATCAGGCAAATCTCCATACGATGTCACAGGAAGCGTCTTCATTGGCTGTTACGACACCTGGAACTTCCTGACCTGTATAAACAGTCTTCTCAAGAACAAGGAAGTTATAATGCAAGCCACAGTTTACCTATGTGTTGATCAGAGTCTCTTTTCTCAGTAGCCTCACCGATATAGCAAACGGTTTGAATGCAACTAAAGTCTCACATTTTCCTCCTCTGCTTTGTTTGTTTGAAAACTACACTGTTGAAAGAGGAACTTCAGAATTGTTGTGTAGGGACCAAGGCTTTGAATGCGAATACTGTTTGCCCTTTACAACTTTTGGTAGATCCCCGGTAGGGTCGCCGTTAACAGGAAAGATCATGGGTTTTTATTCCTATTAAAGACTCGATATGTCCACAATTATAGCGAAGGAAATCGATTTTTCTTTTATGCTTATACAGTCACTTACCTCTTGCAGGACAGCCTCAGGCAAATCTCCATACGATGTCACAGGAAGCGTCTTCTTTGGCTGTCACGACACCTGGGACTTCCTGACCTGTATAAACATGTTCTCAAGAGCAAGGAAGTTATAATGCAAGCCACAGATTACCTATGTGTTGATCAGGGAGTCTTTTCTCAGTAGCTTCACCGATATAGCAAAACGGTTTTGAATTGAACTAAAGTCTCACATTTTCCTCCTGTGCTTTGTTTTTTTACAAACCACAACGTTTGAAGAGCAACTTCAGAATTGTTGAGGAGGTTCCATGGTTTTGAATTCCATTACAAATTGCAACTTTTGATAGAGACCTGTAGGTGCACCGTTAAAGCAAAGATCATGGGTTTCATTCCAATTAAAGACTGGATATGTCAACAATTATAGCGAAGGAAATCGATTTTTCATTTATGCTTATACAGTCACTTAACTAATCCAGGATAGCGTCTAGCAAATCTCTATACGATGTCCCAGGAAGCGTCGTCTTTGGCTGTTATGACACATGGAACTTCCTGACCTGTATAAACAGTCTTCTCAAGAACAAGGAAGTTATAATGCAAGCCACAGCTTACCTATGTGTTGATCAGGATCTCCTTTCTCAGTAGCTTCACCGATATAGCAACGGTTTGAATGCAACTAAAGTCTCACATTTTTCTCCTGTGCTTTGTTTGTTTGCAAACTACAATGTTTGAAGAGCAACTTCAGAATTGTTGAGGAGGTTCCATGGTTTTGAATTCCATTACAAATTGCAACTTTTGATAGAGACCAGTAGGTGCACCGTTAAAGCAAAGATCATGGGTTTCATTCCCATTAAAGACTGGATATGTCCCAATTATAGCGAAGGAAATCGATTTTTCTTTTATGCTTATACAGTCACTTATCTCTTGCAGGACAGCTTGGGCAAATCTCCATACGATGTCACAGGAAGCGTCTTCTTTGACTGTTATGACACCTGGAACTTCCTGACCTGTGTAAACAGTCTTCTCAAGAACAAGGAAGTTATAATGCAAGTCAGAATCTACCTATGTTGTGATGAGCGTCTGTTTTCTCAGTATCTTCACCGATATAGGAAACGGTTTGAATGCAACTATGGTCTCACATTTTCCTCCTGTATTTTGTTTGTTTGCAAAGTACATTGTTTAAAGGAGTAACTTGAGAATTGTTTGAGCTAGGACCGTGGTTTTGAATGCCATTAAAAACTATCAAGTTTTAGTAAGAGCCCAATAGGTCCACCATTAAAGTAAAGACCATGGGTTTGAACTTCAAATGCAACCTCAGATTTACTGTTCGTCCTTTACAACTTTTGGTTGATCACGGTACGGTCACCGTTAACAGCAATCATCATGGGTTTGATTCCCATTAAAGACTCCATATGTCCACAATTATAGCGAAGGAAATCGATTTTTCTTTTCTGCTTATACAGTCACTTACCTCTTGCAGGACAGCCTTGAGCAAATCTCCATACGATGTCACAGAAAGCGTCTTCTTTGGCTGTTATGACACCTGGAACTTCCTGACCTGTATAAACAGTCTTCTCAAGAACAAGGAAGTTATAATGCAATGCCCCAGTTTACCTATGTGTTGATCAGAGTCTCTTTTCTCAGTAGCTTCACCGATATAGCAAACGGTTTGAATTCAACTAAAGTCTCACATTTTCCTCCTGTGCTTTGTTTGTTTGCAAACTACAATGTTTGAAGAGCAACTTCAGTATTGTTGAAAAGGTTCCATGGTTTTGAATACAATTACAAATTTCAACTTTTGATAGAGACCAGTAGGTGCACCGTTAAAGCAAAGATCATGGGTTTCATTCCAATTAAAGACTGGATATGTCAACAATTTTAGCGAAGGAAATCGATTTTTCTTTTATGCTTATACAGTCACTTACCTCTTGCAGGACAGCTTGGGCAAATCTCCATACGATGTCACAGGAAGCGTCTTCATTGGCTGTTATGATACCTGGAACTTCCTGACCTGTATGAACAGTCTTCTCAAGAACAAGGAAGTTATAATGCAAGCCACAGTTTACCTATGTGTTGATCAGAGTCTCTTTTCTCAGTAGCCTCACCGATATAGCAAACGGTTTGAATGCAACTTAAGTCACATTTTCCTCCTCTGCTTTGTTTGTTTAAAACCAAACTGTTGGAAGAGGAACTTCAGAATTGTTGTGTAGGGACCGAGGTTTTGAATGCGAATACTGTTTGCCCTTTACAACTTTTGGTATATCCCGGTAGGGTCGCCGTTAACAGGAAAGATCATGGGTTTTATTCCTATTAAAAACTCGATATGTCCACAGGACAGCATCAGGCAAATCGCCATACGATGTCACAGGAAGCGTCTTCATTGGCTGTTACGACACCTGGAACTTCCTGACCTGTATAAACAGTCTTCTCAAGAACAAGGAAGTTATAATGCAAGCCACAGTTTACCTATGTGTTGATCAGAGTCTCTTTTCTCAGTAGCCTCACCGATATAGCAAACGGTTTGAATGCAACTAAAGTCTCACATTTTCCTCCTCTGCTTTGTTTGTTTGAAAACTACACTGTTGGAAGAGGAACTTCAGAATTGTTGTGTAGGGACCAAGGTTTTGAATGCGAATACTGTTTGCCCTTTACAACTTTTGGTAGATCCCGGTAGGGTCGCCGTTAACAGGAAAGATCATGGGTTTTATTCCTATTAAAGACTGGATATGTCCAAAATTATAGCGAAGGGAATCGATTTTTCTTTTATGCTTATACAGTCACTTACCTCTTGCAGGACAGCCTTGGGCAAATCTCCACACGTTGTCACAGGAAGTGTCTTCTTTAGCCGTTCTGACACCAGGAACTTCCTGACTTGTATATACAGTCTTCTCAAGAACAAGGAAGTTAGAATGCAAGCCCCCAGTTTACCTATGTGTTGATCAGATTCTCTTTTCTCAGTAGCTTCACCGATAATGCAAACGGTTTGAATGCAACTAAAGTCTCACATTTTCCTCCTGTGCATCCTTTGTTTGCAAACTACAAGTGTTTGAAGAGCAACTTCAGAATTGCTGAGCAAGTTCCATGCTTTTCAAACCATTACAAATTTCAACTTTTGATCAAGACCAGTAGATGCACCGTTAAAGCAAAGATCATGGGATTCATTCCCATTAAAGACTCGATATGTCCACAATTACAGCAAAGGTGATAGATCTTTCGTTTATGCTTATACAGTCACTTACCTAACCCACGACAGCCCCTAGCAAATCTCTATACGATGTCACAGGAAGAATCTTGTTTGGCTGTTATGACACCTGGAACTTCCTGACCTGTATAAACACTCTTCTCAAGAACAAGGAAGTTATAATGCAAACCACAGTTTACCTATGTGTTGATCAGAGTCTCCTTTCTCAGTAGCTTCACCGATATAGCAAACGGTTTGAATGCAACTAAAGTCTCACATTTTCCTCCTCTGCTTTGTTTGTTTGCAAACTACAATGTTTGAAGAGCAACTTCAGAATTGTTGAAAAGGTTCCATGGTTTTGAATACAATTACAAATTTCAACTTTTGATAGAGACCAGTAGGTGCACCGTTAAAGCAAAGATCATGGGTTTCATTCCAATTAAAGACTGGATATGTCCACAATTATAACGAAGGAAATCGATTTTTCTTTTATGGTTAGACAGTCACCTACGTCTTGCAGGACAGCCTCAGGCAAATCTCCATACGATGTCACAGGAAGCGTCTTCATTGGCTGTTACGACACCTGGAACTTCCTGACCTGTTTAAACAGTCTTCTCATGAACAAGGAAGTTATAATGCAAGCCACAGTTTACCTATGTGTTGATCAGAGTCTCTTTTCTCAGTAGCTTCACCGATATAGCAAACGGTTTGAATTCAACTAAAGTCTCACATTTTCCTCCTGTGCTTTGTTTGTTTGCAAACTACAATGTTTGAAGAGCAACTTCAGAATTGTTGAAAAGGTTCCATGGTTTTGAATACAATTACAAATTTCAACTTTTGATAGAGACCAGTAGGTGCACCGTTAAAGCTAAGATCATGGGTTTCATTCCAATTAAAGACTAGATATGTCAACAATTATAGCGAAGGAAATCGATTTTTCTTTTATGCTTATACAGTCACTTACCTCTTGCAGGACAGCTTGGGCAAATCTCCATACGATGTCACAGGAAGCGTCTTCATTGGCTGTTATGATACCTGGAACTTCCTGACCTGTATGAACAGTCTTCTCAAGAACAAGGAAGGTATAATGCAAGCCACAGTTTACCTATGTGTTGATCAGAGTCTCTTTTCTCAGTAGCCTCACCGATATAGCAAACGGCTTGAATGCAACTTAAGTGACATTTTCCTCCTCTGCTTTGTTTGTTTAAAACCAAACTGTTGGAAGAGGAACTTCAGAATTGTTGTGTAGGGACCAAGGTTTTGAATGCGAATACTGTTTGCCCTTTACAACTTTTGGTAGATCCCGGTAGGGTCGCCGTAAACAGGAAAGATCATTGGTTTTATTCCTATTAAAAACTCGATATGTCCACAGGACAACATCAGGCAAATCTCCATACGATGTCACAGGAAGCGTCTTCATTGGCTGTTACGACACCTGGTACTTCCTGACCTGTATAAACAGTCTTCTCAAGAACAAGGAAGTTATAATGCAAGCCACAGTTTACCTATGTGTTGATCAGAGTCTCTTTTCTCAGTAGCCTCACCGATATAGCAAACGGTTTGAATGCAACTAAAGTCTCACATTTTCCTCCTCTGCTTTGTTTGTTTCAAAACTACACTGTTGGAAGAGGAACTTCAGAATTGTTGTGTAGGGACCAAGGTGTTGAATGCGAATACTGCTTGCCCTTTACAACTTTTGGTTGATCCCGGTAGGGTTGCCGTTAACAAGAAAGATCATGGGTTTTATTCCTATTAAAGACTCGATATGTCCACAATTATAGCGAAGGAAATCGATTTTTCTTTTATGCTTATACAGTCACTTACCTCTTGCAGGACAGCCTCAGGCAAATCTCCATACGATGTCACAGGAAGCGTCTTCTTTGGCTGTCACGACACCTGGGACTTCCTGACCTGTATAAACAGTCCTCTCAAGAACAAGGAAGTTATAATACAAGCCACAGTTTACCTATGTGTTGATCAGAGTCTCTTTTCTCAGTAGCCTCACCGATATAGCAAACGGTTTGAATTCAACTAAAGTCTCACATTTTCCTCCTGTGCTTTGTTTGTTTGCAAACTGCAATGTTTGAAGAGCAACTTCAGAATTGTTGAAGTTATAATGCAAGCCACAGTTTACCTATGTGTTGATCAGAGTCTCTTTTCCCAATAGCTTCACCGATATAGCAAACGGTTTGAATTCAACTTAAGTCTCACATTTTCCCCTGTGCTTTGTTTGTTTGCAAACTGCAATGTTTGAAGAGCAACTTCAGTACTGTTGAAGTTATAATGCAAGCCACAGTTTACCTATGTGTTGGTCAGAGTCTCTTTTCTCAGTAGCTTCACCGATATAGCAAACGGTTTGAATTCAACTAAAGTCTCACATTTTCCTCCCGTGCTTTGTTTGTTTGCAATCTACAATGTTTGAAGAGCACCTTCAGAATTGGTGAAGTTATAATGCAAGCCACAGTTTACCTATGTGTTGATCAGAGTTTCTTTTCTCAGTAGCTTCACCGATATAGCAAACGCTTTGAGTGCAACTAAAGTCTCACATTTTCCTCCTGTGTTTTGTTTGCTTACAAACTACGATGTTTGAAGAGCAACTACAGAATTGTTGAAAAGGTTCCATGGTTTTGAATACCATTACAAATTACAACTTTTGATAGAGACCAGTAGGTGAACCGTTAAAGCAAAGATCATGGGTTTCATTCCAATTAAAGACTGGATATGTCCACAATTATAACGAAGGAAATCGATTTTTCGTTTATGCTTATACAGTCACTTACCTAATCCAGGACAGCCTCTAGAAAATCTCTATACTATGTCACAGGAAGACTCTTGTTTGGCTGTTATGACACCTGGAACTTCCTGACCTGTATAAACAGTCTTCTCAAGAACAAGGAAGTTATAATGCAAGCCACAGTTTACCTATGTGTTGATCAGAGTCTCTTTTCTCAGTAGCTTCACCGATATAGCAAACGGTTTGAATTCAACAAAAGTCTCACATTTTCCTCCTGTGCTTTGTTTGTTTGCAAACTACAATGTTTGAAGCGCAACTTCAGAATTGTTGAAAAGGTTCCACGGTTTTCAATACCATTACAAATTTCAACTTTTGATAGAGACCAGTAGGTGCACCGTTAAAGCAAAGATCATGGGTTTCATTCCAATTAAAGACTGGATATGTAAACAATTATAGCGAAGGAAATCGATTTTTCGTTTATGCTTATACAGTCACTTACCTAATCCAGGACAGCCTCTACAAAATCTCTATACGATGTCACAGGAAGACTCTTGTTTGGCTGTTATGACACCTGGAACTTCCTGACCTGTATAAACAGTCTTCTCAAGAACAAGGAAGTTATAATGCAAGCCACAGTTTACCTATGTGTTGATCAGAGTCTCTTTTCTCAGTAGCTTCACCGATATAGCAAACGGTTTCAATTCAACTAAAGTCTCACATTTTCCTCCTGTGCTTTGTTTGTTTGCAAACTGCAATGTTTGAAGAGCAACTTCAGAATTGTTGAAGTTATAATGCAAGCCACAGTTTACCTATGTGTTGATCAGTCTCTTTTCTCAGTAGCTTCACCGATATAGCAAACGGTTTGAATGCAACTAAAGTCTCACATTTTCCTCCTGTGTTTTGTTTGTTTGCAAAGTACATTGTTTAAAGAGTAACTTGAGAATTGTTGAGCTAGGACCGTGGTTTTGAATGCCATTAAAACTATCAAGTTTTAGTAGAGCCCAATAGGTCCACCATTAAAGTAAAGACCATGGGTTTGAACTTCAATGCAACCTCAGATTTACTGTTCGTCCTTTACAACTTTTGGTTGATCACGGTACGGTCACCGTTAACAGCAATCATCATGGGTTTGATTCCCATTAAAGACTCCATATGTCCACAATTATAGCGAAGGAAATCGATTTTTCTTTTATGCTTATAAAGTCACTTACCTCTTGCAGGACAGCCTTGAGCAAATCTCCATACGATGTCACAGGAAGCGTCTTCTTTGGCTGTTATGACACCTGGAACTTCCTGACCTGTATAAACAGTCTTCTCAAGAACAAGGAAGTTATAATGCAAGCCACAGTTTACCTATGTGTTGATCAGAGTCTCTTTTCTCAGTAGCCTCACCGATATAGCAAACGGTTTGAATGCAACTAAAGTCTCACATTTTCCTCCTCTGCTTTGTTTGTTTGAAAACTACACTGTTGGAAGAGGAACTTCAGAATTGTTGTGTAGGGAACAAGGTGTTGAATGCGAATACTGCTTGCCCTTTACAACTTTTGGTTGATCCCGGTAGGGTTGCCGTTAACAAGAAAGATCATGGGTTTTATTCCTATTAAAGACTCGATATGTCCACAATTATAGCGAAGGAAATCGATTTTTCTTTTATGCTTATACAGTCACTTACCTCTTGCTGGACAGCCTCAGGCAAATCTCCATACGATGTCACAGGAAGCGTCTTCTTTGGCTGTCACGACACCTGGGACTTCCTGACCTGTATAAACAGTCCTCTCAAGAACAAGGAAGTTATAATGCAAGCCACAGTTTACCTATGTGTTGATCAGAGTCTCTTTTCTCAGTAGCCTCACCGATATAGCAAACGGTTTGAATTCAACTAAAGTCTCACATTTTCCTCCTGTGCTTTGTTTGTTTGCAAACTGCAATGTTTGAAGAGCAACTTCAGAATTGTTGAAGTTATAATGCAAGCCACAGTTTACCTATGTGTTGATCAGAGTCTCTTTTCCCAATAGCTTCACCGATATAGCAAACGGTTTGAATTCAACTTAAGTCTCACATTTTCCCCCTGTGCTTTGTTTGTTTGCAAACTGCAATGTTTGAAGAGCAACTTCAGTACTGTTGAAGTTATAATGCAAGCCACAGTTTACCTATGTGTTGGTCAGAGTCTCTTTTCTCAGTAGCTTCACCGATATTGCAAACGGTTTGAATTCAACTAAAGTCTCACATTTTCCTCCCGTGCTTTGTTTGTTTGCAATCTACAATGTTTGAAGAGCACCTTCAGAATTGGTGAAGTTATAATGCAAGCCACAGTTTACCTATGTGTTGATCAGAGTTTCTTTTCTCAGTAGCTTCACCGATATAGCAAACGGTTTGAGTGCAACTAAAGTCTCACATTTTCCTCCTGTGTTTTGTTTGCTTGCAAACTACGATGTTTGAAGAGCAACTTCAGAATTGTTGAAAAGGTTCCATGGTTTTGAATACCATTACAAATTACAACTTTTGATAGAGACCAGTAGGTGAACCGTTAAAGCAAAGATCATGGGTTTCATTCCAATTAAAGACTGGATATGTCCACAATTATAACGAAGGAAATCGATTTTTCGTTTATGCTTATACAGTCACTTACCTAATCCAGGACAGCCTCTAGAAAATCTCTATACTATGTCACAGGAAGACTCTTGTTTGGCTGTTATGACACCTGGAACTTCCTGACCTGTATAAACAGTCTTCTCAAGAACAAGGAAGTTATAATGCAAGCCACAGTTTACCTATGTGTTGATCAGAGTCTCTTTTCTCAGTAGCTTCACCGATATAGCAAACGGTTTCAATTCAACTAAAGTCTCACATTTTCCTCCTGTGCTTTGTTTGTTTGCAAACTGCAATGTTTGAAGAGCAACTTCAGAATTGTTGAAGTTATAATGCAAGCCACAGTTTACCTATGTGTTGATCAGTCTCTTTTCTCAGTAGCTTCACCGATATAGCAAACGGTTTGAATGCAACTAAAGTCTCACATTTTCCTCCTGTGTTTTGTTTGTTTGCAAAGTACATTGTTTAAAGAGTAACTTGAGAATTGTTGAGCTAGGACCGTGGTTTTGAATGCCATTAAAACTATCAAGTTTTAGTAGAGCCCAATAGGTCCACCATTAAAGTAAAGACCATGGGTTTGAACTTCAATGCAACCTCAGATTTACTGTTCGTCCTTTACAACTTTTGGTTGATCACGGTACGGTCACCGTTAACAGCAATCATCATGGTTTTGATTCCCATTAAAGACTCCATATGTCCACAATTATAGCGAAGGAAATCGATTTTTCTTTTATGCTTATAAAGTCACTTACCTCTTGCAGGACAGCCTTGAGCAAATCTCCATACGATGTCACAGGAAGCGTCTTCTTTGGCTGTTATGACACCTGGAACTTCCTGACCTGTATAAACAGTCTTCTCAAGAACAAGGAAGTTATAATGCAAGCCACAGTTTACCTATGTGTTGATCAGAGTGTCTTTTCTCAGTAGCTTCACCGATATAGCAAACGGTTTGAATGCAACTAAAGTCTCACATTTTCCTCCTGTACTTTGTTTGTTTGCAAACTGCAATGTTTGAAGAGCAACTTCAGAATTGTTGAAGTTATAATGCAAGCCACAGTTTACCTATGTGTTCATCAGAGTCTCTTTTCCCAGTAGCTTCACCGATATAGCAAACGGTTTGAATTCAACTTAAGTCTCACATTTTCCCCCTGTGCTTTGTTTGTTTGCAAACTGCAATGTTTGAAGAGCAACTTCAGAACTGTTGAAGTTATAATGCAAGCCACGGTTTACCTATGTGTTGGTCAGAGTCTCTTTTCTCAGTAGCTTCACCGATATAGCAAACGGTTTGAATTCTACTAAAGTCTCACATTTTCCTCCCGTGCTTTGTTTGTTTGCAAACTACAATATTTGAAGAGCAACTTCAGAATTGGTGAAGTTATAATGCAAGCCACAGTTTACCTATGTGTTGATCAGAGTCTCTTTTCTCAGTAGCTTCACCGATATAGCAAACGGTTTGAATGCAACTAAAGTCTCACATTTTCCTCCTGTGTTTTGTTTGTGTGCAAACTACAATGTTTGAAGAGCAACTTCAGAATTGTTGAAAAGGTTCCATGGTTTTGAATACCATTACAAATTACAACTTTTGATAGAGATTAGTAGGTGAACCGTTAGAGCAAAGATCATGGGTTTCATTCCAATTAAAGACTGGATATGTCCACAATTATAGCGAAGGAAATCGATTTTTCTTTTATGGTTAAACAGTCACCTACCTCTTGCAGGACGGCCTCAGGCAAATCTCCATACGATGTCACAGGAAGCGTCTTCATTGGCTGTTACGACACCTGGAACTTCCTGACTTGTATAAACAGTCTTCTCAAGAACAAGGAAGTTATAATGCAAGCCACAGTTTACCTATGTGTTGATCAGAGTCTCTTTTCTCAGTAGCTTTACCGATATAGCAAACGGTTTGATTTCAACTAAAGTCTCACATTTTCCTCCTGTGCTTTGTTTGTTTGCAAACTACAATGTTTGAAGAGCAACTTCAGAATTGTTGAAGTTATAATGCAAGCCACAGTTTACCTATGTGTTGATAAGAGTCTCTTTTCTCAGTAGCTTCACCGATATAGCAAACGGTTTGAATGCAACTAAAGTCTCACATTTTCCTCCTGTGTTTTGTTTGTTTGCAAACTACAATGTTTGAAGAGCAACTTCAGAATTGTTGAAAAGGTTCCATGGTTTTGAATACCATTACAAATAACAACTTTTGATAGAGACCAGTAGGTGAACCGTTAAAGCAAAGATCATGGGTTTCATTGCAATTAAAGACTGGATATGTCCACAATTATAGCGAAGAAAATCGATTTTTCTTTTATGGTTAAACAGTCACTTACCTAATCCAGGACAGCCTCAGGCAAATCTCCATACGATGTCACAGGAAGCGTGTTCATTGGCTGTTACGACACCTGGAACTTCCTGACCTGTATAAACAGTCTTCTCAAGAACAAGGAAGTTATAATGCAAGCCACAGTTTACCTATGTGTTGATCAGAGTCTCTTTTGTCAGTAGCTACACCGATATAGCAAACGGTTTGAATGCAACCAAAGTCTCACATTTTCCTCCTGTGCTTTGTTTGTTTGCAAACTACAATGTTTGAAGAGCAACTTCAGAATTGTTGAAAAGGTTCCATGGTTTTCAATACCATTACAAATTTCAACTTTTGATAGAGACCAGTAGGTGCACCGTTAAAGCAAAGATCATGGGTTTCATTCCAATAAAAGACTGGATATGTCAACAATTATAGCGAATGAAATCGATTTTTCGTTTATGCTTATACAGTCACTTACCTAATCCAGGACAGCCTCTAGCAAATCTCTATACGATGTCACAGGAAGACTCTTGTTTGGCTGTTATGACACCTGGGACTTCGTGACCTCTATAAACAGTCTTCTCAAGAACAAGGAGGTTATAATGCAAGCCACAGTTTACCTATGTGTTGATCAGAGTCTCTTTTGTCAGTAGCTTCATCGATATAGCAAACGGTTTGAATTCAACTAAAGTCTCACATTTTCCTCCTGTGCTTTGATTGTTCGCAAACTACAATGTTTGAAGAGCAACTTTAGAATTGTTGAAAAGGTTCCATGGTTTTGAATACCATTACAAATTACAACTTTTGATAGAGACCAGTAGGTGCACCGTTAAAGCAAAGATTATGGGTTTCATTCCAATTAAAGACTGGATATGTCAACAATTATAGCGAAGGAAATCGATTTTTTCGTTTATGCTTATACAGTCACTTACCTAATCCAGGACAGCCTCTAGCAAATCTCTATACGATGTCACAGGAAGACTCTTGTTTGGCTGTTATGAAACCTGAAACTTCCTGACCTGTATAAACAGTCTTCTCAAGAACAAGGAAGTTATAATGCAAACCACAGTTTACCTATGTGTTGATCATAGTCTCTTTTCTCAGTAGCTTCACCGATATAGCAAACGGGTTGAATGCAACTAAAGTCTCACATTTTCCTCCTGTGCTTTGTTTGTTTGCAAACTACAATGTTTGAAGAGCAACTTTAGAATTGTTGAAACGGTTCCATGGTTTGGAATACCATTACAAATTTCAACTTTTGATAGAGACCAGTAGGTGCACCGTGAAAGCAAAGATCATGGGTTTCATTCCAATTAAAGACTGGATATGTCAACAATTATAGCGAAGGAAATCGGTTTTTCTTTTATGGTTATATAGTCACTTACCTCTTGCAGGACAGCCTCAGGCAAATCTCCATACGATGTCACAGGAAGCGTCTTCATTAGCTGTTATGATACCTGGAACTTCCTGACCTGTATGAACAGTCTTCTCAAGAACAAGGAAGTTATAATGCAAGCCACAGTTTACCTATGTGTTTATCAGAGTCTCTTTTCAGTAGCTTCACCGATATAGCAAACGGTTTGAATGCAACTAAAGTCTCACATTTTCCTCCTCTGCTTTGTTTGTTTGAAAACTACACTGTTGGAAGAGGAACTTCAGAATTGTTGTATAGGGACCAAGGATTTGAATGCGAATACTGTTTGCCCTTTACAACTTTTGGTAGATCCCGGTAGGGTCGCCGTTAACAGGAAAGATCATGGGTTTTATTCCTATTAAAGACTCGATATGTCCACAGGACAGCCTCAGGCAAATCTCCATACGATGTCACAGGAAGCGTCTTCATTGGCTGTTACGACAGCTGGAACTTCCTGACCTGTATAAACAGTCTTCTCAAGAACAAGGAAGTTATAATGCAAGCCACAGTTTACCTATGTGTTGATCAGAGTCTCTTTTCTCAGTAGCCTCACCGATATAGCAAACGGTTTGAATGAAACTAAAGTCTCAAATTTTCCTCCTCTGCTTTGTTTGTTTGAAAACTACACTGTTGGAAGAGGAACTTCAGAATTGTTGTGTAGGGACCAAGGTTTTGAATGCGAATACTGTTTGCCCTTTACAACTTTTGGTAGATCCCGGTAGGGTCGCCGTTAACAGGAAAGATCATGGGTTTTATTCCTATTAAAGACTCGATATGTCCAGAATTATAGCGAAGGAAATCGATTTTTCTTTTATGCTTATACAGTCACTTACCTCTTGCAGGACGGCCTCAGGCAAATCTCCATACGATGTCACAGGAAGCGTCTTCTTTGGCTGTCACGACACCTAGGACTTCCTGACCTGTATAAACAGTCTTCTCAAGAACAAGGAAGTTATAATGCAAGCCACAGTTTACCTATGTGTTGATCAGGGACTCTTTTCTCAGTAGCTTCACCGATATAGCAAACGGTTTGAATTCAACTAAAGTCTCACATTTTCCTCCTGTGCTTTGTTTGTTTGCAAACTACAATGTTTGAAGAGCAACTTCAGAATTGTTGAAAAGGTTCCATGGTTTTGAATACCATTACAAATAACAACTTTTGATAGAGACCAGTAGGTGAACCGTTAAAGCAAAGATCATGGGTTTCATTGCAATTAAAGACTGGATATGTCCACAATTATAGCGAAGAAAATCGATTTTTCTTTTATGGTTAAACAGTCACTTAGCTAATCCAGGACAGCCTCAGGCAAATCTCCATACGATGTCACAGGAAGCGTGTTCATTGGCTGTTACGACACCTGGAACTTCCTGACCTGTATAAACAGTCTTCTCAAGAACAAGGAAGTTATAATGCAAGCCACAGTTTACCTATGTGTTGATCAGAGTCTCTTTTGTCAGTAGCTACACCGATATAGCAAACGGTTTGAATGCAACCAAAGTCTCACATTTTCCTCCTGTGCTTTGTTTGTTTGCAAACTACAATGTTTGAAGAGCAACTTCAGAATTGTTGAAAAGGTTCCATGGTTTTGAATACCATTACAAATTTAAACTTTTGATAGAGACCAGTAGGTGCACCGTTAAAGCAAAGATCATGGGTTTCATTCCAATTAAAGACTGAATATGTCAACAATTATAGCGAAGGAAATCGATTTTTCTTTTATGGTTATACGGTCACTTACCTCTTGCAGGACAGCCTCAGGCAAATCTCCATACGATGTCATTGGAAGCGTCTTCATTGGCTGTTACGACACCTGGAACTTCCTGACCTGTATAAACAGTCTTCTCAAGAACAAGGAAGTTATAATGAAAGCCACAGCTTACCTATGTGTTGATCAGAGTCTCTTTTCTCAGTAGCCTCACCGATATAGCAAACGGTTTGAATGCAACTAAAGTCTCACATTTTCCTCCTCTGCTTTGTTTGTTTAAAAACTACACTGTTGGAAGAGGAACTTCAGAATTGTTGTGTAAGGACCAAGGTTTTGAATGCGAATACTGTTTGCCCTTTACAACTTTTGTAGATCCTGGTAGGGTCGCCGTTAACAGGAAAGATCATGGGTTTTATTCCTATTTAAGACTCGATATGTCCACAATTATAGCGAAGGAAATCGATTTTTCTTTTATGCCTATACAGTCACCTCTTGCAGGACAGCCTCAGGCAAATCTCCATACGATGTCACAGGAAGCGTCTTCTTTGGCTGTCACGACACCTGGGGCTTCCTGACCTGTACAAACAGTCTTCTCAAGAACAAGGAAGTTATAATGCAAGCCACAGTTTACCTATGTGTTGATCAGGGACTCTTTTCTCAGTAGCTTCACCGATATAGCAAACGGTTTGAATTCAACTAAAGTCTCACATTTTCCTCCTGTTCCTTTTTTGTTTGCAAACTACAATGTTTGAAGAGCAACTTCAGAATTGTTGAAGTTATAATGCAAGCCACAGTTTACCTATGTGTTGATCAGAGTCTCTTTTCTCAGTAGCTTCACCGATATAGCAAACGGTTTGAATGCAACTAAAGTCTCACATTTTCCTCCTGTGTTTTGTTTGTGTGCAAACTACAATGTTTGAAGAGCAACTTCAGAATTGTTGAAAAGGTTCCATGGTTTTGAATACCATTACAAATTACAACTTTTGATAGAGACTAGTAGGTGAACCGTTAGAGCAAAGATCATGGGTTTCATTCCAATTAAAGACTGGATATGTCCACAATTATAGCGAAGGAAATCGATTTTTCTTTTATGGTTAAACAGTCACCTACCTCTTGCAGGACGGCCTCAGGCAAATCTCCATACGATGTCACAGGAAGCGTGTTCATTGGCTTTTACGACACCTGGAACTTCCTGACCTGTATAAACAGTCTTCTCAAGAACAAGGAAGTTATAATGCAAGCCACAGTTTACCTATGTGTTGATCAGAGTCTCTTTTGTCAGTAGCTTCACTGATATAGCAAACGGTTTGAATGCAACTAAAGTCTCACATTTTCCTCCTGTGCTTTGATTGTTTGCAAACTACAATGTTTAATGAGCAACTGCAGAATTGTTGAAAAGGTTCCATGGTTTTCAATACCATTACAAATTTCAACTTTTGATAGAGACCAGTAGGTGCACCGTTAAAGCAAAGATCATGAATTTCATTCCAATTAAAGACTGGATATGTCAACAATTATAGCGAAGGAAATCGATTTTTCTTTTATGGTTAAACAGTCACCTACCTCTTGCAGGACAGCCTCAGGCAAATCTCTATACGATGTCACAGGAAGCGTCTTCATTGGCTGTTACGACACCTGGAACTTCCTGACTTGTATAAACAGTCTTCTCAAGAACAAGGAAGTTATAATGCAAGCCACAGTTTACCTATGTGTTGATCAGAGTCTCTTTTCTCAGTAGCTTTACCGATATAGCAAACGGTTTGATTTCAACTAAAGTCTCACATTTTCCTCCTGTGCTTTGTTTGTTTGCAAACTACAATGTTTGAAGAGCAACTTCAGAATTGTTGAAGTTATAATGCAAGCCACAGTTTACCTATGTGTTGATAAGAGTCTCTTTTCTCAGTAGCTTCACCGATATAGCAAACGGTTTGAATGCAACTAAAGTCTCACATTTTCCTCCTGTGTTTTGTTTGTTTGC
This sequence comes from Dendrophyllia cribrosa, assembly GCA_024195265.1. NCBI lineage: Eukaryota > Metazoa > Cnidaria > Anthozoa > Scleractinia > Dendrophylliidae > Dendrophyllia > Dendrophyllia cribrosa. Next base: position 12,221,644 of record JAJLRJ010000013.1, on the reverse strand, counting down.
AAACTACAATGTTTGAAGAGCAACTTCAGAATTGTTGAAAAGGTTCCATGGTTTTGAATACCATTACAAATAACAACTTTTGATAGAGACCAGTAGGTGAACCGTTAAAGCAAAGATCATGGGTTTCATTGCAATTAAAGACTGGATATGTCCACAATTATAGCGAAGAAAATCGATTTTTCTTTTATGGTTAAACAGTCACTTACCTAATCCAGGACAGCCTCAGGCAAATCTCCATACGATGTCACAGGAAGCGTGTTCATTGGCTGTTACGACACCTGGAACTTCCTGACCTGTATAAACAGTCTTCTCAAGAACAAGGAAGTTATAATGCAAGCCACAGTTTACCTATGTGTTGATCAGAGTCTCTTTTGTCAGTAGCTACACCGATATAGCAAACGGTTTGAATGCAACCAAAGTCTCACATTTTCCTCCTGTGCTTTGTTTGTTTGCAAACTACAATGTTTGAAGAGCAACTTCAGAATTGTTGAAAAGGTTCCATGGTTTTCAATACCATTACAAATTTCAACTTTTGATAGAGACCAGTAGGTGCACCGTTAAAGCAAAGATCATGGGTTTCATTCCAATAAAAGACTGGATATGTCAACAATTATAGCGAATGAAATCGATTTTTCGTTTATGCTTATACAGTCACTTACCTAATCCAGGACAGCCTCTAGCAAATCTCTATACGATGTCACAGGAAGACTCTTGTTTGGCTGTTATGACACCTGGGACTTCGTGACCTCTATAAACAGTCTTCTCAAGAACAAGGAGGTTATAATGCAAGCCACAGTTTACCTATGTGTTGATCAGAGTCTCTTTTGTCAGTAGCTTCATCGATATAGCAAACGGTTTGAATTCAACTAAAGTCTCACATTTTCCTCCTGTGCTTTGATTGTTCGCAAACTACAATGTTTGAAGAGCAACTTTAGAATTGTTGAAAAGGTTCCATGGTTTTGAATACCATTACAAATTACAACTTTTGATAGAGACCAGTAGGTGCACCGTTAAAGCAAAGATTATGGGTTTCATTCCAATTAAAGACTGGATATGTCAACAATTATAGCGAAGGAAATCGATTTTTCGTTTATGCTTATACAGTCACTTACCTAATCCAGGACAGCCTCTAGCAAATCTCTATACGATGTCACAGGAAGACTCTTGTTTGGCTGTTATGACACCTGAAACTTCCTGACCTGTATAAACAGTCTTCTCAAGAACAAGGAAGTTATAATGCAAACCACAGTTTACCTATGTGTTGATCATAGTCTCTTTTCTCAGTAGCTTCACCGATATAGCAAACGGGTTGAATGCAACTAAAGTCTCACATTTTCCTCCTGTGCTTTGTTTGTTTGCAAACTACAATGTTTGAAGAGCAACTTTAGAATTGTTGAAACGGTTCCATGGTTTGGAATACCATTACAAATTTCAACTTTTGATAGAGACCAGTAGGTGCACCGTGAAAGCAAAGATCATGGGTTTCATTCCAATTAAAGACTGGATATGTCAACAATTATAGCGAAGGAAATCGGTTTTTCTTTTATGGTTATATAGTCACTTACCTCTTGCAGGACAGCCTCAGGCAAATCTCCATACGATGTCACAGGAAGCGTCTTCATTAGCTGTTATGATACCTGGAACTTCCTGACCTGTATGAACAGTCTTCTCAAGAACAAGGAAGTTATAATGCAAGCCACAGTTTACCTATGTGTTTATCAGAGTCTCTTTTCAGTAGCTTCACCGATATAGCAAACGGTTTGAATGCAACTAAAGTCTCACATTTTCCTCCTCTGCTTTGTTTGTTTGAAAACTACACTGTTGGAAGAGGAACTTCAGAATTGTTGTATAGGGACCAAGGATTTGAATGCGAATACTGTTTGCCCTTTACAACTTTTGGTAGATCCCGGTAGGGTCGCCGTTAACAGGAAAGATCATGGGTTTTATTCCTATTAAAGACTCGATATGTCCACAGGACAGCCTCAGGCAAATCTCCATACGATGTCACAGGAAGCGTCTTCATTGGCTGTTACGACAGCTGGAACTTCCTGACCTGTATAAACAGTCTTCTCAAGAACAAGGAAGTTATAATGCAAGCCACAGTTTACCTATGTGTTGATCAGAGTCTCTTTTCTCAGTAGCCTCACCGATATAGCAAACGGTTTGAATGAAACTAAAGTCTCAAATTTTCCTCCTCTGCTTTGTTTGTTTGAAAACTACACTGTTGGAAGAGGAACTTCAGAATTGTTGTGTAGGGACCAAGGTTTTGAATGCGAATACTGTTTGCCCTTTACAACTTTTGGTAGATCCCGGTAGGGTCGCCGTTAACAGGAAAGATCATGGGTTTTATTCCTATTAAAGACTCGATATGTCCAGAATTATAGCGAAGGAAATCGATTTTTCTTTTATTTTTATACAGTCACTTACCTCTTGCAGGACGGCCTCAGGCAAATCTCCATACGATGTCACAGGAAGCGTCTTCTTTGGCTGTCACGACACCTAGGACTTCCTGACCTGTATAAACAGTCTTCTCAAGAACAAGGAAGTTATAATGCAAGCCACAGTTTACCTATGTGTTGATCAGGGACTCTTTTCTCAGTAGCTTCACCGATATAGCAAACGGTTTGAATTCAACTAAAGTCTCACATTTTCCTCCTGTGCTTTGTTTGTTTGCAAACTACAATGTTTGAAGAGCAACTTCAGAATTGTTGAAAAGGTTCCATGGTTTTGAATACCATTACAAATAACAACTTTTGATAGAGACCAGTAGGTGAACCGTTAAAGCAAAGATCATGGGTTTCATTGCAATTAAAGACTGGATATGTCCACAATTATAGCGAAGAAAATCGATTTTTCTTTTATGGTTAAACAGTCACTTAGCTAATCCAGGACAGCCTCAGGCAAATCTCCATACGATGTCACAGGAAGCGTGTTCATTGGCTGTTACGACACCTGGAACTTCCTGACCTGTATAAACAGTCTTCTCAAGAACAAGGAAGTTATAATGCAAGCCACAGTTTACCTATGTGTTGATCAGAGTCTCTTTTGTCAGTAGCTACACCGATATAGCAAACGGTTTGAATGCAACCAAAGTCTCACATTTTCCTCCTGTGCTTTGTTTGTTTGCAAACTACAATGTTTGAAGAGCAACTTCAGAATTGTTGGAAAGGTTCCATGGTTTTGAATACCATTACAAATAACAACTTTTGATAGAGACCAGTAGGTGAACCGTTAAAGCAAAGATCATGGGTTTCATTCCAATTAAAGACTGGATATGACAACAATTATAGCGAAGGAAATCGATTTTTCTTTTATGGTTAAACAGTCACCTACCTCTTGCAGGACAGCCCCAGGCAAATCTCCATACGATGTCACAGGAAGCGTCTTCATTGGCTGTTACGACACCTGGAACTTCCTGACCTGTATAAACAGTCTTCTCAAGAACAAGGAAGTTATAATGCAAACCACAATTTACCTATGTGTTGTTTAGCGTCTCTTTTCTCAGTAGCTTCACCGATATAGCAAACGGTTTGAATTCAACTAAAGTCTCACAATTTCCTCCTGTGCTTTGTTTGATTGCAAACTACAATGTTTGAAGAGCAACTTCAGAATTGTTGAAAAGGTTCCATGGTTTTCAAAACCATTACAAATTTAAACTTTTGATAGAGACCAGTAAGTGCACCGTTAAAGCAAAGATCATGGGTTTCATTCCAATTAAAGACTGGATATGTCAACAATTATAGCGAAGGAAATCGATTTTTCGTTTATGCTTATACAGTCACTTACCTAATCCAGGACAGCCTCTAGCAAATCTCTATACGATGTCACAGGAATTTTCTTGTTTGGCTGTTATGACACCTGGAACTTCCTGACCTGTATAAACAGTCTTCTCAAGAACAAGGAAGGTATAATGCAAACCACAGTTTACCTATGTGTTGATCAGGGACTCTTTTCTCAGTAGCTTCACCGATATAGCAAACGGTTTGAATTCAACTAAAGTCTCACATTTTATTCCTGTGCTTTGTTTGTTTGCAAACTTTAATGTTTGAAGAGCAACTTCAGAATTGTTGAAGTTATAATGCAAGCCACAGTTTACCTATGTGTTGATCAGAGTCTGTTTTCTCAGTAGCTTCACCGATATAACAAACGGTTTGAATGCAACTAAAGTCTCACATTTTCCTCCAGTGTTTTGTTTGTTTGCAAACTACAATGTTTGAAGAGCAACTTCACAATTGTTGAAAAGGTTCCATGGCTTTGAATACCATTACAAATTACAACTTTTGATAGAGACCAGTAGGTGAACAGTTAAAGCAAAGATCATGAGTTTCATTCCAATTAAAGACTGGATATGTCCACAATTATAGCGAAGGAAATCGATTTTTCTTTTATGGTTAAACAGTCACCTACCTCTTGCAGGACAGCCTCAGGCAAATCTCAATACGATGTCACAGGAAGCGTCTTCATTGGCTGTTACGACACCTGGAACTTCCTGACCTGTATAAACAGTCTTCTCAAGAACAAGGAAGTTATAATGCAAGCCACAGTTTACCTATGTGTTGATCAGAGTCTCTTTTCTCAGTAGCTTCAGTGATATAGCAAGCGGTAAGAATTCAACTAAAGTCTCACATTTTCCTCCTGTGCTTTGTTTGTTTGCAAACTACAATGTTTGAAGAGCAACTTCAGAATTGTTGAAATTATAATGCAAGCCACAGTTTACCTATGTGTTGATCAGAGTCTCTTTTCTCAGTAGCTTCATCGATATAGCAAACGGTTTGAATGCAACTAAAGTCTCACATTTTCCTCCTGTGTTTTCTTTGTTTGCAAACTACAATGTTTGAAAAGCAACTTCAGAATTGTTGAAAAGGTTCCATGGTTCTGAATTCCATTACAAATTGCAACTTTTGATAGAGACCAGTAGGTGCACCGTTAAAGCAAAGATCATGGGTTTCATTCCCATTAAAGACTGGATATGTCCCAATTATAGCGAAGGAAATCGATTTTTCTTTTATGCTTATACAGTCACTTATCTCTTGCAGGACAGCCTTGGGCAAATCTCCATACGATGTCACAGGAAGCGTCTTCTTTGGCTGTTATGACACCTGGAACTTCCTGACCTGTGTAAACAGTCTTCTCAAGAACAAGGAAGTTATAATGCCAGTCAAAATCTACCTATGTTGTGATGAGCGTCTGTTTTCTCAGTATCTTCACCGATATAGGAAACGGTTTGAATGCAACTATGGTCTCACATTTTCCTCCTGTATTTTGTTTTTTTCCAAAGTACATTGTTTAAAGAGTAACTTGAGAATTGTTGAGCTAGGATCGTGGTTCTGAATGCCATTAAAACTTTCAAGTTTTAGTAGACCCCAATATGTCAACCGTTAAAGTAAAGACCATGGGTTTGAACTTCAATGCAACCTCAGATTTACTGTTCGTCCTTTACAACTTTTGGTTGATCACGGTACGGTCACCGTTAACAGCAATCATCATGGGTTTGATTCCCATTAAAGACTCCATATGTCCACAATTATAGCGAAGGAAATCGATTTTTCTTTTATGCTTACACACTCACTTACCTCTTGCAGGACAGCCTCAGGCTAATCTCCATACGATTTCACAGGAAGCGTCTTCTTTGGCTGTCACGACACCTGGGACTTCCTGACCTGTATAAACAGTCTTCTCAAGAACAAGGAAGTTATAATGCAAGCCACAGTTTACCTATGTGTTGATCAGAGTCTTTTTTCTCAGTAGCCTCACCGATATAGCAAACGGTTTGAATGCAACTAAAGTCTCACATTTTCCTCCTCTGCTTTGTTTGTTTGAAAACTACACTGTTGGAAGAGGAACTTCAGAATTGTTGTGTAGGGACCAAGGTTTTGAATGCGAATACTGTTTGCCCTTTACAACTTTTGGTAGATCCCGGTAGGGTAGCCGTTAACAGGAAAGATCATGGGTTTTATTCCTATTAAAGACTCGATATGTCCACAGGACAGCCTCAGGCAAATCTCCATACGATGTCACAGGAAGCGTCTTCATTGGCTGTTACGACACCTGGAACTTCCTGACTTGTATAAACAGTCTTCTCAAGAACAAGGAAGTTATAATGCAAGCCACAGTTTACCTATGTGTTGATCAGAGTCTCTTTTCTCATTAGCCTCACCGATATAGCAAACGGTTTGAATGCAACTAAAGTCTCACATTTTCCTCCTCTGCTTTGTTTGTTTGAAAACTACACTGTTGGAAGAGGAACTTCAGAATTGTTGTGTAGGGACCAAGGTTTTGAATGCGAATACTGTTTGCCCTTTACAACTTTTGGTTGATCCCGGTAGGGTCGCCGTTAACAGGAAAGATCATGGGTTTTATTCCTATTAAAGACTCGATATGTCCACAATTATAGCGTAGGAAATCGATTTTTCTTTTATGCTTATACAGTCACTTACCTTACCCAGGACAACCTCTAGCAAATCTCCATACGATGTCACAGGAAGCGTCTTTATTGGCTGTTACGACACCTGGAACTTCCTGACCTGTATAAACAGTCTTCTCAAGAACATGGAAGTTATAATGCAAGCCACAGTTTACCTATGTGTTGATCAGAGTCTCTTTTCTCAGTAGCCTCACCGATATAGCAAACGGTTTGAATTCAACTAAAGTCTCACATTTTCCTCCTCTGCTTTGTTTGTTTGAAAACTACACTGTTGGAAGAGGAACTTCAGAATTGTTGTGTAGGGACCAAGGTTTTGAATGCGAATACTGTTTGCCCATTACAACTTTTGGTAGATCCCGGTAGGGTCGCCGTTAACAGGAAAGATCATGGGTTTTATTCCTATTAAAGACTCGATATGTCCACAATTATAGCGAAGGAAATCGATTTTTCTTTTATGGTTACATAGTCACTTACCTCTTGCAGGACAGCCTATGGCAAATCTCCATACGATGTCACAGGAAGCGTCTTCATTGGCTGTTACGACACCTGGAACTTCCTGACCTGTATAAACAGTCTTCTAAAGAACAAGGAAGTTATAATGCAAGCCTCAGTTTTCCTATGTGTTGATCAGAGTCTCTTTTCCCAGTAGCTTCACCGATATAGCAAACGGTTTGAATTCAACTTAAGTCTCACATTTTCCACCTCCGCTTTGTTTGTTTGAAAACTACACTGTTGGAAGAGGAACTTAAGAATTGTTGTGTAGGGACCAAGGTTTTGAATGCGAATACTGTTTGCCGTTTACAACTTTTGGTAGATCCCGGTAGGGTCGCCGTTAACAGGAAAGATCATGGGTTTTATTCCTATTAAAGACTCGATATGTCCACAGGACAGCCTCAGGCAAATCTCCATACGATGTCACAGGAAGCGTCTTCATTGGCTGTTACGACACCTGGAACTTCCTGACCTGTATAAACAGTCTTCTCAAGAACAAGGAAGTTATAATGCAAGCCACAGTTTACCTATGTGTTGATCAGAGTCTCTTTTCTCAGTAGCTTCACCGATATAACAAACGGTTTGAATTCAACTAAAGTCTCACATTTTCCCCCTGTGCTTTGTTTGTTTGCAAACTGCAATGTTTGAAGAGCAACTTCAGAACTGTTGAAGTTATAATGCAAGCCACAGTTTACCTATGTGTTGATCAGAGTCTCTTTTCTCAGTAGCTTCACCGATATAGCAAACGGTTTGAATTCAACTAAAGTCTCACATTTTCCTCCCGTGCTTTGTTTGTTTGCAAACTACAATGTTTGAAGAGCAACTTCAGAATTGTTGAAGTTATAATGCAAGCCACAGTTTACCTATGTGTTGATCAGAGTCTCTTTTCTCAGTAGCTTCACCGATATAGCAAACGGTTTGAATGCAACTAATGTCTCACATTTTCCTCCTATGTTTTGTTTGCTTGCAAACTACGATGTTTGAAGAGCAACTTCAGAATTGTTGAAAAGGTTCCATGGTTTTGAATACCATTACAAATTACAACTTTTGATAGAGACCAGTAGGTGAACCGTTAAAGCAAAGATCATGGGTTTCATTCCAATTAAAGACTGGATATGTCCACAATTATAACGAAGGAAATCGATTTTTCTTTTATGGTTAAACAGTCACCTACCTCTTGCAGGACAGCCTCAAGCAAATCTCCATACGATGTCACAGGAAGCGTCTTCATTGGCTGTTACGACACCTGGAACTTCCTGACCTGTATAAACAGTCTTCTCAAGAACAAGGAAGTTATAATGCAAGCCACAGTTTACCTATGTGTTGATCAGAGTCTCTTTTCTCAGTAGCTGCTCCGATATAGCAAACGGTTTGAATTCAACTAAAGTCTCACATTTTCCTCCTGTGTTTTGTTTGTTTGCAAACTACAATGTTTGAAGAGGAACTTCAGAATTGTTGAAGTTATAATGCAAACCACAGTTTACCTATGTGTTGATCAGAGTCTCTTTTCTCAGTAGCTTCACCGATATAGCAAACGGTTTGAATGCAACTTAAGTCTCACATTTTCCTCCTGTGTTTTGTTTGTTTGCAAACTACAATGTTTGAAGAGCAACTTCAGAATTGTTGAAAAGGTTCCATGGTTTTCAATACCATTACAAATTACAACTTTTGATAGAGACGAGTAGGTGAACCGTTAAAGCACAGATCATGGGTTTCATTCCAATTAAAGACTTTATATGTCAACAATTATAGCGAAGGAAATCGATTTTTCGTTTATGCTTATACAGTCACTTACCTAATCCAGGACAGCCTCTAGCAAATCTCTATACGATATCACAGGAAGACTCTTGTTTGGCTGTTATGACACCTGGAACTTCCTGACCTGTATAAACACTCTTCTCAAGAACAAGGAAGTTATAATGCAAACCACAGTTTACCTATGTGTTGATCAGAGTCTCTTTTCTCAGTAGCTTCACCGATATAGCAAACGGTTTGAATGCAACTAAAGTCTCACATTTTCCTCCTGTGCTTTGTTTGTTTGCAAACTACAATGTTTGAAGAGCAACTTCAGAATTGTTGAAAAGGTTCCATGGTTTTGAATACCATTACAAATTTCAACTTTTGATAGAGACCAGTAGGTGCACCGTTAAAGCAAAGATCATGGGTTTCATTCCAATAAAAGACTGGATATGTCAACAATTATAGCGAAGGAAATCGATTTTTCTTTTATGGTTAAACAGTCACCCACCTCTTGCAGGACAGCCTGAGGCAAACCTCCATACGATGTCACAGGAAGCGTCCTCATTAGCTGTTACGACACCTGGAACTTCCTGACCTGTATAAACAGTCTTCTCAAGAACAAGGAAGTTATAATGCAAGCCACAGTTTACCTATGTGTTGATCAGAGTCTCTTTTCTCAGTAGCTTCACCGATATAGCAAACGGTTTGAATTCAAGTAAAGTCTCACATTTTCCTCCTGTCCTTTGTTTGTTTGCAAACTACAATGTTTGAAGAGCAACTTCAGAATTGTTGAAAAGGTTCCATGGTTTTCAATACCATTACAAATTTCAACTTTTCATAGAGACCAGTAGGTGCACCGTTAAAGCAAAGATCATGGGTTTCATTCCAATTAAAGACTGGATATGTCAACAATTATAGCGAAGGAAGTCGATTTTTCGTTTATGCTTATACGGTCACTTACCTAATCCAGGACAGCCTCTAGCAAATCTCTATACGATGTCACAGGAAGACTCTTGTTTGGCTGTTATGACACCTGGAACTTCCTGACCTGTATAAACAGTCTTCTCAAGAACAAGGAAGTTATAATGCAAACCACAGTTTACCTATGTGTTGATCAGAGTCTCTTCCCTCAGTAGCTTCACCGATATAGCAAACGGTTTGAATTCAAGTAAAGTCTCACATTTTCCTCCTGTGGTTTGTTTGTTTGCAAACTACAATGTTTGAAGAGCAACTTCAGAATTGTTGAAGTTATAATGCAAGCCACAGTTTACCTATGTGTTGATCAGAGTCTCTTTTCTCAGTAGCTTCACCGATATAGCAAACGGTTTGAATGCAACTAAAGTCTCACATTTTCCTCCTGTGCTTTGTTTGTTTGCAAACTACAATGTTTGAAGAGCAACTTCACAATTGTTGAAAAGGTTCCATGGTTTTGAATACCATTACAAATTACAACTTTTGATAGAGACGAGTAGGTGAACCGTTAAAGCACAGATCATGGGTTTCATTCCAATTAAAGACTTTATATGTCAACAATTATAGCGAAGGAAATCGATTTTTCGTTTATGCTTATACAGTCACTTACCTAATCCAGGACAGCCTCTAGCAAATCTCTATACGATGTCACAGGAAGACTCTAGTTTGGCTGTTATGACACCTGGAACTTCCTGACCTGTATAAACAGTCTTCTCAAGAACAAGGAAGTTATAATGCAAACCACAGTTTACCTATGTGTTGATCAGAGTCTCTTCCCTCAGTAGCTTCACCGATATAGCAAACGGTTTGAATTCAAGTAAAGTCTCACATTTTCCTCCTGTGCTTTGTTTGTTTGCAAACTACAATGTTTGAAGAGCAACTTCAGAATTGTTGAAGTTATAATGCAAGCCACAGTTTACCTATGTGTTGATTAGAGTCTCTTTTCTCAGTAGCTTCACCGATATAGCAAACGGTTTGAATGCAACTAAAGTCTCACATTTTCCTCCTGTGCTTTGTTTGTTTGCAAACTACAATGTTTGAAGAGCAACTTCACAATTGTTGAAAAGGTTCCATGGTTTTGAATACCATTACAAATTACAACTTTTGATAGAGACGAGTAGGTGAACCGTTAAAGCACAGATCATGGGTTTCATTCCAATTAAAGACTTTATATGTCAACAATTATAGCGAAGGAAATCGATTTTTCGTTTATGCTTATACAGTCACTTACCTAATCCAGGACAGCCTCTAGCAAATCTCTATACGATGTCACAGGAAGACTCTTGTTTGGCTGTTATGACACCTGGAACTTCCTGACCTGTATAAACAGTCTTCTCAAGAACAAGGAAGTTATAATACAAACCACAGTTTACCTATGTGTTGATCAGAGTCTCTTCCCTCAGTAGCTTCACCGATATAGCAAACGGTTTGAATTCAAGTAAAGTCTCACATTTTCCTCCTGTGCTTTGTTTGTTTGCAAACTACAATGTTTGAAGAGCAACTTCAGAATTGTTGAAGTTATAATGCAAGCCACAGTTTACCTATGTGTTGATCAGAGTCTCTTTTCTCAGTAGCTTCACCGATATAGCAAATGGTTTGAATACAACTAAAGTCTCACATTTTCCTCCTGTGTTTTGTTTGTTTGCAAACTACAATGTTTGAACAGCAACTTCAGATTTGTTGAAAAGGTTCCATGGTTTTGAATACCATTACAAATTACAACTTTTGTAGGAGACGAGTAGGCGAACCGTTAAAGCACAGATCATGGGTTTCATTCCAATTAAAGAATTTATATGTCAACAATTATAGCGAAGGAAATCGATTTTTCGTTTATGCTTATACAGTCACTTACCTAATCCAGGACAGCCTCTAGCAAATCTCTATACGATGTCACAGGAAGACTCTTGTTTGGCTGTTATGACACCTGGAACTTCCTGACCTGTATAAACACTCTTCTCAAGAACAAGGAAGTTATAATGCAAGCCACAGTTTACCTATGTGTTGATCAGAGTCTCTTTTCTCAGTAGCTTCACCGATATAGCAAACGGTTTGAATTAAAGTAAAGTCTCACATTTTCCTCCTGTGCTTTGTTTGTTTGCAAACTACAATGTTTGAAGAGCAACTTCAGAATTGTTGAAGTTATAATGCAAGCCACAGTTTACCTATGTGTTGATCAGAGTCTCTTTTCTCAGTAGCTTCACCGATATAGCAAACGGTTTGAATGCAACTAAAGTCTCACATTTTCCTCCTGTGCTTTGTTTGTTTGCAAACTACAATGTTTGAAGAGCAACTTCAGAATTGTTGAAAAGGTTCCATGGTTTTCAATACCATTACAAATTTCAACTTTTGATAGAGACCAGTAGGTGCACCGTTAAAGCAAAGATCATGGGTTTCATTCCAATAAAAGACTGGATATGTCAACAATTATAGCGAAGGAAATCGATTTTTCGTTTATGCTTATACGGTCACTTACCTAATCCAGGACAGCCTCTAGCAAATCTCTATACGATGTCACAGGAAGACTCTTGTTTGGCTGTTATGACACCTGGAACTTCCTGACCTGTATAAACAGTCTTCTCAAGAACAAGAAAGTTATAATACAAACCACAGTTTACCTATGTGTTGATCAGAGTCTCTTCTCTCAGTAGCTTCACCGATATAGCAAACGGTTTGAATGCAACTAAAGTCTCACATTTTCCTCCTGTGGTTTGTTTGTTTGCAAACTACAATGTTTGAAGAGCAACTTCAGAATTGTTGAAAAGGTTCCATGGTTTTGAATACCATTACAAATTTCAACTTTTGATAGAGACCAGTAGGTGCACCGTTAAAGCAAAGATCATGGGTTTCATTCCAATTAAAGACTGGATATGTCAACAATTATAGCGAAGGAAATCGATATTTCTTTTATGGTTATATAGTCACTTACCTCTTGCAGGACAGCCTCAGGCAAATCTCCATACGATGTCACTGGAAGCGTCTTCATTGCCTGTTATGATACCTGGAACTTCCTGACCTGTATGAACAGTCTTCTCAAGAACAAGGAAGTTATAATGCAAGCCACAGTTTACCTATGTGTTGATCAGAGTCTCTTTTCTCAGTAGCTTCACCGATATTGCAAACGGTTTGAATTCAACTAAAGTCTCACATTTTCCTCCTGTGCTTTGTTTGTTTGAAAACTACACTGTTGGAAGAGGAACTTCAGAATTGTTGTGTAGGGACCAAGGTTTTGAATGCGAATACTGTTTGCCCATTACAACTTTTGGTAGATCCCGGTAGGGTCGCCGTTGACAGGAAAGATCATGGGTCTTTATTCGTATTAAAGACTCGATATGTCCACAGGACAGCCTCAGGCAAATCTCCATACGATGTCACAGAAAGCGTCTTCATTGGCTGGTACGACACCTGGAACTTCCTGACCTGTATAAACAGTCTTCTCAAGAACAAGGAAGTTATAATGCAAGCCACAGTTTGCCTATGTGTTGATCACAGTCTTTTTTCTCAGTAGCCTCACCGATATAGCAAACGGTTTGAATTCAACTAAAGTCTCACATTTTCCTCCTCTGCTTTGTTTGTTTGAAAACTACACTGTTGGAAGAGGAACTTGAGAATTGTTGTGTAGGGACCAAGGTTTTGAATGCGAATACTGTTTGCCTTTTACAACTTTTGGTAGATCCCGGTAGGGTCGCCGTTAAAAGGAAAGATCATGGGTTTTATTCCTATTAAAGACTCGATATGTCCACAATTATAGCGAAGGAAATCGATTTTTCTTTTATGCTTATACAGTCACTTACCTCTTGCAGGACAGCTTCAGGCAAATCTCCATACGATGTCACAGGAAGCATCTTTTTTGGCTGTCACAACACCTGGGACTTCCTGAACTGTATAAACAGTCTTCTCAAGAACAAGGAAGTTATAATGCAAGCCAAAGTTTACCTATGTGTTGATCAGGGACTCTTTTCTCAGTAGCTTCACCGATATAGCAAACAGTTTGAATTCAACTAAAGTCTCACATTTTCCTCCTGTGCTTTGTTTGTTTGCAAACTACAATGTTTGAAGAGGAACTTCAGAATTGTTGAAGTTATAATGCAAACCACAGTTTACCTATGTGTTGATCAGAGTCTCTTTTCTCAGTAGCTTCACCGATATAGCAAACGGTTTGAATGCAACTAAAGTCTCATATTTTCCTCCTGTGCTTTGTTTGTTTGCAAACTACAATGTTTGAAAAGCAACTTCAGAATTGTTGAAAAGGTTCCATGGTTTGGAATACCATTACAAATTTCAACTTTTGATAGAGACAAGTAGGTGCACCGTTAAAGCAAAGATCATGGGTTTCATTCCAATTAAAGACTGGATATGTCAACAATTATAGCGAGGGAAATCGATTTTTCTTTTATGGTTAAACAGTCACCTACCTCTTGCAGGACAGCCTGAGGCAAATCTCCATACGATGTCACAGGAAGCGTCCTCATTGGCTGTTACGACACCTGGAACTTCCTGACCTGTATAAACAGTCTTCTCAAGAACAAGGAAGTTATAATGCAAGCCACAGTTTACCTATGTGTTGATCAGAGTCTCTTTTCTCAGTAGCTTCACCGATATAGCAAACGGTTTGAATTCAACTAAAGTCTCACATTTTCCTCCTGTGTTTTGTTTGTTTGCAAACTACAATGTTTGAAGAGCAACTTCACAATTGTTGAAAAGGTTCCATGGTTTTGAATACCATTACAAATTACAACTTTTGATAGAGACGAGTAGGTGAACCGTTAAAGCACAGATCATGGGTTTCATTCCAATTAAAGACTTTATATGTCAACAATTATAGCGAAGGAAATCGATTTTTCGTTTATGCTTATACAGTCACTTACCTAATCCAGGAGAGCCTCTTGCAAATCTCTATACGATGTCACAGGAAGACTCTTGTTTGGCTGTTATGACACCTGGAACTTCCTGACCTGTATAAACAGTCTTCTCAAGAACAAGGAAGTTATAATACAAACCACAGTTTACCTATGTGTTGATCAGAGTCTCTTCCCTCAGTAGCTTCACCGATATAGCAAACGGTTTGAATTCAAGTAAAGTCTCACATTTTCCTCCTGTGCTTTGTTTGTTTGCAAACTACAATGTTTGAAGAGCAACTTCAGAATTGTTGAAGTTATAATGCAAGCCACAGTTTACCTATGTGTTGATCAGAGTCTCTTTTCTCAGTAGCTTCACCGATATAGCAAACGGTTTGAATGCCACTAAAGTCTCACATTTTCCTCCTGTGCTTTGTTTGTTTGCAAACTACAATGTTTGAAGAGCAACTTCACAATTGTTGAAAAGGTTCCATGGTTTTGAATACCATTACAAATTACAACTTTTGATAGAGACGAGTAGGTGAACCGTTAAAGCACAGATCATGGGTTTCATTCCAATTAAAGACTTTATATGTCAACAATTATAGCGAAGGAAATTGATTTTTCGTTTATGCTTATACAGTCACTTACCTAATCCAGGACAGCCTCTAGCAAATCTCTATACGATGTCACAGGAAGACTCTTGTTTGGCTGTTATGACACCTGGAACTTCCTGACCTGTATAAACAGTCTTCTCAAGAACAATGAAGTTATAATAAAAACTACAGTTTACCTATGTGTTGATCAGAGTCTCTTCCCTCAGTAGCTTCACCGATATAGCAAACGGTTTGAATTCAAGTAAAGTCTCACATTTTCCTCCTGTGCTTTGTTTGTTTGCAAACTACAATGTTTGAAGAGCAACTTCAGAATTGTTGAAGTTATAATGCAAGCCACAGTTTACCTATGTGTTGATCAGAGTCTCTTTTCTCAGTAGCTTCACCGATATAGCAAACGGTTTGAATGCAACTAAAGTCTCACATTTTACTCCTGTGCTTTGTTTGTTTGCAAACTACAATGTTTGAAGAGCAACTTCAGAATTGTTGAAAAGGTTCCATGGTTTTCAATACCATTACAAATTTCAACTTTTGATAGAGACCAGTAGGTGCACCGTTAAAGCAAAGATCATGGGTTTCATTCCAATAAAAGACTGGATATGTCAACAATTATAGCGAAGGAAATCGATTTTTCGTTTATGCTTATACGGTCACTTACCTAATCCAGGACAGCCTCTAGCAAATCTCTATACGATGTCACAGGAAGACTCTTGTTTGGCTGTTATGACACCTGGAACTTCCTGACCTGTATAAACAGTCTTCTCAAGAACAAGAAAGTTATAATACGAACCACAGTTTACCTATGTGTTGATCAGAGTCTCTTCTCTCAGTAGCTTCACCGATATAGCAAACGGTTTGAATGCAACTAAAGTCTCACATTTTCCTCCTGTGGTTTGTTTGTTTGCAAACTACAATGTTTGAAGAGCAACTTCAGAATTGTTGAAAAGGTTCCATGGTTTTGAATACCATTACAAATTTCAACTTTTGATAGAGACCAGTAGGTGCACCGTTAAAGCACAGATCATAGGTTTCATTCCAATTAAAGACTGGATATGTCAACAATTATAGCGAAGGAAATCGATATTTCTTTTATGGTTATATAGTCACTTACCTCTTGCAGGACAGCCTCAGGCAAATCTCCATACGATGTCACAGGAAGCGTCTTCATTGGCTGTTATGATACCTGGAACTTCCTGACCTGTATGAACAGTCTTCTCAAGAACAAGCAAGTTATAATGCAAGCCACAGTTTACCTATGTGTTGATCAGAGTCTCTTTTCTCAGTAGCTTCACCGATATTGCAAACGGTTTGAATTCAACTAAAGTCTCACATTTTCCTCCTGTGCTTTGTTTGTTTGAAAACTACACTGTTGGAAGAGGAACTTCAGAATTGTTGTGTAGGGACCAAGGTTTTGAATGCGAATACTGTTTGCCCATTACAACTTTTGGTAGATCCCGGTAGGGTCGCCGTTGACAGGAAAGATCATGGGTTTTTATTCGTATTAAAGACTCGATATGTCCACAGGACAGCCTCAGGCAAATCTCCATACGATGTCACAGGAAGCGTCTTCATTGGCTGTTACGACACCTGGAACTTCCTGACCTGTATAAACAGTCTTCTCAAGAACAAGGAAGTTATAATGCAAGCCACAGTTTGCCTATGTGTTGATCACAGTCTTTTTTCTCAGTAGCCTCACTGATATAGCAAACGGTTTGAATGCAACTAAAAGTCTCACATTTTCCTCCTCTGCTTTGTTTGTTTGAAAACTACACTGTTGGAAGAGGAACTTGAGAATTGTTGTGTAGGGACCAAGGTTTTGAATGCGAATACTGTTTGCCCTTTACAACTTTTGGTAGATCCCGGTAGGGTCGCCGTTAAAAGGAAAGATCATGGGTTTTATTCCTATTAAAGACTCGATATGTCCACAATTATAGCGAAGGAAATCGATTTTTCTTTTATGCTTATACAGTCACTTACCTCTTGCAGGACAGCTTCAGGCAAATCTCCATACGATGTCACAGGAAGCATCTTTTTTGGCTGTCACAACACCTGGGACTTCCTGACCTGTATAAACAGTCTTCTCAAGAACAAGGAAGTTATAATGCAAGCCAAAGTTTACCTATGTGTTGATCAGGGACTCTTTTCTCAGTAGCTTCACCGATATAGCAAACAGTTTGAATTCAACTAAAGTCTCACATTTTCCTCCTGTGCTTTGTTTGTTTGCAAACTACAATGTTTGAAGAGCAACTTCAGAATTGTTGAAAAGGTTCCATGGTTTTGAATACCATTACAAATTTCAACTTTTGATAGAGACCAGTAGGTGCACCGTTAAAGCAAAGATCATGGGTTTCATTCCAATTAAAGACTGGATATGTCAACAATTATAGCGAAGGAAATCGATATTTCTTTTATGGTTATATAGTCACTTACCTCTTGCAGGACAGCCTCAGGCAAATCTCCATACGATGTCACAGGAAGCGTCTTCATTGGCTGTTATGATACCTGGAACTTCCTGACCTGTATGAACAGTCTTCTCAAGAACAAGGAAGTTATAATGCAAGCCACAGTTTACCTATGTGTTGATCAGAGTCTCTTTTCTCAGTAGCCTCACCGATATTGCAAACGGTTTGAATTCAACTAAAGTCTCACATTTTCCTCCTGTGCTTTGTTTGTTTGAAAACTACACTGTTGGAAGAGGAACTTCAGAATTGTTGTGTAGGGACCAAGGTTTTAAATGCGAATACTGTTTGCCCATTACAACTTTTGGTAGATCCCGGTAGGGTCGCCGTTGACAGGAAAGATCATGGGTTTTTATTCGTATTAAAGACTCGATATGTCCACAGGACAGCCTCAGGCAAATCTCCATACGATGTCACAGGAAGCGTCTTCATTGGCTGTTACGACACCTGGAACTTCCTGACCTGTATAAACAGTCTTCTCAAGAACAAGGAAGTTATAATGCAAGCCACAGTTTGCCTATGTGTTGATCACAGTCGTTTTTCTCAGTAGCCTCACCGATATAGCAAACGGTTTGAATGCAACTAAAGTCTCACATTTTCCTCCTCTGCTTTGTTTGTTTGAAAACTACACTGTTGGAAGAGGAACTTGAGAATTGTTGTGTAGGGACCAAGGTTTTGAATGCGAATACTGTTTGCCCTTTACAACTTTTGGTAGATCCCGGTAGGGTCGCCGTTAAAAGGAAAGATCATGGGTTTTATTCCTATTAAAGACTCGATATGTCCACAATTATAGCGAAGGAAATCGATTTTTCTTTTATGCTTATACAGTCACTTACCTCTTGCAGGACAGCTTCAGGCAAATCTCCATACGATGTCACAGGAAGCATCTTTTTTGGCTGTCACAACACCTGGGACTTCCTGACCTGTATAAACAGTCTTCTCAAGAACAAGGAAGTTATAATGCAAGCCAAAGTTTACCTATGTGTTGATCAGGGACTCTTTTCTCAGTAGCTTCACCGATATAGCAAACAGTTTGAATTCAACTAAAGTCTCACATTTTCCTCCTGTGCTTTGTTTGTTTGCAAACTACAATGTTTGAAGAGCAACTTCAGAATTGTTGAAGTTATAATGCAAAGCACAGTTTACCTATGTGTTGATCAGAGTCTCTTTTCTCAGTAGCTTCACCGATATAGCAAACGGTTTGAATGCAACTAAAGTCTCACATTTTCCTCCTGTGCTTTGTTTGTTTGCAAACTACAATGTTTGAAAAGCAACTTCAGAATTGTTGAAAAGGTTCCATGGTTTGGAATACCATTACAAATTTCAACTTTTGATAGAGACAAGTAGGTGCACCGTTAAAGCAAAGATCATGGGTTTCATTCCAATTAAAGACTGGATATGTCCACAATTATAGCGAAGGAAATCGATTCTTCTTTTATGGTTATACGGTCACTTACCTCTTGCAGGACAGCCTCAGGCAAATCTCCATACGATGTAACAGGAAGCGTATTCATTGGCTGTTATGATACCTGGACCTTCCTGACCTGTATGAACAGTCTTCTCAAGAACAAGGAAGTTATAATGCAAGCCACAGTTTACCTATGTGTTGATCAGAGTCTCTTTTCTCAGTAGCTTCACAGATATAGCAAACGGTTTGAATTCAACTAAAGTCTCACATTTTCCACCTGTGCTTTGTTCGTTTGCAAACTACAATGTTTGAAGAGCGACTTCAGAAATGTTGAAAAGGTTTCATGGTTTTCAATACCATTACAAATTTCAACTTTTGATAGAGACCAGTAGGTGCACCGTTAAAGCAAAGATCATGGGTTTCATTCCAATAAAAGACTGGATATGTCAACAATTATAGCGAAGGAAATCGATTTTTCTTTTATGGTTATACAGTCACTTACTTCTTGCAGGACAGCCTCAGGCAAATCTCTATACGATGTCATAGGAAGCGTCTTCTTTGGCTGTCACGACACCTGGGACTTCCTGACCTGTATAAACAGTCTTCTCAAGAAAAAGGAAGTTATAATGCAAGCCACAGTTTACCTATGTGTTGATCAGAGTCTCTTTTCTCAGTAGCTTCACCGATATAGCAAACGGTTTGAATTCAACTAAAGTCTCACATTTTCCTCCTGTGCTTTGTTTGTTTGCAAACTACAATGTTTGAAGAGCAACTTCAGAATTGTTGAAAAGGTTCCACGGTTTTGAATACCATTACAAATTTCAACTTTTGATAGAGACAAGTTGGTGCACCGTTAAAGCAAAGATCATGGGTTTCATTCCAATTAAAGACTGGATATGTCCAGAATTATAGCGAAGGAAATCGATTTTTCTTTTATGGTTAAACAGTCACCTACCTCTTGCAGGACAGCCTCAGGCAAATCTCCATACGATGTCACAGGAAGCGTCTTCATTGGCTGTTACGACACCTGGAACTTCCTGACCTGTATAAACAGTCTTCTCAAGAACAAGGAAGTTATAATGCAAGCCACAGTTTACCTATGTGTGGATCAGAGTCTCTTTTGTCAGTAGCTTCACCGATATAGCAAACGGTTTGAATTCAACTAAAGTCTCTCATTTTCCTCCTGTGCTTTGTTTGTTTGCAAACTACAATGTTTGAAGAGCAACTTCAGAATTGTTGAAAAGGTTCCATGGTTTTCAATACCATTACAAATTTCAACTTTTGATAGAGACCAGTAAGTGCACCGTTAAAGCAAAGATCATGGGTTTCATTCCAATTAAAGACTGGATATGTCAACAATTATAGCGAAGGAAATCGATTTTTCCTTTATGCTTATACAGTCACTTACCTAATCCAGGACAGCCTCTAGAAAATCTCTATACGATGTCACAGAAAGACTCTTGTTTGGCTGTTATGACACCTGGAACTTCCTGACCTGTATAAACAGTCTTCTCAAGAACAATGAAGTTATAATGCAAACCACAGTTTACCTATGTGTTGATCAGAGTCACTTTTCTCAGTAGCTTCACCGATATAGCAAACGGTTTGAATGCTACTAAAGTCTCACATTTTCCTCCTCTGCTTTGTTTGTTTGAAAACTACACTGTTGGAAGAGGAACTTCAGAATTGTTGTGTAGGGAGCAAGGTTTTGAATGCGAATACTGTTTGCCCTTTACAACTTTTGGTAGATCCCGGTAGGGTCGCCGTTAACAGGAAAGATCATGGGTTTTATTCCTATTAAAGACTCGATATGTCCACAGGAGAGCCTCAGGCAAATCTCCATACGATGTCACAGGAAGCGTCTTCATTGGCTGTTACGACAGCTGGAACTTCCTGACCTGTATAAACAGTCTTCTCAAGAACAAGGAAGTTATAATGCAGGCCACAGTTTACCTATGTGTTGATCAGAGTCTCTTTTCTCAGTAGCCTCACCGATATAGCAAACGGTTTGAATGCAACTTAGGTCTGAAATTTTCCTCCTTTGCTTTGTTTGTTTGAAAACTACACTATTGGAAGAGGAACTTCAGAATTGTTGTGCAGGGACCAAGGTTTTGAATGCGAATACTGTTTGCCCTTTACAACTTTTGGTAGATCCCGGTAGGGTCGCCGTCAACAGGAAAGATCATGGGTTTTATTCCTATTAAAGACTCGATATGTCCACAATGATAGCGAAGGAAATCGATTTTTCTTTTATGCTTATACAGTCACTTACCTCTTGCAGGACAGCCTCAGGCAAATCTCCATACGATGTCACAGGAAGCGTCTTCTTTGGCTGTCACGACACCTGGGACTTCGTGACCTGTATAAACAGTCTTCTCAAGAACAAGGAAGTTATAATGCAAGCCACAGTTTACCTATGTGTTGATCAGGGACTATTTTCTCAGTAGCTTCACCGATATAGCAAACGGTTTGAATTCAACTAAAGTCTCACATTTTCCTCCTGTGCTTTGTTTGTTTGCAAACTACAATGTTTGAAGAGCAACTTCAGAATTGTTGAAGTTATAATGCAAGCCACAGTTTACCTATGTGTTGATCAGAGTCTCTTTTGTAAGTAGCTTCACCGATATAGCAAACGGTTTGAATTTAACTAAAGTCTCACATTTTCCTCCTGTGCTTTGATTGTTTGCAAACTACAATGTTTGAAGAGCAACTTTAGAATTGTTGAAAAGGTTCCATGGTTTTGAATACCATTACAAATTACAACTTTTGATAGAGACCAGTAGGTGCACCGTTAAAGCAAAGATCATGGGTTTCATTCCAATTAAAGACTGGATATGTCAACAATTATAGCGAAGGAAATCGATTTTTCGTTTATGCTTATACAGTCACTTACCTAATTCAGGACAGCCTCTAGCAAATCTCTATACGATGTCACAGGAAGACTCTTGTTTGGCTGTTATGACACCTGGAACTTCCTGACCTGTATAAACAGTCTTCTCAAGTACAAGGAAGTTATAATGCTAGCCACAGTTTACCTATGTGTTGAACAGAGTCTCTTTTCTCAGTAGCCTCACCGATATAGCAAACGGTTTGAATGCAACTAAAGTCTCACATTTTCCTCCTGTGTTTTGTTTGTTTGCAAACTACAATGTTTGAAGAGCAACTTCAGAATTGTTGAAAAGGTTCCATGGTTTTGAATACCATTACAAATAACAACTTTTGATAGAGACCAGTAGGTGAACCGTTAAAGCAAAGATCATGGGTTTCATTGCAATTAAAGACTGGATATGTCCACAATTATAGCGAAGAAAATCGATTTTTCTTTTATGGTTAAACAGTCACTTACCTAATCCAGGACAGCCTCAGGCAAATCTCCATACGATGTCACAGGAAGCGTGTTCATTGGCTGTTACGACACCTGGAACTTCCTGACCTGTATAAACAGTCTTCTCAAGAACAAGGAAGTTATAATGCAAGCCACAGTTTACCTATGTGTTGATCAGAGTCTCTTTTGTCAGTAGCTACACCGATATAGCAAACGGTTTGAATGCAACCAAAGTCTCACATTTTCCTCCTGTGCTTTGTTTGTTTGCAAACTACAATGTTTGAAGAGCAACTTCAGAATTGTTGAAAAGGTTCCATGGTTTTCAATACCATTACAAATTTCAACTTTTGATAGAGACCAGTAGGTGCACCGTTAAAGCAAAGATCATGGGTTTCATTCCAATAAAAGACTGGATATGTCAACAATTATAGCGAATGAAATCGATTTTTCGTTTATGCTTATACAGTCACTTACCTAATCCAGGACAGCCTCTAGCAAATCTCTATACGATGTCACAGGAAGACTCTTGTTTGGCTGTTATGACACCTGGGACTTCGTGACCTCTATAAACAGTCTTCTCAAGAACAAGGAGGTTATAATGCAAGCCACAGTTTACCTATGTGTTGATCAGAGTCTCTTTTGTCAGTAGCTTCATCGATATAGCAAACGGTTTGAATTCAACTAAAGTCTCACATTTTCCTCCTGTGCTTTGATTGTTCGCAAACTACAATGTTTGAAGAGCAACTTTAGAATTGTTGAAAAGGTTCCATGGTTTTGAATACCATTACAAATTACAACTTTTGATAGAGACCAGTAGGTGCACCGTTAAAGCAAAGATTATGGGTTTCATTCCAATTAAAGACTGGATATGTCAACAATTATAGCGAAGGAAATCGATTTTTCGTTTATGCTTATACAGTCACTTACCTAATCCAGGACAGCCTCTAGCAAATCTCTATACGATGTCACAGGAAGACTCTTGTTTGGCTGTTATGAAACCTGAAACTTCCTGACCTGTATAAACAGTCTTCTCAAGAACAAGGAAGTTATAATGCAAGCCACAGTTTACCTATGTGTTGATCAGAGTCTCTTTTGTCAGTAGCTTCACTGATATAGCAAACGGTTTGAATGCAACTAAAGTCTCACATTTTCCTCCTGTGCTTTGATTGTTTGCAAACTACAATGTTTAATGAGCAACTGCAGAATTGTTGAAAAGGTTCCATGGTTTTCAATACCATTACAAATTTCAACTTTTGATAGAGACCAGTAGGTGCACCGTTAAAGCAAAGATCATGAATTTCATTCCAATTAAAGACTGGATATGTCAACAATTATAGCGAAGGAAATCGATTTTTCTTTTATGGTTAAACAGTCACCTACCTCTTGCAGGACAGCCTCAGGCAAATCTCTATACGATGTCACAGGAAGCGTCTTCATTGGCTGTTACGACACCTGGAACTTCCTGACTTGTATAAACAGTCTTCTCAAGAACAAGGAAGTTATAATGCAAGCCACAGTTTACCTATGTGTTGATCAGAGTCTCTTTTCTCAGTAGCTTTACCGATATAGCAAACGGTTTGATTTCAACTAAAGTCTCACATTTTCCTCCTGTGCTTTGTTTGTTTGCAAACTACAATGTTTGAAGAGCAACTTCAGAATTGTTGAAGTTATAATGCAAGCCACAGTTTACCTATGTGTTGATAAGAGTCTCTTTTCTCAGTAGCTTCACCGATATAGCAAACGGTTTGAATGCAACTAAAGTCTCACATTTTCCTCCTGTGTTTTGTTTGTTTGCAAACTACAATGTTTGAAGAGCAACTTCAGAATTGTTGAAAAGGTTCCATGGTTTTGAATACCATTACAAATAACAACTTTTGATAGAGACCAGTAGGTGAACCGTTAAAGCAAAGATCATGGGTTTCATTGCAATTAAAGACTGGATATGTCCACAATTATAGCGAAGAAAATCGATTTTTCTTTTATGGTTAAACAGTCACTTACCTAATCCAGGACAGCCTCAGGCAAATCTCCATACGATGTCACAGGAAGCGTGTTCATTGGCTGTTACGACACCTGGAACTTCCTGACCTGTATAAACAGTCTTCTCAAGAACAAGGAAGTTATAATGCAAGCCACAGTTTACCTATGTGTTGATCAGAGTCTCTTTTGTCAGTAGCTACACCGATATAGCAAACGGTTTGAATGCAACCAAAGTCTCACATTTTCCTCCTGTGCTTTGTTTGTTTGCAAACTACAATGTTTGAAGAGCAACTTCAGAATTGTTGAAAAGGTTCCATGGTTTTCAATACCATTACAAATTTCAACTTTTGATAGAGACCAGTAGGTGCACCGTTAAAGCAAAGATCATGGGTTTCATTCCAATAAAAGACTGGATATGTCAACAATTATAGCGAATGAAATCGATTTTTCGTTTATGCTTATACAGTCACTTACCTAATCCAGGACAGCCTCTAGCAAATCTCTATACGATGTCACAGGAAGACTCTTGTTTGGCTGTTATGACACCTGGGACTTCGTGACCTCTATAAACAGTCTTCTCAAGAACAAGGAGGTTATAATGCAAGCCACAGTTTACCTATGTGTTGATCAGAGTCTCTTTTGTCAGTAGCTTCATCGATATAGCAAACGGTTTGAATTCAACTAAAGTCTCACATTTTCCTCCTGTGCTTTGATTGTTCGCAAACTACAATGTTTGAAGAGCAACTTTAGAATTGTTGAAAAGGTTCCATGGTTTTGAATACCATTACAAATTACAACTTTTGATAGAGACCAGTAGGTGCACCGTTAAAGCAAAGATTATGGGTTTCATTCCAATTAAAGACTGGATATGTCAACAATTATAGCGAAGGAAATCGATTTTTCGTTTATGCTTATACAGTCACTTACCTAATCCAGGACAGCCTCTAGCAAATCTCTATACGATGTCACAGGAAGACTCTTGTTTGGCTGTTATGACACCTGAAACTTCCTGACCTGTATAAACAGTCTTCTCAAGAACAAGGAAGTTATAATGCAAACCACAGTTTACCTATGTGTTGATCATAGTCTCTTTTCTCAGTAGCTTCACCGATATAGCAAACGGGTTGAATGCAACTAAAGTCTCACATTTTCCTCCTGTGCTTTGTTTGTTTGCAAACTACAATGTTTGAAGAGCAACTTTAGAATTGTTGAAACGGTTCCATGGTTTGGAATACCATTACAAATTTCAACTTTTGATAGAGACCAGTAGGTGCACCGTGAAAGCAAAGATCATGGGTTTCATTCCAATTAAAGACTGGATATGTCAACAATTATAGCGAAGGAAATCGGTTTTTCTTTTATGGTTATATAGTCACTTACCTCTTGCAGGACAGCCTCAGGCAAATCTCCATACGATGTCACAGGAAGCGTCTTCATTAGCTGTTATGATACCTGGAACTTCCTGACCTGTATGAACAGTCTTCTCAAGAACAAGGAAGTTATAATGCAAGCCACAGTTTACCTATGTGTTTATCAGAGTCTCTTTTCAGTAGCTTCACCGATATAGCAAACGGTTTGAATGCAACTAAAGTCTCACATTTTCCTCCTCTGCTTTGTTTGTTTGAAAACTACACTGTTGGAAGAGGAACTTCAGAATTGTTGTATAGGGACCAAGGATTTGAATGCGAATACTGTTTGCCCTTTACAACTTTTGGTAGATCCCGGTAGGGTCGCCGTTAACAGGAAAGATCATGGGTTTTATTCCTATTAAAGACTCGATATGTCCACAGGACAGCCTCAGGCAAATCTCCATACGATGTCACAGGAAGCGTCTTCATTGGCTGTTACGACAGCTGGAACTTCCTGACCTGTATAAACAGTCTTCTCAAGAACAAGGAAGTTATAATGCAAGCCACAGTTTACCTATGTGTTGATCAGAGTCTCTTTTCTCAGTAGCCTCACCGATATAGCAAACGGTTTGAATGAAACTAAAGTCTCAAATTTTCCTCCTCTGCTTTGTTTGTTTGAAAACTACACTGTTGGAAGAGGAACTTCAGAATTGTTGTGTAGGGACCAAGGTTTTGAATGCGAATACTGTTTGCCCTTTACAACTTTTGGTAGATCCCGGTAGGGTCGCCGTTAACAGGAAAGATCATGGGTTTTATTCCTATTAAAGACTCGATATGTCCAGAATTATAGCGAAGGAAATCGATTTTTCTTTTATTTTTATACAGTCACTTACCTCTTGCAGGACGGCCTCAGGCAAATCTCCATACGATGTCACAGGAAGCGTCTTCTTTGGCTGTCACGACACCTAGGACTTCCTGACCTGTATAAACAGTCTTCTCAAGAACAAGGAAGTTATAATGCAAGCCACAGTTTACCTATGTGTTGATCAGGGACTCTTTTCTCAGTAGCTTCACCGATATAGCAAACGGTTTGAATTCAACTAAAGTCTCACATTTTCCTCCTGTGCTTTGTTTGTTTGCAAACTACAATGTTTGAAGAGCAACTTCAGAATTGTTGAAAAGGTTCCATGGTTTTGAATACCATTACAAATAACAACTTTTGATAGAGACCAGTAGGTGAACCGTTAAAGCAAAGATCATGGGTTTCATTGCAATTAAAGACTGGATATGTCCACAATTATAGCGAAGAAAATCGATTTTTCTTTTATGGTTAAACAGTCACTTAGCTAATCCAGGACAGCCTCAGGCAAATCTCCATACGATGTCACAGGAAGCGTGTTCATTGGCTGTTACGACACCTGGAACTTCCTGACCTGTATAAACAGTCTTCTCAAGAACAAGGAAGTTATAATGCAAGCCACAGTTTACCTATGTGTTGATCAGAGTCTCTTTTGTCAGTAGCTACACCGATATAGCAAACGGTTTGAATGCAACCAAAGTCTCACATTTTCCTCCTGTGCTTTGTTTGTTTGCAAACTACAATGTTTGAAGAGCAACTTCAGAATTGTTGGAAAGGTTCCATGGTTTTGAATACCATTACAAATAACAACTTTTGATAGAGACCAGTAGGTGAACCGTTAAAGCAAAGATCATGGGTTTCATTCCAATTAAAGACTGGATATGACAACAATTATAGCGAAGGAAATCGATTTTTCTTTTATGGTTAAACAGTCACCTACCTCTTGCAGGACAGCCCCAGGCAAATCTCCATACGATGTCACAGGAAGCGTCTTCATTGGCTGTTACGACACCTGGAACTTCCTGACCTGTATAAACAGTCTTCTCAAGAACAAGGAAGTTATAATGCAAACCACAATTTACCTATGTGTTGTTTAGCGTCTCTTTTCTCAGTAGCTTCACCGATATAGCAAACGGTTTGAATTCAACTAAAGTCTCACAATTTCCTCCTGTGCTTTGTTTGATTGCAAACTACAATGTTTGAAGAGCAACTTCAGAATTGTTGAAAAGGTTCCATGGTTTTCAAAACCATTACAAATTTAAACTTTTGATAGAGACCAGTAAGTGCACCGTTAAAGCAAAGATCATGGGTTTCATTCCAATTAAAGACTGGATATGTCAACAATTATAGCGAAGGAAATCGATTTTTCGTTTATGCTTATACAGTCACTTACCTAATCCAGGACAGCCTCTAGCAAATCTCTATACGATGTCACAGGAATTTTCTTGTTTGGCTGTTATGACACCTGGAACTTCCTGACCTGTATAAACAGTCTTCTCAAGAACAAGGAAGGTATAATGCAAACCACAGTTTACCTATGTGTTGATCAGGGACTCTTTTCTCAGTAGCTTCACCGATATAGCAAACGGTTTGAATTCAACTAAAGTCTCACATTTTATTCCTGTGCTTTGTTTGTTTGCAAACTTTAATGTTTGAAGAGCAACTTCAGAATTGTTGAAGTTATAATGCAAGCCACAGTTTACCTATGTGTTGATCAGAGTCTGTTTTCTCAGTAGCTTCACCGATATAACAAACGGTTTGAATGCAACTAAAGTCTCACATTTTCCTCCAGTGTTTTGTTTGTTTGCAAACTACAATGTTTGAAGAGCAACTTCACAATTGTTGAAAAGGTTCCATGGCTTTGAATACCATTACAAATTACAACTTTTGATAGAGACCAGTAGGTGAACAGTTAAAGCAAAGATCATGAGTTTCATTCCAATTAAAGACTGGATATGTCCACAATTATAGCGAAGGAAATCGATTTTTCTTTTATGGTTAAACAGTCACTTACCTCTTGCAGGACAGCCTCAGGCAAATCTCAATACGATGTCACAGGAAGCGTTTTCATTGGCTGTTACGACACCTGGAACTTCCTGACCTGTATAAACAGTCTTCTCAAGAACAAGGAAGTTATAATGCAAGCCACAGTTTACCTATGTGTTGATCAGAGTCTCTTTTCTCAGTAGCTTCAGTGATATAGCAAGCGGTAAGAATTCAACTAAAGTCTCACATTTTCCTCCTGTGCTTTGTTTGTTTGCAAACTACAATGTTTGAAGAGCAACTTCAGAATTGTTAAAATTATAATGCAAGCCACAGTTTACCTATGTGTTGATCAGAGTCTCTTTTCTCAGTAGCTTCATCGATATAGCAAACGGTTTGAATGCAACTAAAGTCTCACATTTTCCTCCTGTGTTTTCTTTGTTTGCAAACTACAATGTTTGAAAAGCAACTTCAGAATTGTTGAAAAGGTTCCATGGTTCTGAATTCCATTACAAATTGCAACTTTTGATAGAGACCAGTAGGTGCACCGTTAAAGCAAAGATCATGGGTTTCATTCCCATTAAAGACTGGATATGTCCCAATTATAGCGAAGGAAATCGATTTTTCTTTTATGCTTATACAGTCACTTATCTCTTGCAGGACAGCCTTGGGCAAATCTCCATACGATGTCACAGGAAGCGTCTTCTTTGGCTGTTATGACACCTGGAACTTCCTGACCTGTGTAAACAGTCTTCTCAAGAACAAGGAAGTTATAATGCCAGTCAAAATCTACCTATGTTGTGATGAGCGTCTGTTTTCTCAGTATCTTCACCGATATAGGAAACGGTTTGAATGCAACTATGGTCTCACATTTTCCTCCTGTATTTTGTTTTTTTCCAAAGTACATTGTTTAAAGAGTAACTTGAGAATTGTTGAGCTAGGACCGTGGTTCTGAATGCCATTAAAACTTTCAAGTTTTAGTAGAGCCCAATATGTCAACCGTTAAAGTAAAGACCATGGGTTTGAACTTCAATGCAACCTCAGATTTACTGTTCGTCCTTTACAACTTTTGGTTGATCACGGTACGGTCACCGTTAACAGCAATCATCATGGGTTTGATTCCCATTAAAGACTCCATATGTCCACAATTATAGCGAAGGAAATCGATTTTTCTTTTATGCTTACACACTCACTTACCTCTTGCAGGACAGCCTCAGGCTAATCTCCATACGATTTCACAGGAAGCGTCTTCTTTGGCTGTCACGACACCTGGGACTTCCTGACCTGTATAAACAGTCTTCTCAAGAACAAGGAAGTTATAATGCAAGCCACAGTTTACCTATGTGTTGATCAGAGTCTTTTTTCTCAGTAGCCTCACCGATATAGCAAACGGTTTGAATGCAACTAAAGTCTCACATTTTCCTCCTCTGCTTTGTTTGTTTGAAAACTACACTGTTGGAAGAGGAACTTCAGAATTGTTGTGTAGGGACCAAGGTTTTGAATGCGAATACTGTTTGCCCTTTACAACTTTTGGTAGATCCCGGTAGGGTAGCCGTTAACAGGAAAGATCATGGGTTTTATTCCTATTAAAGACTCGATATGTCCACAGGACAGCCTCAGGCAAATCTCCATACGATGTCACAGGAAGCGTCTTCATTGGCTGTTACGACACCTGGAACTTCCTGACTTGTATAAACAGTCTTCTCAAGAACAAGGAAGTTATAATGCAAGCCACAGTTTACCTATGTGTTGATCAGAGTCTCTTTTCTCATTAGCCTCACCGATATAGCAAACGGTTTGAATGCAACTAAAATCTCACATTTTCCTCCTCTGCTTTGTTTGTTTGAAAACTACACTGTTGGAAGAGGAACTTCAGAATTGTTGTGTAGGGACCAAGGTTTTGAATGCGAATACTGTTTGCCCTTTACAACTTTTGGTTGATCCCGGTAGGGTCGCCGTTAACAGGAAAGATCATGGGTTTTATTCCTATTAAAGACTCGATATGTCCACAATTATAGCGTAGGAAATCGATTTTTCTTTTATGCTTATACAGTCACTTACCTTACCCAGGACAACCTCTAGCAAATCTCCATACGATGTC
Source organism: Dendrophyllia cribrosa (assembly GCA_024195265.1). Taxonomy (NCBI): domain Eukaryota; kingdom Metazoa; phylum Cnidaria; class Anthozoa; order Scleractinia; family Dendrophylliidae; genus Dendrophyllia; species Dendrophyllia cribrosa. The sequence continues at coordinate 12,191,103 of JAJLRJ010000013.1, read as the reverse complement.
ACAGGAAGCGTCTTTATTGGCTGTTACGACACCTGGAACTTCCTGACCTGTATAAACAGTCTTCTCAAGAACATGGAAGTTATAATGCAAGCCACAGTTTACCTATGTGTTGATCAGAGTCTCTTTTCTCAGTAGCCTCACCGATATAGCAAACGGTTTGAATTCAACTAAAGTCTCACATTTTCCTCCTCTGCTTTGTTTGTTTGAAAACTACACTGTTGGAAGAGGAACTTCAGAATTGTTGTGTAGGGACCAAGGTTTTGAATGCGAATACTGTTTGCCCATTACAACTTTTGGTAGATCCCGGTAGGGTCGCCGTTAACAGGAAAGATCATGGGTTTTATTCCTATTAAAGACTCGATATGTCCACAATTATAGCGAAGGAAATCGATTTTTCTTTTATGGTTACATAGTCACTTACCTCTTGCAGGACAGCCTATGGCAAATCTCCATACGATGTCACAGGAAGCGTCTTCATTGGCTGTTACGACACCTGGAACTTCCTGACCTGTATAAACAGTCTTCTAAAGAACAAGGAAGTTATAATGCAAGCCTCAGTTTTCCTATGTGTTGATCAGAGTCTCTTTTCCCAGTAGCTTCACCGATATAGCAAACGGTTTGAATTCAACTTAAGTCTCACATTTTCCACCTCCGCTTTGTTTGTTTGAAAACTACACTGTTGGAAGAGGAACTTAAGAATTGTTGTGTAGGGACCAAGGTTTTGAATGCGAATACTGTTTGCCGTTTACAACTTTTGGTAGATCCCGGTAGGGTCGCCGTTAACAGGAAAGATCATGGGTTTTATTCCTATTAAAGACTCGATATGTCCACAGGACAGCCTCAGGCAAATCTCCATACGATGTCACAGGAAGCGTCTTCATTGGCTGTTACGACACCTGGAACTTCCTGACCTGTATAAACAGTCTTCTCAAGAACAAGGAAGTTATAATGCAAGCCACAGTTTACCTATGTGTTGATCAGAGTCTCTTTTCTCAGTAGCTTCACCGATATAGCAAACGGTTTGAATTCAACTAAAGTCTCACATTTTCCCCCTGTGCTTTGTTTGTTTGCAAACTGCAATGTTTGAAGAGCAACTTCAGAACTGTTGAAGTTATAATGCAAGCCACAGTTTACCTATGTGTTGATCAGAGTCTCTTTTCTCAGTAGCTTCACCGATATAGCAAACGGTTTGAATGCAACTAATGTCTCACATTTTCCTCCTATGTTTTGTTTGCTTGCAAACTACGATGTTTGAAGAGCAACTTCAGAATTGTTGAAGTTATAATGCAAGCCACAGTTTACCTATGTGTTGATCAGAGTCTCTTTTCTCAGTAGCTTCACCGATTTAGCAAACGGTTTGAATGCAACTAATGTCTCACATTTTCCTCCTATGTTTTGTTTGCTTGCAAACTACGATGTTTGAAGAGCAACTTCAGAATTGTTGAAAAGGTTCCATGGTTTTGAATACCATTACAAATTACAACTTTTGATAGAGACCAGTAGGTGAACCGTTAAAGCAAAGATCATGGGTTTCATTCCAATTAAAGACTGGATATGTCCACAATTATAACGAAGGAAATCGATTTTTCTTTTATGGTTAAACAGTCACCTACCTCTTGCAGGACAGCCTCAAGCAAATCTCCATACGATGTCACAGGAAGCGTCTTCATTGGCTGTTACGACACCTGGAACTTCCTGACCTGTATAAACAGTCTTCTCAAGAACAAGGAAGTTATAATGCAAGCCACAGTTTACCTATGTGTTGATCAGAGTCTCTTTTCTCAGTAGCTGCTCCGATATAGCAAACGGTTTGAATTCAACTAAAGTCTCACATTTTCCTCCTGTGTTTTGTTTGTTTGCAAACTACAATGTTTGAAGAGGAACTTCAGAATTGTTGAAGTTATAATGCAAACCACAGTTTACCTATGTGTTGATCAGAGTCTCTTTTCTCAGTAGCTTCACCAATATAGCAAACGGTTTGAATGCAACTTAAGTCTCACATTTTCCTCCTGTGTTTTGTTTGTTTGCAAACTACAATGTTTGAAGAGCAACCTCAGAATTGTTAAAAAGGTTCCATGGTTTTCAATACCATTACAAATTACAACTTTTGATAGAGACGAGTAGGTGAACCGTTAAAGCACAGATCATGGGTTTCATTCCAATTAAAGACTTTATATGTCAACAATTATAGCGAAGGAAATCGATTTTTCGTTTATGCTTATACAGTCACTTACCTAATCCAGGACAGCCTCTAGCAAATCTCTATACGATGTCACAGGAAGACTCTTGTTTGGCTGTTATGACACCTGGAACTTCCTGACCTGTATAAACACTCTTCTCAAGAACAAGGAAGTTATAATGCAAACCACAGTTTACCTATGTGTTGATCAGAGTCTCTTTTCTCAGTAGCTTCACCGATATAGCAAACGGTTTGAATGCAACTAAAGTCTCACATTTTCCTCCTGTGCTTTGTTTGTTTGCAAACTACAATGTTTGAAGAGCACCTTCAGAATTGTTGAAAAGGTTCCATGGTTTTGAATACCATTACAAATTTCAACTTTTGATAGAGACCAGTAGGTGCACCGTTAAAGCAAAGATCATGGGTTTCATTCCAATAAAAGACTGGATATGTCAACAATTATAGCGAAGGAAATCGATTTTTCTTTTATGGTTAAACAGTCACCCACCTCTTGCAGGACAGCCTGAGGCAAACCTCCATACGATGTCACAGGAAGCGTCCTCATTGGCTGTTACGACACCTGGAACTTCCTGACCTGTATAAACAGTCTTCTCAAGAACAAGGAAGTTATAATGCAAGCCACAGTTTACCTATGTGTTGATCAGAGTCTCTTTTCTCAGTAGCTTCACCGATATAGCAAACGGTTTGAATTCAAGTAAAGTCTCACATTTTCCTCCTGTCCTTTGTTTGTTTGAAAACTACACTGTTGGAAGAGGAACTTCAGAATTGTTGTGTAGGGACCAAGGTTTTGAATGCGAATACTGTTTGCCCATTACAACTTTTGGTAGATCCCGGTAGGGTCGCCGTTGACAGGAAAGATCATGGGTCTTTATTCGTATTAAAGACTCGATATGTCCACAGGACAGCCTCAGGCAAATCTCCATACGATGTCACAGAAAGCGTCTTCATTGGCTGGTACGACACCTGGAACTTCCTGACCTGTATAAACAGTCTTCTCAAGAACAAGGAAGTTATAATGCAAGCCACAGTTTGCCTATGTGTTGATCACAGTCTTTTTTCTCAGTAGCCTCACCGATATAGCAAACGGTTTGAATTCAACTAAAGTCTCACATTTTCCTCCTCTGCTTTGTTTGTTTGAAAACTACACTGTTGGAAGAGGAACTTGAGAATTGTTGTGTAGGGACCAAGGTTTTGAATGCGAATACTGTTTGCCTTTTACAACTTTTGGTAGATCCCGGTAGGGTCGCCGTTAAAAGGAAAGATCATGGGTTTTATTCCTATTAAAGACTCGATATGTCCACAATTATAGCGAAGGAAATCGATTTTTCTTTTATGCTTATACAGTCACTTACCTCTTGCAGGACAGCTTCAGGCAAATCTCCATACGATGTCACAGGAAGCATCTTTTTTGGCTGTCACAACACCTGGGACTTCCTGAACTGTATAAACAGTCTTCTCAAGAACAAGGAAGTTATAATGCAAGCCAAAGTTTACCTATGTGTTGATCAGGGACTCTTTTCTCAGTAGCTTCACCGATATAGCAAACAGTTTGAATTCAACTAAAGTCTCACATTTTCCTCCTGTGCTTTGTTTGTTTGCAAACTACAATGTTTGAAGAGGAACTTCAGAATTGTTGAAGTTATAATGCAAACCACAGTTTACCTATGTGTTGATCAGAGTCTCTTTTCTCAGTAGCTTCACCGATATAGCAAACGGTTTGAATGCAACTAAAGTCTCATATTTTCCTCCTGTGCTTTGTTTGTTTGCAAACTACAATGTTTGAAAAGCAACTTCAGAATTGTTGAAAAGGTTCCATGGTTTGGAATACCATTACAAATTTCAACTTTTGATAGAGACAAGTAGGTGCACCGTTAAAGCAAAGATCATGGGTTTCATTCCAATTAAAGACTGGATATGTCAACAATTATAGCGAGGGAAATCGATTTTTCTTTTATGGTTAAACAGTCACCTACCTCTTGCAGGACAGCCTGAGGCAAATCTCCATACGATGTCACAGGAAGCGTCCTCATTGGCTGTTACGACACCTGGAACTTCCTGACCTGTATAAACAGTCTTCTCAAGAACAAGGAAGTTATAATGCAAGCCACAGTTTACCTATGTGTTGATCAGAGTCTCTTTTCTCAGTAGCTTCACCGATATAGCAAACGGTTTGAATTCAACTAAAGTCTCACATTTTCCTCCTGTGTTTTGTTTGTTTGCAAACTACAATGTTTGAAGAGCAACTTCACAATTGTTGAAAAGGTTCCATGGTTTTGAATACCATTACAAATTACAACTTTTGATAGAGACGAGTAGGTGAACCGTTAAAGCACAGATCATGGGTTTCATTCCAATTAAAGACTTTATATGTCAACAATTATAGCGAAGGAAATCGATTTTTCGTTTATGCTTATACAGTCACTTACCTAATCCAGGAGAGCCTCTTGCAAATCTCTATACGATGTCACAGGAAGACTCTTGTTTGGCTGTTATGACACCTGGAACTTCCTGACCTGTATAAACAGTCTTCTCAAGAACAAGGAAGTTATAATACAAACCACAGTTTACCTATGTGTTGATCAGAGTCTCTTCCCTCAGTAGCTTCACCGATATAGCAAACGGTTTGAATTCAAGTAAAGTCTCACATTTTCCTCCTGTGCTTTGTTTGTTTGCAAACTACAATGTTTGAAGAGCAACTTCAGAATTGTTGAAGTTATAATGCAAGCCACAGTTTACCTATGTGTTGATCAGAGTCTCTTTTCTCAGTAGCTTCACCGATATAGCAAACGGTTTGAATGCCACTAAAGTCTCACATTTTCCTCCTGTGCTTTGTTTGTTTGCAAACTACAATGTTTGAAGAGCAACTTCACAATTGTTGAAAAGGTTCCATGGTTTTGAATACCATTACAAATTACATCTTTTGATAGAGACGAGTAGGTGAACCGTTAAAGCACAGATCATGGGTTTCATTCCAATTAAAGACTTTATATGTCAACAATTATAGCGAAGGAAATTGATTTTTCGTTTATGCTTATACAGTCACTTACCTAATCCAGGACAGCCTCTAGCAAATCTCTATACGATGTCACAGGAAGACTCTTGTTTGGCTGTTATGACACCTGGAACTTCCTGACCTGTATAAACAGTCTTCTCAAGAACAATGAAGTTATAATAAAAACTACAGTTTACCTATGTGTTGATCAGAGTCTCTTCCCTCAGTAGCTTCACCGATATAGCAAACGGTTTGAATTCAAGTAAAGTCTCACATTTTCCTCCTGTGCTTTGTTTGTTTGCAAACTACAATGTTTGAAGAGCAACTTCAGAATTGTTGAAGTTATAATGCAAGCCACAGTTTACCTATGTGTTGATCAGAGTCTCTTTTCTCAGTAGCTTCACCGATATAGCAAACGGTTTGAATGCAACTAAAGTCTCACATTTTACTCCTGTGCTTTGTTTGTTTGCAAACTACAATGTTTGAAGAGCAACTTCAGAATTGTTGAAAAGGTTCCATGGTTTTCAATACCATTACAAATTTCAACTTTTGATAGAGACCAGTAGGTGCACCGTTAAAGCAAAGATCATGGGTTTCATTCCAATAAAAGACTGGATATGTCAACAATTATAGCGAAGGAAATCGATTTTTCGTTTATGCTTATACGGTCACTTACCTAATCCAGGACAGCCTCTAGCAAATCTCTATACGATGTCACAGGAAGACTCTTGTTTGGCTGTTATGACACCTGGAACTTCCTGACCTGTATAAACAGTCTTCTCAAGAACAAGAAAGTTATAATACGAACCACAGTTTACCTATGTGTTGATCAGAGTCTCTTCTCTCAGTAGCTTCACCGATATAGCAAACGGTTTGAATGCAACTAAAGTCTCACATTTTCCTCCTGTGGTTTGTTTGTTTGCAAACTACAATGTTTGAAGAGCAACTTCAGAATTGTTGAAAAGGTTCCATGGTTTTGAATACCATTACAAATTTCAACTTTTGATAGAGACCAGTAGGTGCACCGTTAAAGCACAGATCATGGGTTTCATTCCAATTAAAGACTGGATATGTCAACAATTATAGCGAAGGAAATCGATATTTCTTTTATGGTTATATAGTCACTTACCTCTTGCAGGACAGCCTCAGGCAAATCTCCATACGATGTCACAGGAAGCGTCTTCATTGGCTGTTATGATACCTGGAACTTCCTGACCTGTATGAACAGTCTTCTCAAGAACAAGCAAGTTATAATGCAAGCCACAGTTTACCTATGTGTTGATCAGAGTCTCTTTTCTCAGTAGCTTCACCGATATTGCAAACGGTTTGAATTCAACTAAAGTCTCACATTTTCCTCCTGTGCTTTGTTTGTTTGAAAACTACACTGTTGGAAGAGGAACTTCAGAATTGTTGTGTAGGGACCAAGGTTTTGAATGCGAATACTGTTTGCCCATTACAACTTTTGGTAGATCCCGGTAGGGTCGCCGTTGACAGGAAAGATCATGGGTTTTTATTCGTATTAAAGACTCGATATGTCCACAGGACAGCCTCAGGCAAATCTCCATACGATGTCACAGGAAGCGTCTTCATTGGCTGTTACGACACCTGGAACTTCCTGACCTGTATAAACAGTCTTCTCAAGAACAAGGAAGTTATAATGCAAGCCACAGTTTGCCTATGTGTTGATCACAGTCTTTTTTCTCAGTAGCCTCACTGATATAGCAAACGGTTTGAATGCAACTAAAATCTCACATTTTCCTCCTCTGCTTTGTTTGTTTGAAAACTACACTGTTGGAAGAGGAACTTGAGAATTGTTGTGTAGGGACCAAGGTTTTGAATGCGAATACTGTTTGCCCTTTACAACTTTTGGTAGATCCCGGTAGGGTCGCCGTTAAAAGGAAAGATCATGGGTTTTATTCCTATTAAAGACTCGATATGTCCACAATTATAGCGAAGGAAATCGATTTTTCTTTTATGCTTATACAGTCACTTACCTCTTGCAGGACAGCTTCAGGCAAATCTCCATACGATGTCACAGGAAGCATCTTTTTTGGCTGTCACAACACCTGGGACTTCCTGACCTGTATAAACAGTCTTCTCAAGAACAAGGAAGTTATAATGCAAGCCAAAGTTTACCTATGTGTTGATCAGGGACTCTTTTCTCAGTAGCTTCACCGATATAGCAAACAGTTTGAATTCAACTAAAGTCTCACATTTTCCTCCTGTGCTTTGTTTGTTTGCAAACTACAATGTTTGAAGAGCAACTTCAGAATTGTTGAAAAGGTTCCATGGTTTTGAATACCATTACAAATTTCAACTTTTGATAGAGACCAGTAGGTGCACCGTTAAAGCAAAGATCATGGGTTTCATTCCAATTAAAGACTGGATATGTCAACAATTATAGCGAAGGAAATCGATATTTCTTTTATGGTTATATAGTCACTTACCTCTTGCAGGACAGCCTCAGGCAAATCTCCATACGATGTCACAGGAAGCGTCTTCATTGGCTGTTATGATACCTGGAACTTCCTGACCTGTATGAACAGTCTTCTCAAGAACAAGGAAGTTATAATGCAAGCCACAGTTTACCTATGTGTTGATCAGAGTCTCTTTTCTCAGTAGCCTCACCGATATTGCAAACGGTTTGAATTCAACTAAAGTCTCACATTTTCCTCCTGTGCTTTGTTTGTTTGAAAACTACACTGTTGGAAGAGGAACTTCAGAATTGTTGTGTAGGGACCAAGGTTTTAAATGCGAATACTGTTTGCCCATTACAACTTTTGGTAGATCCCGGTAGGGTCGCCGTTGACAGGAAAGATCATGGGTTTTTATTCGTATTAAAGACTCGATATGTCCACAGGACAGCCTCAGGCAAATCTCCATACGATGTCACAGGAAGCGTCTTCATTGGCTGTTACGACACCTGGAACTTCCTGACCTGTATAAACAGTCTTCTCAAGAACAAGGAAGTTATAATGCAAGCCACAGTTTGCCTATGTGTTGATCACAGTCGTTTTTCTCAGTAGCCTCACCGATATAGCAAACGGTTTGAATGCAACTAAAGTCTCACATTTTCCTCCTCTGCTTTGTTTGTTTGAAAACTACACTGTTGGAAGAGGAACTTGAGAATTGTTGTGTAGGGACCAAGGTTTTGAATGCGAATACTGTTTGCCCTTTACAACTTTTGGTAGATCCCGGTAGGGTCGCCGTTAAAAGGAAAGATCATGGGTTTTATTCCTATTAAAGACTCGATATGTCCACAATTATAGCGAAGGAAATCGATTTTTCTTTTATGCTTATACAGTCACTTACCTCTTGCAGGACAGCTTCAGGCAAATCTCCATACGATGTCACAGGAAGCATCTTTTTTGGCTGTCACAACACCTGGGACTTCCTGACCTGTATAAACAGTCTTCTCAAGAACAAGGAAGTTATAATGCAAGCCAAAGTTTACCTATGTGTTGATCAGGGACTCTTTTCTCAGTAGCTTCACCGATATAGCAAACAGTTTGAATTCAACTAAAGTCTCACATTTTCCTCCTGTGCTTTGTTTGTTTGCAAACTACAATGTTTGAAGAGCAACTTCAGAATTGTTGAAGTTATAATGCAAAGCACAGTTTACCTATGTGTTGATCAGAGTCTCTTTTCTCAGTAGCTTCACCGATATAGCAAACGGTTTGAATGCAACTAAAGTCTCACATTTTCCTCCTGTGCTTTGTTTGTTTGCAAACTACAATGTTTGAAAAGCAACTTCAGAATTGTTGAAAAGGTTCCATGGTTTGGAATACCATTACAAATTTCAACTTTTGATAGAGACAAGTAGGTGCACCGTTAAAGCAAAGATCATGGGTTTCATTCCAATTAAAGACTGGATATGTCCACAATTATAGCGAAGGAAATCGATTCTTCTTTTATGGTTATACAGTCACTTACTTCTTGCAGGACAGCCTCAGGCAAATCTCCATACGATGTAACAGGAAGCGTATTCATTGGCTGTTATGATACCTGGACCTTCCTGACCTGTATGAACAGTCTTCTCAAGAACAAGGAAGTTATAATGCAAGCCACAGTTTACCTATGTGTTGATCAGAGTCTCTTTTCTCAGTAGCTTCACAGATATAGCAAACGGTTTGAATTCAACTAAAGTCTCACATTTTCCACCTGTGCTTTGTTCGTTTGCAAACTACAATGTTTGAAGAGCGACTTCAGAAATGTTGAAAAGGTTTCATGGTTTTCAATACCATTACAAATTTCAACTTTTGATAGAGACCAGTAGGTGCACCGTTAAAGCAAAGATCATGGGTTTCATTCCAATAAAAGACTGGATATGTCAACAATTATAGCGAAGGAAATCGATTTTTCTTTTATGGTTATACAGTCACTTACTTCTTGCAGGACAGCCTCAGGCAAATCTCTATACGATGTCATAGGAAGCGTCTTCTTTGGCTGTCACGACACCTGGGACTTCCTGACCTGTATAAACAGTCTTCTCAAGAAAAAGGAAGTTATAATGCAAGCCACAGTTTACCTATGTGTTGATCAGAGTCTCTTTTCTCAGTAGCTTCACCGATATAGCAAACGGTTTGAATTCAACTAAAGTCTCACATTTTCCTCCTGTGCTTTGTTTGTTTGCAAACTACAATGTTTGAAGAGCAACTTCAGAATTGTTGAAAAGGTTCCACGGTTTTGAATACCATTACAAATTTCAACTTTTGATAGAGACAAGTTGGTGCACCGTTAAAGCAAAGATCATGGGTTTCATTCCAATTAAAGACTGGATATGTCCAGAATTATAGCGAAGGAAATCGATTTTTCTTTTATGGTTAAACAGTCACCTACCTCTTGCAGGACAGCCTCAGGCAAATCTCCATACGATGTCACAGGAAGCGTCTTCATTGGCTGTTACGACACCTGGAACTTCCTGACCTGTATAAACAGTCTTCTCAAGAACAAGGAAGTTATAATGCAAGCCACAGTTTACCTATGTGTGGATCAGAGTCTCTTTTGTCAGTAGCTTCACCGATATAGCAAACGGTTTGAATTCAACTAAAGTCTCTCATTTTCCTCCTGTGCTTTGTTTGTTTGCAAACTACAATGTTTGAAGAGCAACTTCAGAATTGTTGAAAAGGTTCCATGGTTTTCAATACCATTACAAATTTCAACTTTTGATAGAGACCAGTAAGTGCACCGTTAAAGCAAAGATCATGGGTTTCATTCCAATTAAAGACTGGATATGTCAACAATTATAGCGAAGGAAATCGATTTTTCCTTTATGCTTATACAGTCACTTACCTAATCCAGGACAGCCTCTAGAAAATCTCTATACGATGTCACAGAAAGACTCTTGTTTGGCTGTTATGACACCTGGAACTTCCTGACCTGTATAAACAGTCTTCTCAAGAACAATGAAGTTATAATGCAAACCACAGTTTACCTATGTGTTGATCAGAGTCACTTTTCTCAGTAGCTTCACCGATATAGCAAACGGTTTGAATGCTACTAAAGTCTCACATTTTCCTCCTCTGCTTTGTTTGTTTGAAAACTACACTGTTGGAAGAGGAACTTCAGAATTGTTGTGTAGGGAGCAAGGTTTTGAATGCGAATACTGTTTGCCCTTTACAACTTTTGGTAGATCCCGGTAGGGTCGCCGTTAACAGGAAAGATCATGGGTTTTATTCCTATTAAAGACTCGATATGTCCACAGGAGAGCCTCAGGCAAATCTCCATACGATGTCACAGGAAGCGTCTTCATTGGCTGTTACGACAGCTGGAACTTCCTGACCTGTATAAACAGTCTTCTCAAGAACAAGGAAGTTATAATGCAGGCCACAGTTTACCTATGTGTTGATCAGAGTCTCTTTTCTCAGTAGCCTCACCGATATAGCAAACGGTTTGAATGCAACTTAGGTCTGAAATTTTCCTCCTTTGCTTTGTTTGTTTGAAAACTACACTATTGGAAGAGGAACTTCAGAATTGTTGTGCAGGGACCAAGGTTTTGAATGCGAATACTGTTTGCCCTTTACAACTTTTGGTAGATCCCGGTAGGGTCGCCGTCAACAGGAAAGATCATGGGTTTTATTCCTATTAAAGACTCGATATGTCCACAATGATAGCGAAGGAAATCGATTTTTCTTTTATGCTTATACAGTCACTTACCTCTTGCAGGACAGCCTCAGGCAAATCTCCATACGATGTCACAGGAAGCGTCTTCTTTGGCTGTCACGACACCTGGGACTTCGTGACCTGTATAAACAGTCTTCTCAAGAACAAGGAAGTTATAATGCAAGCCACAGTTTACCTATGTGTTGATCAGGGACTATTTTCTCAGTAGCTTCACCGATATAGCAAACGGTTTGAATTCAACTAAAGTCTCACATTTTCCTCCTGTGCTTTGTTTGTTTGCAAACTACAATGTTTGAAGAGCAACTTCAGAATTGTTGAAGTTATAATGCAAGCCACAGTTTACCTATGTGTTGATCAGAGTCTCTTTTGTAAGTAGCTTCACCGATATAGCAAACGGTTTGAATTTAACTAAAGTCTCACATTTTCCTCCTGTGCTTTGATTGTTTGCAAACTACAATGTTTGAAGAGCAACTTTAGAATTGTTGAAAAGGTTCCATGGTTTTGAATACCATTACAAATTACAACTTTTGATAGAGACCAGTAGGTGCACCGTTAAAGCAAAGATCATGGGTTTCATTCCAATTAAAGACTGGATATGTCAACAATTATAGCGAAGGAAATCGATTTTTCGTTTATGCTTATACAGTCACTTACCTAATTCAGGACAGCCTCTAGCAAATCTCTATACGATGTCACAGGAAGACTCTTGTTTGGCTGTTATGACACCTGGAACTTCCTGACCTGTATAAACAGTCTTCTCAAGTACAAGGAAGTTATAATGCTAGCCACAGTTTACCTATGTGTTGAACAGAGTCTCTTTTCTCAGTAGCCTCACCGATATAGCAAACGGTTTGAATGCAACTAAAGTCTCACATTGTCCTCCTCTGCTTTGTTTGTTTGAAAACTACAACGTTTGAAGAGCAACTTCAGAATTGTTGAACAGGTTCCATGGTTTTGAATACCATTACAAATTACAACTTTTGATAGAGATCAGTAGGTGAACCGTTAAAGCAAAGATCATGGGTTTCATTCCAATAGAAGACTGGATATGTCCACAATTATAGCGAAGGAAATCGATTTTTCTTTTATGGTTAAACAGTCACCTACCTCTTGCAGGACAGCCTCAGGCAAATCTCCATACGATGTCACAGGAAGCGTCTTCATTGGCTGTTACGACACCTGGAACTTCCTGACCTGTATAAACAGTCTTCTCAAGAACAATGAAGTTATAATGCAAACCACAGTTTACCTATGTGTTGATCAGAGTCACTTTTCTCAGTAGCTTCACCGATATAGCAAACGGTTTGAATGCTACTAAAGTCTCACATTTTCCTCCTCTGCTTTGTTTGTTTGAAAACTACACTGTTGGAAGAGGAACTTCAGAATTGTTGTGTAGGGAGCAAGGTTTTGAATGCGAATACTGTTTGCCCTTTACAACTTTTGGTAGATCCCGGTAGGGTCGCCGTTAACAGGAAAGATCATGGGTTTTATTCCTATTAAAGACTCGATATGTCCACAGGAGAGCCTCAGGCAAATCTCCATACGATGTCACAGGAAGCGTCTTCATTGGCTGTTACGACAGCTGGAACTTCCTGACCTGTATAAACAGTCTTCTCAAGAACAAGGAAGTTATAATGCAGGCCACAGTTTACCTATGTGTTGATCAGAGTCTCTTTTCTCAGTAGCCTCACCGATATAGCAAACGGTTTGAATGCAACTTAGGTCTGAAATTTTCCTCCTTTGCTTTGTTTGTTTGAAAACTACACTATTGGAAGAGGAACTTCAGAATTGTTGTGCAGGGACCAAGGTTTTGAATGCGAATACTGTTTGCCCTTTACAACTTTTGGTAGATCCCGGTAGGGTCGCCGTCAACAGGAAAGATCATGGGTTTTATTCCTATTAAAGACTCGATATGTCCACAATGATAGCGAAGGAAATCGATTTTTCTTTTATGCTTATACAGTCACTTACCTCTTGCAGGACAGCCTCAGGCAAATCTCCATACGATGTCACAGGAAGCGTCTTCTTTGGCTGTCACGACACCTGGGACTTCGTGACCTGTATAAACAGTCTTCTCAAGAACAAGGAAGTTATAATGCAAGCCACAGTTTACCTATGTGTTGATCAGGGACTATTTTCTCAGTAGCTTCACCGATATAGCAAACGGTTTGAATTCAACTAAAGTCTCACATTTTCCTCCTGTGCTTTGTTTGTTTGCAAACTACAATGTTTGAAGAGCAACTTCAGAATTGTTGAAGTTATAATGCAAGCCACAGTTTACCTATGTGTTGATCAGAGTCTCTTTTGTAAGTAGCTTCACCGATATAGCAAACGGTTTGAATTTAACTAAAGTCTCACATTTTCCTCCTGTGCTTTGATTGTTTGCAAACTACAATGTTTGAAGAGCAACTTTAGAATTGTTGAAAAGGTTCCATGGTTTTGAATACCATTACAAATTACAACTTTTGATAGAGACCAGTAGGTGCACCGTTAAAGCAAAGATCATGGGTTTCATTCCAATTAAAGACTGGATATGTCAACAATTATAGCGAAGGAAATCGATTTTTCGTTTATGCTTATACAGTCACTTACCTAATTCAGGACAGCCTCTAGCAAATCTCTATACGATGTCACAGGAAGACTCTTGTTTGGCTGTTATGACACCTGGAACTTCCTGACCTGTATAAACAGTCTTCTCAAGTACAAGGAAGTTATAATGCTAGCCACAGTTTACCTATGTGTTGAACAGAGTCTCTTTTCTCAGTAGCCTCACCGATATAGCAAACGGTTTGAATGCAACTAAAGTCTCACATTGTCCTCCTCTGCTTTGTTTGTTTGAAAACTACAACGTTTGAAGAGCAACTTCAGAATTGTTGAACAGGTTCCATGGTTTTGAATACCATTACAAATTACAACTTTTGATAGAGATCAGTAGGTGAACCGTTAAAGCAAAGATCATGGGTTTCATTCCAATAGAAGACTGGATATGTCCACAATTATAGCGAAGGAAATCGATTTTTCTTTTATGGTTAAACAGTCACCTACCTCTTGCAGGACAGCCTCAGGCAAATCTCCATACGATGTCACAGGAAGCGTCTTCATTGGCTGTTACGACACCTGGAACTTCCTGACCTGTATAAACAGTCTTCTCAAGAACAAGGAAGTTATAATGCAAGCCAAAGTTTACCTATGTGTTGATCAAAGTCTCTTTTTTCAGTAGCTTCACCGATATAGCAAACGGTTTGAATTCAACTAAAGTCTCACATTTCCCTCCTGTGCTTTTTTTGTTTACAAATCACAACGTTTGAAGAGCAACTTCAGAAATGTTGAACAGGTTCCATGGTTTTCAATACCATTACAAATTTCAATTTTTGATAGAGACCAGTAAGTGCACCGTTAAAGCAAAGATCATGGGTTTCATTCCAATTAAAGACTGGATATGTCAACAATTATAGCGAAGGAAATCGATTTTTCCTTTATGCTTATACAGTCACTTACCTAATCCAGGACAGCCTCTAGAAAATCTCTATACGATGTCACAGAAAGACTCTTGTTTGGCTGTTATGACACCTGGAACTTCCTGACCTGTATAAACAGTCTTCTCAAGAACAATGAAGTTATAATGCAAACCACAGTTTACCTATGTGTTGATCAGAGTCGCTTTTCTCAGTAGCTTCACCGATATAGCAAACGGTTTGAATGCAACTAAAGTCTCACATTTTCCTCCTGTGCTTTGTTTGTTTGCAAACTACAATGTTTGAAGAACAACTTCAGAATTGTTGAAAAGGTTCCATGGTTTTGAATACCATTACAAATTACAACTTTTGATAGAGACCGGTAGGTGAACCGTTAAAGCAAAGATCATGGGTTTCATTCCAATTAATGACTGGATATGTCAACAATTATAGCGAAGGAAATCGATTTTTCGTTTATGCTTATACAGTCACTTACCTAATCCAGGACAGCCTCTAGCAAATCTCTATGCGATGTCACAGGAAGACTCTTGTTTGGCTGTTATGAAACCTGGAACTTCCTGACCTGCATAATTAGTCTTCTCAAGAACAAGGAGGTTATAATGCAAACCACAGTTTACCTATGTGTTGATCAGAGTCTCTTTTCTCAGTAGCTTCACCGATATAGAAAACGGTTTGAATGCAACTAAAGTCTCACATTTTCCTCCTGTGCTTTGTTTGTTTGCAAACTACAATGTTTGAAGAGCAACTTCAGAATTGTTAAAGTTATAATGCAAGCCACAGTTTACCTATGTGTTGATCAGAGTCTCTTTTCTCAGAAGCTTCACCGATATAGCAAACGGTTTGAATGCAACTAAAGTCTCACATTTTCCTCCTGTGTTTTGTTTTTTTGCAAACTACAATGTTTGAAGAACAACTTCAGAATTGTTGAAAAGGTTCCATGGTTTTGAATACCATTACAAATTACAACTTTTGATAGAGACCAGTAGGTGAACCGTTAAAGCAAAGAACATGGGTTTGATTCCCATTAAAGACTGGATATGTCCACAATTATAGCGAAGGAAATCGATTTTTCTTTTATGGTTAAACAGTCACCTACCTCTTGCAGGACAACCTCGAGCAAATCTCCATACGATGTCATAGGAAGCGTCTTCATTGGCTGTTACGACACCTGGAACTTCCTGACCTGTATAAACAGACTTCTCAAGAACAAGGAAGTTATAATGCAAGCCACAGTTTACCTATGTGTTGATCAGAGTCTCTTTTCTCAGTAGCCTCACCGATATAGCAAACGGTTTGAATGCTACTAAAGTCTCACATTTAACTCCTCTGCTTTGTTTGTTTGAAAACTACACTGTTGGAAGAGGAACTTCAGAATTGTTGTGTAGGGACCAAGGTTGTGAATGCGAATACTGTTTGCCCTTTACAACTTTTGGTAGATCCCGGTAGGGTCGCCGTTAACAGGAAAGATCATGGGTTTTATTCCTATTAAAGACTCGATATGTCCACAATTATAGAGAAGGAAATCGATTTTTCTTTTATGCTTATACAGTCACTTACCTCTTGCAGGACAGCCTCAGGCAAATCTCCATACGATGTCACAGGAAGCGTCTTCTTTGGCTGTCACGACACCTGGGACTTCGTGACCTGTATAAACAGTCTTCTAAAGAACAAGGAAATTATAATGCAAGCCACAGTTTACCTATGTGTTGATCAGGGACTATTTTCTCAGTAGCTTCACCGATATAGCAAACGGTTTGAATTCAACTAAAGTCTCACATTTTCCTCCTGTGCTTTGTTTGTTTGCAAACTACAATGTTTGAAGAGCAAATTCAGAATTATTGAAGTTATAATGCAAGCCACAGTTTACCTATGTGTTGATCAGAGTCTCTTTTGTAAGTAGCTTCACCGATATAGCAAACGGTTTGAATTCAACTAAAGTCTCACATTTTCCTCCTGTCCTTTGATTGTTTGCAAACTACAATGTTTGAAGAGCAACTTTAGAATTGTTGAAAAGGTTCCATGGTTTTGAATACCATTACAAATTACAACTTTTGATAGAGACCAGTAGGTGCACCGTTAAAGCAAAGATCATGGGTTTAATTCCAATTAAAGACTGGATATGTCAACAATTATAGCGAAGGAAATCGATTTTTCGTTTATGCTTATACAGTCACTTACCTAATTCAGGACAGCCTCTAGCAAATCTCTATACGATGTCACAGGAAGACTCTTGTTTGGCTGTTATGACACCTGGAACTTCCTGACCTGTATAAACAGTCTTCTCAAGTACAAGGAAGTTATAATGCTAGCCACAGTTTACCTATGTGTTGATCAGAGTCTCTTTTCTCAGTAGCCTCACCGATATAGCAAACGGTTTGAATGC
Source organism: Dendrophyllia cribrosa (assembly GCA_024195265.1). Taxonomy (NCBI): domain Eukaryota; kingdom Metazoa; phylum Cnidaria; class Anthozoa; order Scleractinia; family Dendrophylliidae; genus Dendrophyllia; species Dendrophyllia cribrosa. The sequence continues at coordinate 12,173,929 of JAJLRJ010000013.1, read as the reverse complement.
AATTAAAGTCTCACATTGTCCTCCTCTGCTTTGTTTGTTTGAAAACTACAACGTTTGAAGAGCAACTTCAGAATTGTTGAACAGGTTCCATGGTTTTGAATACCATTACAAATTACAACTTTTGATAGAGACCAGTAGGTGAACCGTTAAAGCAAAGATCATGGGTTTCATTCCAATAGAAGACTGGATATGTCCACAATTATAGCGAAGGAAATCAATTTTTCTTTTATGGTTAAACAGTCACCTACCTCTTGCAGGACAGCCTCAGGCAAATCTCCATACGATGTCACAGGAAGCGTCTTCATTGGCTGTTACGACACCTGGAACTTCCTGACCTGTATAAACAGTCTTCTCAAGAACAAGGAAGTTATAATGCAAGCCACAGTTTACCTATGTGTTGATCAAAGTCTCTTTTCTAAGTAGCTTTACCGATATAGCAAACGGTTTGAATTCAACTAAAGTCTCACATTTTCCTCCTGTGCTTTGTTTGTTTGCTAACTACAATGTTTGAAGAGCAACTTCATGAATTGTTGAAGTTATAATGCAAGCCACAGTTTAACTATGTGTTGATCAGAGTCTCTTTTCTCAGTAGCTTCACCGATATAGCAAGCGGTTTGAATGCAACTAAAGTCTCACATTTTCCTCCTGTGTTTTGTTTGTTTGCAAACTACAATGTTTGAAGAGCAACTTCAGAATTGTTGAAAAGGTTCCATGGTATTGAATACCATTACAAATTACAACTTTTGATAGAGATCAGTAGGTGAATCGTTAAAGCAAAGATCATGGGTTTCATTCCAATTAAAGACTGGATATGTCCACAATTATAGAGAAGGAAATCGATTTTTCTTTTATGGTTAAACAGTCACCTACCTCTTGCAGGACAGCCTCAGGCAAATCTCCATACGATGTCACAGGAAGCGTCTTCATTAGCTGTTACGATACCTGAGACTTCCTGACCTGTATAAACAGTCGTCTCAAGAACAAGGAAGTTATAATGGAAGCCACAGTTTACCTATGTCTTGATCAGGGACTCTTTTTTCAGTAGCTTCACCGATATAGCAAACGGTTTGAATTCAACTAAAGTCTCACATTTTCCTCCTGTGCTTTTTTTGTTTACAAACCACAACGTTTGAAGAGCAACTTCAGAATTGTTGAACAGGTTCCATGGTTTTTTATACCATTACAAATTACAACTTTTGATCGAGACCAGTAGGTGAACCGTTAAAGCAAAGATCATGGGTTTCATTCCAATTAAAGACTGGATATGTCCACAATTATAACGAAGTAAATCGATTTTTCTTTTATGGTTAAACAGTTACCTACCTCTTGCAGGACAACCTCAGGCAAATCTCCATACGATGTCACAGGAAGCGTCTTCATTGGCTGTTAAGACACCTGGAACTTCCTGACCTGTATAAACAGTCTTCTCAAGAACAAGGAAGTTATAATGCAAGCCACAGTTTACCTATGTGTTGATCAGAGTCTCTTTTCTCAGTAGCTTCACCGATATAGCAAACGGTTTGAATTCAACTAAAGTCTCACATTTTCCTCCTGTGCTTTGTTTGTTTGCAAACTGCAATGTTTGAAGAGCAACTTCAGAATTGTTGAAGTTATAATGCAAGCCACAGTTTACCTATGTGTTCATCAGTCTCTTTTCTCAGTAGCTTCACCGATATAGGAAACGGTTTGAATGCAACTAAAGTCTCACATTTTCCTCCTGTGTTTTGTTTGTTTGCAAACTACAATGTTTGAAGAGCAACTTCAGAATTGTTGAAAAAGTTCCATGGTTTTGAATACAATTACAAATTTCAACTTTTGATAGAGACCAGTAGGTGCACCGTTAAAGCAAAGATCATGGGTTTCATTCCAATTAAAGACTGGATATGTCAACAATTATAGCGAAGGAAATCGATTTTTCTTTTATGGTTATACAGTCACTTACCTCTTGCAGGACAGCCTCAGGCAAATCTCCATACGATGTCACAGGAAGCGTCTTCATTGGAACTTCCTGACCTGTATGAACAGTCTTCTCAGGAACAAGGAAGTTATAATGCAAGCCACAGTTTACCTATGTGTTGATCAGAGTCTCTTTTCTCAGTAGCTTCACCGATATAGCAAACGGTTTGAATTCAACTGAAGTCTCACATTTTCCTCCTGTGCTTTGTTTGTTTGCAAACTACAATGTTTGAAGAGCAACTTCAGAATTGTTGAAGTTATAATGCAAGCCACAGTTTACCTATGTGTTGATGAGAGTCTCTTTTCTCAGTAGCTTCACCGATATAGGAAACGGTTTGAATTCAACTAAAGTCTCACATTTTCCTCCTCTGCTTTGTTTGTTTGAAAACTACACTGTTGGAAGAGGAACTTCAGAATTGCTGTGTAGGGACCAAGGTTTTGAATGCGAATACTGTTTGCTTTTTACAACTTTTGGTAGATCCCGGTAGGGTCGCCGTTAACAGGAAAGATCATGGGTTTTATTCCTATTAAAAACTCGATATGTCCACAGGACAGCATCAGGCAAATCTCCATACGATGTCACAGGAGGCGTCTTCATTGGCTGTTACGACAAATGGTACTTCCTGACCTGTATAAACAGTCTTTTCAAGAACAAGGAAGTTATAATGCAAGCCACAGTTTACCTATGTGTTGATCAGAGTCTCTTTTCTCAGTTGCCTCACCGATATAGCAAACGGTTTGAATGCAACTAAAGTCTCACATTTTCCTCCTCTGCTTTGTTTGTTTGAAAACTACACTGTTGGAAGAGGAACTTCAGAATTGTTGTGTAGGGACCAAGGTTTTGAATGCGAATACTGTTTGCCCTTTACAACTTTTGGTAGATCCCGGTAGGGTCGCCGTTAACAGGAAAGATCATGGGTTTTATTCCTATTAAAGACTCGATATGTCCACAATTATAGCGAAGGAAATCGATTTTTTTTTATGCTTATACAGTTACTTACCTCTTGCAGGACAGCCTCAGGCAAATCTCCATACGATGTCACAGGAAGCGTCTTCTTTGGCTGTCACTACACCTGGGACTTCCCGACCTGTATAAACAGTCTTCTCAAGAACAAGGAAGTTATAATGCAAGGCACAGTTTACCTATGTGTTGATCAGAGTCTCTTTTCTCAGTAGCTTCACCGATATAGCAATCGGTTTGAATTCAACTGAAGTCTCACATGTTCCTCCTGTGCTTTGTTTGTTTGCAAACTACAATGTTTGAAGAGCAACTTCAGAATTGTTGAAGTTATAATGCAAGCCACAGTTTACCTATGTGTTGATCAGAGTCTCTTTTCTCAGTAGCTTCACCGATATAGGAAACGGTTTGAATTCAACTAAAGTCTCACATTTTCCTCCTCTGCTTTGTTTGTTTGAAAACTACACTGTTGTAAGAGGAACTTCAGAATTGCTGTGTAGGGACCAAGGTTTTGAATGCGAATACTGTTTGCTTTTTACAACTTTTGGTAGATCCCGGTAGGGTCGCCGTTAACAGGAAAGATCATGGGTTTTATTCCTATTAAAAACTCGATATGTCCACAGGACAGCATCAGGCAAATCTCCATACGATGTCACAGGAGGCGTCTTCATTGGCTGTTACGACAAATGGTACTTCCTGACCTGTATAAACAGTCTTTTCAAGAACAAGGAAGTTATAATGCAAGCCACAGTTTACCTATGTGTTGATCAGAGTCTCTTTTCTCAGTTGCCTCACCGATATAGCAAACGGTTTGAATGCAACTAAAGTCTCACATTTTCCTCCTCTGCTTTGTTTGTTTGAAAACTACACTGTTGGAAGAGGAACTTCAGAATTGTTGTGTAGGGACCAAGGTTTTGAATGCGAATACTGTTTGCCCTTTACAACTTTTGGTAGATCCCGGTAGGGTCGCCGTTAACAGGAAAGATCATGGGTTTTATTCCTATTAAAGACTCGATATGTCCACAATTATAGCGAAGGAAATCGATTTTTGTTTTATGCTTATACAGTCACTTACCTCTTGCAGGACAGCCTCAGGCAAATCTCCATACGATGTCACAGGAAGCGTCTTCTTTGGCTGTCACTACACCTGGGACTTCCCGACCTGTATAAACAGTCTTCTCAAGAACAAGGAAGTTATAATGCAAGCCACAGTTTACCTATGTGTTGATCAGGGAGTCTTTTCTCAGTAGCTTCACCGATATAGCAAACGGTTTGAATTCAACTAAAGTCTCTCATTTTCCTCCTGTGCTTTGTTTGTTTACAAACCACAACGTTTGAAGAGCAACTTCAGAATTGTTGAGGAGGTTCCATGGTTTTGAATGCCATTACAAATTGCAACTTTTGATAGAGACCGGTAGGTGCACCGTTAAAGCAAAGATCATGGGTTTCATTCCAATGAAAGACTGGATATGTCAACAATTATAGCGAAGGAAATCGATTTTTCATTTATGCTTATACAGTCACTTAACTAATCCAGGATAGTGTCTAGCAAATCTCTGTACGATGTCCCAGGAAGCGTCTTCTTTGGCTGTTATGACACCTGGAACTTCCTGACCTGTGTAAACAGTCTTCTCAAGAACAAGGAAGTTATAATGCAAGTCAGAATCTACCTATGTTGTGATGAGCGTCTGTTTTCTCAGTAGCTTCACCGATATAGCAAACGGTTTGAATGCAACTAAGGTCTCAAATTTTCCTCCTGTGTTTTGTTTGTTTGCAAACTACAATGTTTGAAGAGCAACTTCAGAATTGTTGAAAAGGTGCCATGGTTTTGAATACCATTACAAATTACAACTTTTGATAGAGACCAGTAGGTGAACCGTTAAAGCAAAGATCATGGGTTTCATTTCAATTAAAGACTGGATATTTCCACAATTATAGCGAAGGAAATCGATTTTTCTTTCATGGTTAAACAGTGACGTACCTCTTGCAGGACAGCCTCAGGCAAATCACCATACGATGTCACTGGAAGCGTCTTTATTGGCTGTTACGACACCTGGAACTTCCTGACCTGTATAAACAGTCTTCTCAAGAACAAGGAAGTTATAATGCAAGCCACAGTTTACCTATGTGTTGATCAGAGTCTCTTTTCTCAGTAGCTTCACCGATATAGCAAACGGTTTGAATTCAACTAAAGTCTCACATTTTCCTCCTGTACTTTGTTTGTTTGCAAACTACAATGTTTGAAGAGCAACTTCAGAATTGTTGAAGTTATAATGCAAGCCACAGTTTACCTATGTGTTGATCAGAGTCTCTTTTCTCAGTAGCTTCACCGATATAGCAAACGGTTTGAATGCAACTAAAGTCTCAAATTTTTCTGCTGTGTTTTGTTTGTTTGCAAACTACAATGTTTGAAGAGCAACTTCAGAATTGTTGAAAAGGTTCCATGGTTTTCAATACCATTACAAATTTCAACTTTTGATAGAGACCAGTAGGTGCACCGTTAAAGCAAAGATCATGGGTTTCATTCCAATTAAAGACTGGATATGTCAACAATTATAGCGAAGGAAATCGATTTTTCGTTTATGCTTATACAGTCACTTACCTAATCCAGGACAGCCTCTACAAAATCTCTATACGATGTCACAGGAAGACTCTTGTTTGGCTGTTATGACACCTGGAACTTCCTGACCTGTATAAACAGTCTTCTCAAGAACAAGGAAGTTATAATGCAAGCCACAGTTTACCTATGTGTTGATCAGAGTCTCTTTTCTCAGTAGCTTCACCGATATAGCAAACGGTTTGAATGCAACTAAAGTCTCACATTTTCCTCCTGTGCTTTGTTTGTTTGCAAACTACAATGTTTGAAGAGCAACTTCAGAATTGTTGAAAAGGTTCCATGGTTGTGAATACAATTACAAATTTCAACTTTTGATAGAGACCAGTAGGTGCACCGTTAAAGCAAAGATCATGGGTTTCATTCCAATTAAAGACTGGATATGTCAACAATTATAGCGAAGGAAATCGATTTTTCTTTTATGGTTATACAGTCACTTACCTCTTGCAGGACAGCCTCAGGCAAATCTGCATACAAAGTCACAGGAAGCGTCTTCATTGGCTGTTATGATACCTGAAACTTCCTGACCTGTATGAACAGTCTTCTCAAGAACAAGGAAGTTATAATGCAAGCCACAGTTTACCTATGTGTTGATCAGAGTCTCTTTTCTCAGTAGCCTCACCGATATAGCAAACGGTTTGAATGCAACTAAAGTCTCACATTTTCCTCCACTGCTTTGTTTGAAAACTACACTGTTGGAAGAGGAACTTCAGAATTGTTGTGTAGGGACCAAGGTTTTGAATGCGAATACTGTTTGCCCTTTACAACTTTTGGTAGATCCCGGTAGGGTCGCCGTTAACAGGAAAGATCATGAGTTTTATTCCAATTAAAGACTCGATATGTCCACAATTATAGGGAAGGAAATCGATTTTTCTTTTATGCTATACAGTCACTTACCTCGTGCAGGACAGCCTCAGGCAAATCTCCATACGATGTCACAGGAAGCGTCTTCTTTGGCTGTCACGACACCTGGGACTTCCTGACCTGTATAAACAGTCTTCTCAAGAACAAGGAAGTTATAATGCAAGGCACAGTTTACCTATGTGTTGATCAGGGAGTCTTTTCTCAGTAGCTTCACCGATATAGCAAACGGTTTGATTTCAACTAAAGTCTCACATTTTCCTCCTGTGCTTTGTTTGTTTGCAAACTACAATGTTTGAAGAGCAACTTCAGAATTGTTGAAGTTATAATGCAAGCCACAGTTTACCTATGTGTTGATCAGAGTCTCTTTTCTCAGTAGCTTCACCGATATAGCAAACGGTTTGAATTCAACTAAAGTCTCACATTTTCCTCCTCTGCTTTGTTTGTTTGAAAACTACACTGTTGGAAGAGGAACTTCAGAATTGCTGTGTAGGGACCAAGGTTTTGAATGCGAATACTGTTTGCTTTTTACAACTTTTGGTAGATCCCGGTAGGGTCGCCGTTAACAGGAAAGATCATGGGTTTTATTCCTATTAAAAACTCGATATGTCCACAGGACAGCATCAAGTAAATCTCCATACGATGTCACAGGAAGCGTCTTCATTGGCTGTTACGACACCTGGTACTTCCTGACCTGTATAAACAGTCTTTTCAAGAACAAGGAAGTTATAATGCAAGCCACAGTTTACCTATGTGTTGATCAGAGTCTCTTTTCTCAGTAGCCTCACCGATATAGCAAACGGTTTGAATGCAACTAAAGTCTCACATTTTCCTCCTCTGCTTTGTTTGTTTGAAAACTACACTGTTAGAAGAGGAACTTCAGAATTGTTGTGTAGGGACCAAGGTTTTGAATGCAAATACTGTTTGCCCTTTACAACTTTTGGTAGATCCTGGTAGGGTCGCCGTTAACAGGAAAGATCATGGGTTTTATTCTTATTAAAGACTCGATATGTCCACAATTATAGCGAAGGAAATCGATTTTTGTTTTATGCTTATACAGTCACTTACCTCTTGCAGGACAGCCTCAGGCAAATCTCCATACGATGTCACAGGAAGCGTCTTCTTTGGCTGTCACGACACCTGGGACTTCCCGACCTGTATAAACAGTCTTCTCAAGAACAAGGAAGTTATAATGCAAGCCACAGTTTACCTATGTGTTGATCAGGGAGTCTTTTCTCAGTAGCTTCACCGATATAGCAAACGGTTTGAATTCAACTAAAGTCTCACATTTTACTCCTGTGCTTTGTTTGTTTACAAACCACAACGTTTGAAGAGCAACTTCAGAATTGTTGAGGAGGTTCCATATTTTTGAATGCCATTACAAATTGCAACTTTTGATAGAGACCTGTAGGTGCACCGTTAAAGCAAAGATCATGGGTTTCATTCCAATGAAAGACTGGATATGTCAACAATTATAGCGAAGGAAATCGATTTTTCATTTATGCTTATACAGTCACTTAACTAATCCAGGATAGCGTCTAGCAAATCTCTATACGATATCCCAGGAAGCGTCTTCTTTGGCTGTTATGACACCTGGAACTTCCTGACCTGTGTAAACAGTCTTCTCAAGAACAAGGAAGTTATAATGCAAGTCAGAATCTACCTATGTTGTGATGAGCGTCTGTTTTCTCAGTAGCTTCACCGATATAGCAAACGGTTTGAATGCAACTAAAGTCTCACATTTTCCTCCTGTGCTTTGTTTGTTTGCAAACTACAATGTTTGAAGAGCAACTTCAGAATTGTTGAAAAGGTTCCATGGTTGTGAATACAATTACAAATTTCAACTTTTGATAGAGACCAGTAGGTGCACCGTTAAAGCAAAGATCATGGGTTTCATTCCAATTAAAGACTGGATATGTCAACAATTATAGCGAAGGAAATCGATTTTTCTTTTATGGTTATACAGTCACCTACCTCTTGCAGGACAGCCTCAGGTTAATCTCCATACGAAGTCACTGGAAGCGTCTTCATTGGCTGTTATGATACCTGAAACTTCCTGACCTGTATGAACAGTCTTCTCAAGAACAAGGAAGTTATAATGCAAGCCACAGTTTACCTATGTGTTGATCAGAGTCTCTTTTCTCAGTAGCTTCAAAGATTTAGCAAACGGTTTGAATTCAACTAAAGTCTCACATTTTCCTCCTGTGCTTTGTTTGTTTGCAAACTACAATGTTTGAAGAGCAACTTCAGAATTGTTGAAGTTATAATGCAAGCCACAGTTTATCTATGTATTGATCACAGTCTCTTTTCTCAGTAGCTTCACCGATATAGCAAACGGTTTGAATGCAACTAAAGTCTCACATTTTACTCCTGCGTTTTGTTTGTTTGCAAACTACAATGTTTGAAGAGCAAGTTCAGAATTGTTGAAAAGGTTCCATGGTTTTGAATACCATTACAAATTACAACTTTTGATAGAGACCAGTAGATGAACCGTTAAAGCAAAGATCATGGGTTTCATTCCAATTAAAGACTGGATATGTCCACAATTATAGCGAAGGAAATCGATTTTTCTTTTATGGTTAAACAGGGACCTACCTCTTGCAGGACAGGCTCAGGCAAATCTCCATACGATGTCACAGGAAGCGTCTTCTTTGGCTGTTATGACACCTGGAACTTCCTGACCTGTGTAAACAGTCTTCTCAAGAACAAGGAAGTTATAATGCAAGTCAGAATCTACCTATGTTGTGATGAGCGTCTGTTTTCTCAGTATCTTCACCAATATAGGAAACGGTTTGAATGCAACTATGGTCTCACATTTTCCTCCTGTATTTTGTTTGTTTGCAAAGTACATTGTTTAAAGAGTAACTTGAGAATTGTTGAGCTAGGACCGTGGTTTTGAATGCCATTAAAACTATCAAGTTTTAGTAGAGCCCAATATGTCCACCATTAAAGTAAAGACCATGGGTTTGAACTTCAATGCAACCTCAGATTTACTGTTCGTCCTTTACAACTTTTGGTTGATCACGGTACGGTCACCGTTAACAGCAATCATCATGGGTTTGATTACCATTAAAGACTCCATATGTCCACAATTATAGCGAAGGAAATCGATTTTTCTTTTCTGCTTATACAGTCACTTACCTCTTGCAGGACAGCCTTGAGCAAATCTCCATACGATGTCACAGAAAGCGTCTTCTTTGGCTGTTATGACACCTGGAACTTCCTGACCTGTACAAACAGTCTTCTCAAGAACAAGGAAGTTATAATGCAAGCCACAGTTTACCTATGTGTTGATCAGAGTCTCTTTTCTTAGTAGCTTCACCGATATAGCAAACGGTTTGAATTCAACTAAAGTCTCACATTTTCCTCCTGTGCTTTGTTTGTTTGCAAACTACAATGTTTGAAGAGCAACTTCAGTATTGTTGAAGTTATAATGCAAGCCACAGTTTACCTATGTGTTGATCAGAGTCTCTTTTCTCAGTAGCTTCACCGATATAGCAAACGGTTTGAATTCAACTAAAGTCTCACATTTTCCTCCTGTGCTTTGTTTGTTTGCAAACTACAATGCTTGAAGAGCAACTTCAGAATTGTTGAAAAAATTCCATGGTTTTGAATACCATTACAAATTACAACTTTTGATAGAGACCAGTAGGTGAACCGTTAAAGCAAAGATCATGGGTTTCATTCCAATTAAAGACTGGATATTTCCACAATTATAACGAAGGAAATCGATTTTTCTTTTATGGTTAGACAGTCACCTACCTCTTCCAGGACAGCCTCAGCAAATCTCCATACGATGTCACAGGAAGCGTCTTCATTGGCTGTTACGACACCTGGAACTTCCTGACCTGTATAAACAGTCTTGTCATGAACAAGGAAGTTATTATGCAAGCCACAGTTTACCTATGTGTTGATCAGAGTCTCTTTTCTCAGTAGCTTCACCGATATAGCAAACCGTTTGAATTCAACTAAAGTCTCACATTTTCCTCCTGTGCTTTGTTTGTTTGCAAACTATAATGTTTGAAGAGCAACTTCAGAATTGTTGAAAAGGTTCCATGGTTTTCAATACCATTACAAATTTCAACTTTTGATAGAGACCAGTAGGTGCACCGTTAAAGCAAAGATCATGGGTTTCATTCCAATTAAAGACTGGATATGTCAACAATTATAGCGAAGGAAATCGATTTTTCGTTTATGCTTATACAGTCACTTACCTAATCCAGGACAGCCTCTACAAAATCTCTATACGATGTCACAGGAAGACTCTTGTTTGGCTGTTATGACACCTGGAACTTCCTGACCTGTATAAACAGTCTTCTCGAGAACAAGGAAGTTATAATGCAAGCCACAGTTTACCTATGTGTTGATCAGAGTCTCTTTTCTCAGTAGCTTCACCGATATAGCAAACGGTTTGAATGCAACTAAAGTCTCACATTTTCCTCCTGTGCTTTGTTTGTTTGCAAACTACAATGTTTGAAGAGCAACTTCAGAATTGTTGAAAAGGTTCCATGGTTTTGAATACAATTACAAATTTCAACTTTTGATAGAGACCAGTAGGTGCACCGTTAAAGCAAAGATCATGGGTTTCATTCCAATTAAAGACTGGATATGTCAACAATTTTAGCGAAGGAAATCGATTTTTCTTTTATGCTTATACAGTCACTTACCTCTTGCAGGACAGCCTTGAGCAAATCTCCATACGATGTCACAGGAAGCGACTTCTTTGGCTGTTATGACACCTGGAACTTCCTGACCTGTATAAACAGTCTTCTCAAGAACAAGGAAGTTATAATGCAAGCCACAGTTTACATATGTGTTGATCAGAGTCTCTTTTCTCAGTAGCCTCACCGATATATCAAACGGTTTGAATGCAACTAAAGTCTCACATTTTCCTCCTCTGCTTTGTTTGTTTAAAACCAAACTGTTGGAAGAGGAACTTCAGAATTGTTGTGTAGGGACCAAGGTTTTGAATGCGAATACTGTTTGCCCTTTACAACTTTTGGTAGATCCCGGTAGGGTCGCCGTTAACAGGAAAGATCATGGGTTTTATTCCTATTAAAAACTCGATATGTCCACAGGACAGCATCAGGCAAATCTCCATACGATGTCACAGGAAGCGTCTTCATTGGCTGTTACGACACCTGGAACTTCCTGACCTGTATAAACAGTCTTCTCAAGAACAAGGAAGTTATAATGCAAGCCACAGTTTACCTATGTGTTGATCAGAGTCTCTTTTCTCAGTAGCTTCACCGATATAGCAAACGGTTTGAATGCAACTAAAGTCTCACATTTTCCTCCTGTGCTTTGTTTGTTTGCAAACTACAATGTTTGAAGAGCAACTTCAGAATTGTTGAAAAGGTTCCATGGTTTTGAATACAATTACAAATTTCAACTTTTGATAGAGACCAGTAGGTGCACCGTTAAAGCAAAGATCATGGGTTTCATTCCAATTAAAGACTGGATATGTCAACAATTTTAGCGAAGGAAATCGATTTTTCTTTTATGCTTATACAGTCACTTACCTCTTGCAGGACAGCCTTGAGCAAATCTCCATACGATGTCACAGGAAGCGACTTCTTTGGCTGTTATGACACCTGGAACTTCCTGACCTGTATAAACAGTCTTCTCAAGAACAAGGAAGTTATAATGCAAGCCACAGTTTACATATGTGTTGATCAGAGTCTCTTTTCTCAGTAGCCTCACCGATATATCAAACGGTTTGAATGCAACTAAAGTCTCACATTTTCCTCCTCTGCTTTGTTTGTTTAAAACCAAACTGTTGGAAGAGGAACTTCAGAATTGTTGTGTAGGGACCAAGGTTTTGAATGCGAATACTGTTTGCCCTTTATAACTTTTGGTAGATCCCGGTAGGGTCGCCGTTAACAGGAAAGATCATGGGTTTTATTCCTATTAAAAACTCGATATGTCCACAGGACAGCATCAGGCAAATCTCCATACGATGTCACAGGAAGCGTCTTCATTGGCTGTTACGACACCTGGAACTTCCTGACCTGTATAAACAGTCTTCTCAAGAACAAGGAAGTTATAATGCAAGCCACAGTTTACCTATGTGTTGATCAGAGTCTCTTTTCTCAGTAGCTTCACCGATATAGCAAACGGTTTGAATGCAACTAAAGTCTCACATTTTCCTCCTCTGCTTTGTTTGTTTGAAAACTACACTGTTGAAAGAGGAACTTCAGAATTGTTGTGTAGGGACCAAGGCTTTGAATGCGAATACTGTTTGCCCTTTACAACTTTTGGTAGATCCCGGTAGGGTCGCCGTTAACAGGAAAGATCATGGGTTTTATTCCTATTAAAGACTCGATATGTCCACAATTATAGCGAAGGAAATCGATTTTTCTTTTATGCTTATACAGTCACTTACCTCTTGCAGGACAGCCTCAGGCAAATCTCCATACGATGTCACAGGAAGTGTCTTCTTTGGCTGTCACGACACCTGGGACTTCCTGACCTGTATAAACAGTGTTCTCAAGAGCAAGGAAGTTATAATGCAAGCCACAGATTACCTATGTGTTGATCAGGGAGTCTTTTCTCAGTAGCTTCACCGATATAGCAAACGGTTTGAATTGAACTAAAGTCTCACATTTTCCTCCTGTGCTTTGTTTGTTTACAAACCACAACGTTTGAAGAGCAACTTCAGAATTGTTGAGGAGGTTCCATGGTTTTGAATTCCATTACAAATTGCAACTTTTGATAGAGACCTGTAGGTGCACCGTTAAAGCAAAGATCATGGGTTTCATTCCAATTAAAGACTGGATATGTCAACAATTATAGCGAAGGAAATCCATTTTTCATTTATGCTTATACAGTCACTTAACTAATCCAGGATAGCGTCTAGCAAATCTCTATACGATGTCCCAGGAAGCGTCGTCTTTGGCTGTTATGACACCTGGAACTTCCTGACCTGTATAAACAGTCTTCTCAAGAACAAGGAAGTTATAATGCAAGCCACAGCTTACCTATGTGTTGATCAGGATCTCCTTTCTCAGTAACTTCACCGATATAGCAACGGTTTGAATGCAACTAAAGTCTCACATTTTTCTCCTGTGCTTTGTTTGTTTGCAAACTACAATGTTTGAAGAGCAACTTCAGAATTGTTGAGGAGGTTCCATGGTTTTGAATTCCATTACAAATTGCAACTTTTGATAGAGACCAGTAGGTGCACCGTTAAAGCAAAGATCATGGGTTTCATTCCCATTAAAAACTGGATATGTCCCAATTATAGCGAAGGAAATCGATTTTTCTTTTATGCTTATACAGTCACTTATCTCTTGCAGGACAGCTTGGGCAAATCTCCATACGATGTCACAGGAAGCGTCTTCTTTGGCTGTTATGACACCTGGAACTTCCTGACCTGTGTAAACAGTCTTCTCAAGAACAAGGAAGTTATAATGCAAGTCAGAATCTACCTATGTTGTGATGAGCGTCTGTTTTCTCAGTATCTTCACCAATATAGGAAACGGTTTGAATGCAACTATGGTCTCACATTTTCCTCCTGTATTTTGTTTGTTTGCAAAGTACATTGTTTAAAGAGTAACTTGAGAATTGTTGAGCTAGGACCGTGGTTTTGAATGCCATTAAAACTATCAAGTTTTAGTAGAGCCCAATAGGTCCACCATTAAAGTAAAGACCATGGGTTTGAACTTCAATGCAACCTCAAATTTACTGTTCGTCCTTTACAACTTTTGGATGATCACAGTACGGTCACCGTTAACAGCAATCATCATGGGTTTGATTCCCATTAAAGACTCCATATGTCCACAATTATAGCGAAGGAAATCGATTTTTCTTTTCTGCTTATACAGTCACTTACCTCTTGCAGGACAGCCTTGAGCAAATCTCCATACGATGTCACAGAAAGCGTCTTCTTTGGCTGTTATGACACCTGGAACCTCCTGACCTGTATAAACAGTCTTCTCAAGAACAAGGAAGTTATAATGCAAGCCACAGTTTACCTATGTGTTGATCAGAGTCTCTTTTCTCAGTAGCTTCACCGATATAGCAAACTTCAGTATTGTTGAAGTTATAATGCAAGCCACAGTTTACCTATGTGTTGATCAGAGTCTCTTTTCGCAGTAGCTTCACCGATATAGCAAACGGTTTGAATGCAACTAAAGTCTCTCATTTTCCTCCTGTGTTTTGTTTGTTTGCAAACTACAATGTTTGAAGAGCAACTTCAGAATTGTTGAGGAGGTTCCATGGTTTTGAATGCCATTACAAATTGCAACTTTTGATAGAGACCTGTAGGTGCACCGTTAAAGCAAAGATCATGGGTTTCATTCCAATTAAAGACTGGATATGTCAACAATTATAGCGAAGGAAATCGATTTTTCATTTATGCTTATACAGTCACTTAACTAATCCAGGATAGCGTCTAGCAAATCTCTATACGATGTCCCAGGAAGCGTCGTCTTTGGCTGTTATGACACCTGGAACTTCCTGACCTGTATAAACAGTCTTCTCAAGAACAAGGAAGTTATAATGCAAGCCACAGTTTACCTATGTGTTGATCAGTGTCTCTTTTCTCAGTAGCTTCACCGATATAGCAAACGGTTTGAATGCAACTAAAGTCTCACATTTTCCTCCTGTGCTTTGTTTGTTTGCAAACTAAAATGTTTGAAGAGCAACTTCAGAATTGTTGAAAAGGTTCCATGGTTTTGAATACAATTACAAATTTCAACTTTTGATAGAGACCAGTAGGTGCACCGTTAAAGCAAAGATCATGGGATTCATTCCAATTAAAGACTGGATATGTCAACAATTATAGCGAAGGAAATCGATTTTTCTTTTATGGTTATACAGTCACTTACCTCTTGCAGGACATCCTCAGGCAAATCTCCATACGATGTCACAGGAAGCGTCTTCATTGGCTGTTATGATACCTGGAACTTCCTGACCTGTATGAACAGTCTTCTCAAGAACAAGGAAGTTATAATGCAAGCCACAGTTTACCTATGTGTTGATCAGAGTCTCTTTTCTCAGTAGCCTCGCCGATATAGCAAACGGTTTGAATGCAACTAAAGTCTCACATTTTCCTCCTCTGCTTTGTTTGTTTAAAACCAAACTGTTGGAAGAGGAACTTCAGAATTGTTGTGTAGGGACCAAGGTTTTGAATGCGAATATTGTTTGCCCTTTACAACTTTTGGTAGATCCCGGTAGGGTCGCCGTTAACAGGAAAGATCATGGGTTTTATTCCTATTAAAAACTCGATATGTCCACAGGACAGCATCAGGCAAATCTCCATACGATGTCACAGGAAGCGTCTTCATTGGCTGTTACGACACCTGGAACTTCCTGACCTGTATAAACAGTCTTCTCAAGAACAAGGAAGTTATAATGCTAGCCACAGTTTACCTATGTGTTGATCAGAGTCTCTTTTCTCAGTAGCCTCACCGATATAGCAAACGGTTTGAATGCAACTAAAGTCTCACATTTTCCTCCTCTGCTTTGTTTGTTTGAAAATTACACTGTTGGAAGAGGAACTTCAGAATTGTTGTGTAGGGACCAAGGTTTTGAATGCGAATACTGTTTGCCCTTTACAACTTTTGGTAGATCCCGGTAGGGTCGCCGTTAACAGGAAAGATCATGGGTTTTATTCCTTTTAAAGACTCGATATGTCCACAATTATAGCGAAGGAAATCGATTTTTCTTTTATGCTTATACAGTCACTTACCTCTTGCAGGACAGCCTCAGGCAAATCTCCATACGATGTCACAGGAAGCGTCTTCTTTGGCTGTCACGACACCTGGGACTTCCTGACCTGTATGAACAGTCTTCTCAAGAACAAGGAAGTTATAATGCAAGCCACAGTTTACCTATGTGTTGATCAGGGAGTCTTTTCTCAGTAGCTTCACCGATATAGCAAACTGTTTGAATTCAACTAAAGTCTCACATTTTCCTCCTGTGCTTTGTTTTTTTACAAACCACAACGTTTGAAGAGCAAGTTCAGAATTGTTGAGGAGGTTCCATGGTTTTGAATTCCATTACAAATTGCAACTTTTGATAGAGACCTGTAGGTGTACCGTTAAAGCAAAGATCATGGGTTTCATTCCAATTAAAGACTGGATATGTCAACAATTATAGCGAAGGAAATCGATTTTTCATTTATGCTTATACAGTCACTTAACTAATCCAGGATAGCGTCTAGCAAATCTCTATACGATGTCACAGGAAGCGTCTTCATTGGCTGTTACGACACCTGGAACTTCCTGACCTGTATAAACAGTCTTCTCAAGAACAAGGAAGTTATAATGCTAGCCACAGTTTACCTATGTGTTGATCAGAGTCTCTTTTCTCAGTAGCCTCACCGATATAGCAAACGGTTTGAATGCAACTAAAGTCTCACATTTTCCTCCTCTGCTTTGTTTGTTTGAAAATTACACTGTTGGAAGAGGAACTTCAGAATTGTTGTGTAGGGACCAAGGTTTTGAATGCGAATACTGTTTGCCCTTTACAACTTTTGGTAGATCCCGGTAGGGTCGCCGTTAACAGGAAAGATCATGGGTTTTATTCCTTTTAAAGACTCGATATGTCCACAATTATAGCGAAGGAAATCGATTTTTCTTTTATGCTTATACAGTCACTTACCTCTTGCAGGACAGCCTCAGGCAAATCTCCATACGATGTCACAGGAAGCGTCTTCTTTGGCTGTCACGACACCTGGGACTTCCTGACCTGTATGAACAGTCTTCTCAAGAACAAGGAAGTTATAATGCAAGCCACAGTTTACCTATGTGTTGATCAGGGAGTCTTTTCTCAGTAGCTTCACCGATATAGCAAACTGTTTGAATTCAACTAAAGTCTCACATTTTCCTCCTGTGCTTTGTTTTTTTACAAACCACAACGTTTGAAGAGCAAGTTCAGAATTGTTGAGGAGGTTCCATGGTTTTGAATTCCATTACAAATTGCAACTTTTGATAGAGACCTGTAGGTGTACCGTTAAAGCAAAGATCATGGGTTTCATTCCAATTAAAGACTGGATATGTCAACAATTATAGCGAAGGAAATCGATTTTTCATTTATGCTTATACAGTCATTTAACTAATCCAGGATAGCGTCTAGCAAATCTCTATACGATGTCCCAGGAAGCGTCGTCTTTGGCTGTTATGACACCTGGAACTTCCTGACCTGTATAAACAGTCTTCTCAAGAACAAGGAAGTTATAATGGAAGCCACAGCTTACCTATGTGTTGATCAGAGTCTCCTTTCTCAGTAGCTTCACCGATATAGCAAACGGTTTGAATGCAACTAAAGTCTCACATTTTTCTCCTGTGCTTTGTTTGTTTGCAAACTACAATGTTTGAAGAGCAACTTCAGAATTGTTAAGGAGGTTCCATGGTTTTGAATTCCATTACAAATTGCAACTTTTGATAGAGACCAGTAGGTGGACCGTTAAAGCAAAGATCATGGGTTTCATTCCAATTAAAGACTGGATATGTCAACAATTATAGCGAAGGAAATCGATTTTCCTTTTATGGTTATACAGTCACTTACCTCTTGCAGGACAGCCTCAGGCAAATCTCTATAAGATGTCACAGGAAGCGTCTTCCTTGGCTGTTATGACACCTGGAACTTCCTGACCTGTGTAAACAGTCTTCTCAAGAACAAGAAAGTTATAATGCAAGTCAGAATCTACCTATGTTGTGATGAGCGTCTGTTTTCTCAGTATCTTCACCGATATAGGAAACGGTTTGAATGCAACTATGGTCTCACATTTTCCTCCTGTATTTTGTTTGTTTGCAAAGTACATTGTTTAAAGAGTAACTTGAGAATTGTTGAGCTAGGACCGTGGTTTTGAATGCCATTAAAACTTTCAAGTTTTAGTAGAGCCCAATATGTCCACCGTTAAAGTAAAGACCATGGGTTTGAACTTCAATGCAACCTCAGATTTATTGTTCGTCCTTTACAACTTTTGGTTGATCACGGTACGATCACCGTTAACAGCAATCATCATGGGTTTGATTCCCATTAAAGACTCCATATGTCCACAATTATAGCGAAGAAAATCGTTTTTTCTTTTATGCTTATACAGTCACTTACCTCTTGCAGGACAGCCTTGAGCAAATCTCCATACGATGTCACAGGAAGCGTCTTCTTTGGCTGTTATGACACCTGGAACTTCCTGACCTGTATAAACAGTCTTCTCAAGAACAAGGAAGTTATAATGCAAGCCACAGTTTACCTATGTGTTGATCAGAGTCTCTTTTCTCAGTAGCCTCACCGATATGGCAAACGGTTTGAATGCAACTAAAGCCTCACATTTTCCTCCTGTGCTTTGTTTGTTTGCAAACTACAATGTTTGAAGAGCAACTTCAGAATTGTTGAAGTTATAATGCAAGCCATAGTTTACCTATGTGTTGATCAGAGTCTCTTTTCTCAGTAGCTTCACCGATATAGCAAACGGTTTGAATGCAACTAAAGTCTCACATTTTCCTCCCGTGCTTTGTTTGTTTGCAAACTACAATGTTTGAAGAACAACTTCAGAATTGTTGAAAAGGTTCCATGGTTTTGAATACAATTACAAATTTAAACTTTTGATAGAGACCAGTAGGTGCACCGTTAAAGCAAAGATCATGGGTTTCATTCCAATTAAAGACTGGATATGTCCACAATTATAGCGAAGGAAATCGATTTTTCTTTTATGGTTATACAGTCACTTACCTCTTGCAGGACAGCCTCAGGCAAATCTCCATACGATGTCACAGGAAGCGTCTTCATTGGCTGTTATGATACCTGGAACTTCCTGACCTGTATGAACAGTCTTCTCAAGAACAAGGAAGTTATAATGCAAGCCACAGTTTACCTATGTGTTGATCAGAGTCTCTTTTCTCAGTAGCCTCACCGATATAGCAAACGGTGTGAATGCAACTAAAGTCTCACATTTTCCTCCTCTGCTTTGTTTGTTTGAAAACTCCATGTTGGAAGAGGAACTTCAGAATTGTTGTGTAGGGACCAAGGTTTTGAATGCGAATACTGTTTGCCCTTTACAACTTTTGGTAGATCCCGGTAGGGTCGCCGTCAACAGGAAAGATCATGGGTTTTATTCCAATTAAAGACTGGATATGTCAACAATTATAGCGAAGGAAATCGATTTTTCATTTATGCTTATACAGTCACTTAACTAATTTAGGATAGCGTCTAGCAAATCTCTATACGACGTCCCAGGAAGCGTCTTCTTTGGCTGTTATGACACCTGGACCTTCCTGACCTGTATAAACAGTCTTCTCAAGAACAAGGAAGTTATAATGCAAGCCACAGCTTACCTATGTGTTGATCAGAGTCTCTTTTCTCAGTAGCTTCACCGATATAGCAAACGGTTTGAATGCAACTAAAGTCTCACATTTTTCTCCTGTGCTTTATTTGTTTGCAAACTACAATGTTTGAAGAGCAACTTCAGAATTGTTGAGGAGGTTCCATGGTTTTGAATGCCATTACAAATTGCAACTTTTGATAGAGACCAGTAGGTGCACCGTTAAAGCAAAGATCATGGGTTTCATTCCCATTAAAGACTGGATATGTCCCAATTATAGCGAAGGAAATCGATTTTTCTTTTATGCTTATACAGTCACTTATCTCTTGCAGGACAGCCTTGGGCAAATCTCCATACGATGTCACAGGAAGCGTCTTCTTTGGCTGTTATGACACCTGGAACTTCCTGACCTGTGTAAACAGTCTTCTCAAGAACAAGGAAGTTATAATGCAAGTCAGAATCTACCTATGTTGTGATGAGCGTCTGTTTTCTCAGTATCTTCACCGATATAGGAATCGGTTTGAATGCAACTATGGTCTCACATTTTCCTCCTTTATTTTGTTTGTTTGCAAAGTACATTGTTTAAAGAGTAACTTGAGAATTGTTGAGCTAGGACCGTGGTTTTGAATGCCATTAAAACTTTCAAGTTTTAGTAGAGCCCAATATGTCCACCGTTAAAGTAAAGACCATGGGTTTGAACTTCAATGCAACCTCAGATTTACTGTTCGTCCTTTACAACTTTTGGTTGATCACGGTACGGTCACCGTTAACAGCAATCATCATGGGTTTGATTGCCATTAAGAGCGCCTGTCCGTAAAAATCAGACAAATTTGAAATTTTTTTGGCAACTAATAAAAATTCGATTTCTTTCATATTTTAAAGTTAAATAGATTAAGGTATAACAAAAATCACTTGATACTTTTTTCGGCCAAATATCTTTTTATTTAAAAGAAAAATTCAAAAAACGAAAGTCCGTTAAAATCGCCATTTGAGGTGGAAAATTATTGCACAACTTTGACAGTCTCGCTTGCAAAAACAAGTAACGCTACAGCATTTAAAACATGAAAATCATATTTTGCAATCTTTAAATATCTAGAAGAGTGATTAAGGGAATTACTTTCTTGTTCTTTGCTTGGAAAATAATTTTATTTCGAAGACATACATTTTACTTCTTTAAAAGTACCTCGTAAACAAAACAATTTTTAACCATGTGCTAAACCTTCAAACGGATTAAGTTTCTGTTGGTTAATTTTAATAAAGATGATCTCAAGATCGCCGTAAAAATTTCTTTGGGCAAATGATTCAGAGCGACGCTGGAGCATTTCAAACTTCGTTAAAGTAGATTTATTTGACCTTACGAGGTCAACTATCAATTTGAGGGTCACACAAACATTTCACTTTCCACCACATGTCTTAACACAAATATGGTTAAAGTAGCCCGTAGAAAAAAGGTTTTGAAATTTTCTTACCTTATTTGTTGTAGCAGACTTAGCCAGAGATCATTTTCTTGCATTTTTTCACCGTTCATCTTGTTTACAACGTCCGATAAACGTCGGACGACAACAACGTAATATTAAACAGTCGGGTCAGCCAATCTTTGTTAAACTTTCGACACTTTTCAGTATCACGGCATCTATGCAAAGGACTATGTACGTTTTGGAGCGTTCCTTGGTTTTCTAGTGCGCTAAACGATTTGAAATGTTACTTTGAAGTACAAACAAAACATGTCGGACGTTTTTTCAGTTATGTCACGCAATGCAGTTTTGTTTGCATTTAAGGGGGTAGGGGTGCGGATAAGGCAATTAAATTGAAACACTTTTGCAAGTAAACAAAATAACTGTTGAGAAATATATTTCAGCACCATTTAATTTTCTTCGTTAGTAATATGTTCTAAAATATATTATTAAATTGGTAGCAATAGCCTTTTGTGAGCAACGATTATTAACTCCTCTCCCCAGTCTTGCTTTCCATATTCAATATCCATATTGGATGGTTTATTGTCGTTTCCTAAATTTACCTTCTTACCATACGAGTCGAGGTGCCGTCTATTGATGGAGCTGCCCCTGAAAGATGGGTATACCAGGGCTTCTTGTGGATAGCATCATGCATGCGATCTCCTTTTCACTATAAATTTCGAGCTTGCTCATAAGGAGAGTGGGGTGGAAGGGGGAGTAAAAATGGTTCTGAAAAAAAGTTCGGTCCCTCGAGCCTTTTTCTTCACCAAAAAAGGGATGGAAAAGGGCCGCTTCCCTAGATCCGCCACTGAACTTAATTCGACAACTTTAGTTTACAGGTGTTGTACTTCCTTTACATTTCTAGTAAACAACGCTGTTCGACATAAAATAAGTTCGATCTCATCTTCAGGTCCGGGTAAATTTCAAGACAGACTTGTGATTAGAGATGTCCTTTGTGCAAGAAATGTCATAACCACAAATTCCACCAACAAAGGACAAAACGAACAAGTGCCTTCCATTTTTGTGTAATACCTGTAACTGAACTCGAATCTTTGATGTACAAAAACATGCACTTTAGCGCCGCCTTCAAGTAAACAAAAGCGCAAGGTAATTAGCACAACCAGGTAGTGTTTACTTTTTTGTCAACTGCATTATTTAAACAACAGTTCTTTTTCTTCTCGACAATTGGCGATTACTGTATTTGACTTAGTAAGTTCTTCAATTTTTAGATATTCTCTCGTTATCAACTTTAAAATCTGAGCGGGTTTCTAATTATTTTGCTACTGCCAAAAAAAATACTTAGGTTTACTTAGTTTGTAACACCGACAATGGATTAGCCAAATATTAGTCCCATTGAGTCAAATTTTAAATGAAAGAAAATGCAACAAATGGTTCTGAATTAAGGCATGACATGAATTTGAAGTAAGCCCCCCCCCCCCCCCCCCCCTCAAACGGAAAATTCACGAGCGAGGTAAATGGTCGCACGAACCACAGGTAACCCAAACTCACAGTAGGATTATTGACAAGTAGAAACATCCAAGTGCTCTTTTGAGGCTCCCTCTCGGTCAATTAAGAGACAAAGAAAACATCAGTTGCGGTCAGTGTAACGGTTTGACAAACGTTTACGTAACTAGTTGCATCAGTACAAATTGATATCTTTTGAGGGGCCGTGCATGTGGCGAATTTTAGACTGATTTTCCCTTTTTCGCATAATGTTTCATGAAGACAGTATCCTTCTGATAAAAAGAGAAAAAAAGAAAAACAATACGAAAAAGGACAGAAATAGCTAAATACCACAGTGATCTTAATTAGGTAAAAAGCTAGTGATGCCATTTGCATTTCACACATTTCGTTTTTACTTTCTGTGCAACGGCGAATACATTATCTTTCCGGGGTAGAACAGTAGAGAATGAAGGCGCTTGAATGTGCTAACGTAACGGAAAAGTCTTTGTGTTTTTTTTTTTATCCGCTGCAAGAGTTTTAGACATAGATTCGGTGTTTTCAAGCTCTTTAGCCCTACCCCTACCCCGCTAAAATGCCGACGAACGGCTGCATTGCGTGACGACACAAATAACTGCTGTCACGATCACGGCTTAAACGGCCCGACATGTTTGTTCATGAGTACTTCTCAAGCAGTGATTAGATTTATCTATCCGTTAACTTCAAACTGAAGAACATTCAACAAATGCTATAGCCTTTAAATAAGATGCCATAATGCTGAAATGTGTCGAAAGTTTAACAGAGGTTTGCGTGCGACCTTGCATGGCAGTCTGCGGCCGGCGTGCATCGGACGTTATAAATGAACAACACTAAAATACGATGAACACGGAAGGGATTTATACACAAAAATGGTCTCTGAATCTGTTTTCTACCGCAAATGAGGTAAGGAAATTCCAATGTTTTTCAATGTGGCTATTTTAATTTCGTAATGGGTTAACACAGAAGCAGAAGTTGGAATATTTGTGTGACCCGCAAATTAATTGTTGACCTCGTAGGGTCAAATAACTCTAATTTTAACGAACTTTGAAACGCTCTCGCGTAGCTCTGAATCATTTGCCCAAAGAAATTTTTACGGCAACCTTGAGATCATCTTTATAAAAATTAACCAACAGAAACTTAATCCGTTTGAAGGTTTAGCACATGGTGAAAAATCGTTTGTTTACGAGGTACTTTTAAAGAAGTAGAATGTATGTCTTCGAAATAAAATTATTTTGCAAGCAAAGAACAAGAAAGTAATTCCCTAAATCACTCTTCTAGATATTTAAAGATTGCAGAATACGATTTTCATGTTTTAAATGCTGTAGCGTTACTTGATTTTTCAAGCGAGACTGTCAAAGTTGTGCAATAATTTTCCGCCTTAAATGGCGATTTTAACGGAATTTCGTTTTATGCATTTTTCTTTAAAATAAAAAGATATTTGGCCGAAAAAGTTATCCAGTGATTTTTGTTATACCTTAACCTATCTAACGTTAAAATATTAAAAGAATCCAATTTTATCACTTGCCGGGATATGTTTGATTTTTACAGACCGGCGCTCTTAAAGACTCCATATGTCCACAATTATAGCGAAGAAAATCGATTTTTCTTTTATGCTTATACAGTCACTTACCTCTTGCAGGACAGCCTTGAGCAAATCTCCATACGATGTCACAGGAAGCGACTTCTTTGGCTGTTATGACACCTGGAACTTCCTGACCTGTATAAACAGTCTTCTCAAGAACAAGGAAGTTATAATGCAAGCCACAGTTTACCTATGTGTTGATCAGAGTCTCTTTTCTCAGTAGCCTCACCGATATATCAAACGGTTTGAATGCAACTAAAGTCTCACATTTTCCTCCACTGCTTTGTTTGTTTAAAACCAAACTGTTGGAAGAGGAACTTCAGAATTGTTGTGTAGGGACCAAGGCTTTGAATGCGAATACTGTTTGCCCTTTACAACTTTTGGTAGATTCCGGTAGGGTCGCCGTTAACAGGAAAGATCATGGGTTTTATTCCTATTAAAGACTCGATATGTCCACAATTATAGCGAAGGAAATCGATTTTTCTTTTATGCTTATACAGTCACTTACCTCTTGCAGGACAGCCTCAGGCAAATCTCCATACGATGTCACAGGAAGCGTCTTCTTTGGCTGTCACGACACCTGGGACTTCCTGACCTGTATAAACAGTGTTCTCAAGAGCAAGGAAGTTATAATGCAAGCCACAGATTACCTATGTGTTGATCAGGGAGTCTTTTCTCAGTAGCTTCACCGATATAGCAAACGGTTTGAATTGAACTAAAGTCTCACATTTTCCTCCTGTGCTTTGTTTGTTTACAAACCACAACGTTTGAAGAGCAACTTCAGAATTGTTGAGGAGGTTCCATGGTTTTGAATTCCATTACAAATTGCAACTTTTGATAGAGACCAGTAGGTGCACCGTTAAAGCAAAGATCATGGGTTTCATTCCCATTAAAGACTGGATATGTCCCAATTATAGCGAAGGAAATCGATTTTTCTTTTATGCTTATACAGTCACTTATCTCTTGCAGGACAGCTTGGGCAAATCTCCATACGATGTCACAGGAAGCGTCTTCTTTGGCTGTTATGACACCTGGAACTTCCTGACCTGTGTAAACAGTCTTCTCAAGAAGAAGGAAGTTATAATGCAAGTCAGAATCTACCTATGTTGTGATGAGCGTCTGTTTTCTCAGTATCTTCACCGATATAGGAAACGGTTTGAATGCAACTATGGTCTCACATTTTCCTCCTGTATTTTGTTTGTTTGCAAAGTACATTGTTTAAAGAGTAACTTGAGAATTGTTGAGCTAGGACCGTGGTTTTGAATGCCATTAAAACTATCAAGTTTTAGTAGAGCCCAATAGGTCCACCATTAAAGTAAAGACCATGGGTTTGAACTTCAATGCAACTTCAGATTTACTGTTCGTCCTTTACAACTTTTGGTTGATCACGGTACGGTCACCGTTAACAGCAATCATCATGGGTTTGATTCCCATTAAAGACTCCATATGTCCACAATTATAGCGAAGGAAATCGATTTTTCTTTTCTGCTTATACAGTCACTTACCTCTTGCAGGACAACCTTGAGCAAATATCCATACGATGTCACAGAAAGCGTCTTCTTTGGCTGTTATGACACCTGGAACTTCCTGACCTGTATAAACAGTCTTCTCAAGAACAAGGAAGTTATAATGGAAGCCACAGTTTACCTATGTGTTGATCAGAGTATCTTTTCTCAGTAGCTTCACCGATATAGCAAACGGTTTGAATTCAACTAAAGTCTCACATTTTCCTCCTGTGCTTTGTTTGTTTGCAAACTACAATGTTTGAAGAGCAGCTTCAGTATTGTTGAAGTTATAATGCAAGCCACAGTTTACCTATGTGTTGATCAGAGTCTCTTTTCGCAGTAGCTTCACCGATATAGCAAACGGTTTGAATGCAACTAAAGTCTCTCATTTTCCTCCTGTGATTTGTTTGTTTGCAAACTACAATGTTTGAAGAGCAACTTCAGAATTGTTGAAAAGGTTCCATGGTTTTGAATACAATTACAAATTTCAACTTTTGATAGAGACCAGTAGGTGAACCGTTAAAGCAAAGATCATGGGTTTCATTCCAATTAAAGACTGGATATTTCCACAATTATAACGAAGGAAATCGATTTTTCTTTTATGGTTAGACAGTCACCTACCTCTTGCAGGACAGACTCAGGCAAATCTCCATACGATGTCACAGGAAGCGTCTTCATTGGCTGTTACGACACCTGGAACTTCCTGACCTGTATAAACAGTCTTCTCATGAACAAGGAAGTTATAATGCAAGCCACAGTTTACCTATGTGTTGATCAGTGTCTCTTTTCTCAGTAGCTTCACCGATATAGCAAACCGTTTGAATTCAACTAAAGTCTCACATTTTCCTCCTGTGCTTTGTTTGTTTGCAAACTATAATGTTTGAAGAGCAACTTCAGAATTGTTGAAAATGTTCCATGGTTTTCAATACCATTACAAATTTCAACTTTTGATAGAGACCAGTAGGTGCACCGTTAAAGCAAAGATCATGGGTTTCATTCCAATTTAAGACTGGATATGTCAACAATTTCAGCGAAGGAAATCGATTTTTCTTTTATGCTTATACAGTCACTTACCTCTTGCAGGACAGCCTTGAGCAAATCTCCATACGATGTCACAGGAAGCGACTTCTTTGGCTGTTATGACACCTGTAACTTCCTGACCTGTATAAACAGTCTTCCCAAGAACAAGGAAGTTATAATGCAAGCCACAGTTTACCTATGTGTTGATCAGAGTCTCTTTTCTCAGTAGCCTCACCGATATATCAAACGGTTTGAATGCAACTGAAGTCTCACATTTTCCTCCTCTGCTTTGTTTGTTTAAAACCAAACTGTTGGAAGAGGAACTTCAGAATTGTTGTGTAGGGACCAAGGCTTTGAATGCGAATACTGTTTGCCCTTTACAACTTTTGGTAGATCCCGGTAGGGTCGCCGTTAACAGGAAAGATCATGGGTTTTATTCCTATTAAAGACTCGATATGTCCACAATTATAGCGAAGGAAATCGATTTTTCTTTTATGCTTATACAGTCACTTACCTCTTGCAGGACAGCCTCAGGCAAATCTCCATACCATGTCACAGGAAGCGTCTTCTTTGGCTGTCACGACACCTGGGACTTCCTGACCTGTATAAACAGTGTTCTCAAGAGCAAGGAAGTTATAATGCAAGCCACAGATTACCTATGTGTTGATCAGGGAGTCTTTTCTCAGTAGCTTCACCGATATAGCAAACGGTTTGAATTCAACTAAAGTCTCACATTTTCCTCCTGTGCTTTGTTTTTTTTACAAACCACAACGTTTGAAGAGCAACTTCAGAATTGTTGAGGAGGTTCCATGGTTTTGAATTTCATTACAAATTGCAACTTTTGATAGAGACCTGTAGGTGCACCGTTAAAGCAAAGATCATGGGTTTCATTCCAATTAAAGACTGGATATGTCAACAATTATAGCGAAGGAAATCGATTTTTCATTTATGCTTATACAGTCACTTAACTAATCCAGGATAGCGTCTAGCAAATCTCTATACGATGTCCCAGGAAGCGTCGTCTTTGGCTGTTATGACACATGGAACTTCCTGACCTGTATAAACAGTCTTCTCAAGAACAAGGAAGTTATAATGCAAGCCACAGCTTACCTATGTGTTGATCAGGATCTCCTTTCTCAGTAGCTTCACCGATATAGCAACGGTTTGAATGCAACTAAAGTCTCACATTTTTCTCCTGTGCTTTGTTTGTTTGCAAACTACAATGTTTGAAGAGCAACTTCAGAATTGTTGAGGAGGTTCCATGGTTTTGAATTCCATTACAAATTGCAACTTTTGATAGAGACCAGTAGGTGCACCGTTAAAGCAAAGATCATGGGTTTCATTCCCATTAAAGACTGGATATGTCCCAATTATAGCGAAGGAAATCGATTTTTCTTTTATGCTTATACAGTCACTTATCTCTTGCAGGACAGCTTGGGCAAATCTCCATACGATGTCACAGGAAGCGTCTTCTTTGGCTGTTATGACACCTGGAACTTCCTGACCTGTGTAAATAGTCTTCTCAAGAACAAGGAAGTTATAATGCAAGTCTGAATCTACCTATGTTGTGATGACCGTCTGTTTTCTCAGTATCTTCACCGATATAGGAAACGGTTTGAATGCAACTATGGTCTCACATTTTCCTCCTGTATTTTGTTTGTTTGCAAAGTACATTGTTTAAAGAGTAACTTGAGAATTGTTGAGCTAGGACCGTGGTTTTGAATGCCATTAAAACTATCAAGTTTTAGTAGAGCCCAATAGGTCCACCATTAAAGTAAAGACCATGGGTTTGAACTTCAATGCAACCTCAGATTTACTGTTCGTCCTTTACAACTTTTGGTTGATCACGGTACGGTCACCGTTAACAGCAATCATCATGGGTTTGATTCCCATTAAAGACTCCATATGTCCACAATTATAGCGAAGGAAATCGATTTTTCTTTTCTGCTTATACAGTCACTTACCTCTTGCAGGACAGCCTTGAGCAAATCTCCATACGATGTCACAGAAAGCGTCTTCTTTGGCTGTTATGACACCTGGAACTTCCTGACCTGTATAAACAGTCTTCTCAAGAACAAGGAAGTTATAATGCAAGCCACAGTTTACCTATGTGTTGATCAGAGTCTCTTTTCTCAGTAGCTTCACCGATATAGCAAACGGTTTGAATTCAAGTAAAGTCTCACATTTTCGTCCTGTGCTTTGTTTGTTTGCAAACTACAATGTTTGAAGAGCAACTTCAGTATTGTTGAAAAGGTTCCATGGTTTTGAATACAATTACAAATTTCAACTTTTGATAGAGACCAGTAGGTGCACCGTTAAAGCAAAGATCATGGGTTTCATTCCAATTAAAGACTGGATATGTCAACAATTTTAGCGAAGGAAATCGATTTTTCTTTTATGCTTATACAGTCACTTACCTCTTGCAGGACAGCTTGGGCAAATCTCCATACGATGTCACAGGAAGCGTCTTCATTGGCTGTTATGATACCTGGAACTTCCTGACCTGTATGAACAGTCTTCTCAAGAACAAGGAAGTTATAATGCAAGCCACAGTTTACCTATGTGTTGATCAGAGTCTCTTTTCTCAGTAGCCTCACCGATATAGCAAACGGTTTGAATGCAACTTAAGTCACATTTTCCTCCTCTGCTTTGTTTGTTTAAAACCAAACTGTTGGAAGAGGAACTTCAGAATTGTTGTGTAGGGACCGAGGTTTTGAATGCGAATACTGTTTGCCCTTTACAACTTTTGGTATATCCCGGTAGGGTCGCCGTTAACAGGAAAGATCATGGGTTTTATTCCTATTAAAAACTCGATATGTCCACAGGACAGCATCAGGCAAATCGCCATACGATGTCACAGGAAGCGTCTTCATTGGCTGTTACGACACCTGGAACTTCCTGACCTGTATAAACAGTCTTCTCAAGAACAAGGAAGTTATAATGCAAGCCACAGTTTACCTATGTGTTGATCAGAGTCTCTTTTCTCAGTAGCCTCACCGATATAGCAAACGGTTTGAATGCAACTAAAGTCTCACATTTTCCTCCTCTGCTTTGTTTGTTTGCAAACTACAATGTTTGAAGAGCAACTTCAGAATTGTTGAAAAGGTTCCATGGTTTTGAATACAATTACAAATTTCAACTTTTGATAGAGACCAGTAGGTGCACCGTTAAAGCAAAGATCATGGGTTTCATTCCAATTAAAGACTGGATATGTCCACAATTATAACGAAGGAAATCGATTTTTCTTTTATGGTTAGACAGTCACCTACGTCTTGCAGGACAGCCTCAGGCAAATCTCCATACGATGTCACAGGAAGCGTCTTCATTGGCTGTTACGACACCTGGAACTTCCTGACCTGTATAAACAGTCTTCTCATGAACAAGGAAGTTATAATGCAAGCCACAGTTTACCTATGTGTTGATCAGAGTCTCTTTTCTCAGTAGCTTCACCGATATAGCAAACGGTTTGAATTCAACTAAAGTCTCACATTTTCCTCCTGTGCTTTGTTTGTTTGCAAACTACAATGTTTGAAGAGCAACTTCAGAATTGTTGAAAAGGTTCCATGGTTTTGAATACAATTACAAATTTCAACTTTTGATAGAGACCAGTAGGTGCACCGTTAAAGCTAAGATCATGGGTTTCATTCCAATTAAAGACTAGATATGTCAACAATTATAGCGAAGGAAATCGATTTTTCTTTTATGCTTATACAGTCACTTACCTCTTGCAGGACAGCTTGGGCAAATCTCCATACGATGTCACAGGAAGCGTCTTCATTGGCTGTTATGATACCTGGAACTTCCTGACCTGTATGAACAGTCTTCTCAAGAACAAGGAAGGTATAATGCAAGCCACAGTTTACCTATGTGTTGATCAGAGTCTCTTTTCTCAGTAGCCTCACCGATATAGCAAACGGCTTGAATGCAACTTAAGTGACATTTTCCTCCTCTGCTTTGTTTGTTTAAAACCAAACTGTTGGAAGAGGAACTTTAGAATTGTTGTGTAGGGACCAAGGTTTTGAATGCGAATACTGTTTGCCCTTTACAACTTTTGGTATATCCCGGTAGGGTCGCCGTTAACAGGAAAGATCATGGGTTTTATTCCTATTAAAAACTCGATATGTCCACAGGACAGCATCAGGCAAATCGCCATACGATGTCACAGGAAGCGTCTTCATTGGCTGTTACGACACCTGGAACTTCCTGACCTGTATAAACAGTCTTCTCAAGAACAAGGAAGTTATAATGCAAGCCACAGTTTACCTATGTGTTGATCAGAGTCTCTTTTCTCAGTAGCTTCACCGATATAGCAAACGGTTTGAATGCAACTAAAGTCTCACATTTTCCTCCTGTGTTTTGTTTGTTTGCAAACTACAATGTTTGAAGAGCAACTTCAGAATTGTTGAAAAGGTTCCATGGTTTTGAATACCATTACAAATTACAACTTTTGATAGAGACCAGTAGGTGAACCGTTAAAGCAAAGATCATGGGTTTAATTCCAATTAAAGACTGGATATGTCCACAATTATAACGAAGGAAATCGATTTTTTTTTTATGGTTAAACAGTCACCTACCTCTTGCAGGACAGCCTCAGGCAAATCTCCATACGATGTCACAGGAAGCGTCATCATTAGCTGTTACGACACCTGGAACTTTCTGACCTGTATAAACAGTCTTCTCAAGAACAAGGAAGTTATAATGCAAGCCACAATTTACCTATGTGTTGATCAGAGTCTCTTTTCTCAGTAGCCTCACCGATATAGCAAACGGTTTGAATGCAACTAAAGTAACACATTTTCCTCCTCTGCTTTGTTTGTTTGAAAACTACACTGTTGGAAGAGCAACTTCAGAATTGTTGTGTAGGGACCAAGGTTTTGAATGCGAATACTGTTTGCCCTTTACAACTTTTGGTCGATCCCGGTAGGGTCGCCGTTAACAGGAAAGATCATGGGTTTTATTCCTATTAAAAACTCGATATGTCCACAGGACAGCATCAGGCAAATCTCCATACGATGTCACAGGAAGCGTCTTCCTTGGCTGTTACGACACCTGGTACTTCCTGACCTGTATAAACAGTCTTCTCAAGAACAAGGAAGTTATAATGCAAGCCACAGTTTACCTATGTGTTGATCAGAGTCTTTTTTCTCAGTAGCCTCAACGATATAGCAAACGGTTTGAATGCAACTAAAGTCTCACATTTTCCTCCTCTGCTTTGTTTGTTTGAAAACTACACTGTTGGAAGGGGAACTTCAGAATTGTTGTGTAGGGACCAAGGTGTTGAATGCGAATACTGCTTGCCCTTTACAACTTTTGGTTGATCCCGGTAGGGTTGCCGTTAACAGGAAAGATCATGGGTTTTATTCCTATTAAAGACTCGATATGTCCACAATTATAGCGAAGGAAATCGATTTTTCTTTTATGCTTATACTGTCACTTACCTCTTGCAGGACAGCCTCAGGCAAATCTCCATACGATGTCACAGGAAGCGTCTTTTTTGGCTGTCACGACACCTGGGACTTCCTGACCTGTATAAACAGTCTTCTCAAGAACAAGGAAGTTATAATGCAAGCCACAGTTTACCTATGTGTTGATCAGAGTCTCTTTTCTCAGTAGCTTCACCGATATAGTAAACGGTTTGAATTCAACTAAAGTCTCACATTTTCCTCCTGTGCTTTGTTTGTTTGCAAACTGCAATGTTTGAAGAGCAACTTCAGAATTGTTGAAGTTATAATGCAAGCCACAGTTTACCTATGTGTTGATCAGAGTCTCTTTTCCCAGTAGCTTCACCGATATAGCAAACGGTTTGAATTCAACTAAAGTCTCACATTTTCCCCCTGTGTTTGCAAACTGCAATGTTTGAAGAGCAACTTCAGAACTGTTGAAGTTATAATGCAAGCCACAGTTTACCTATGTGTTGGTCAGAGTCTCTTTTCTCAGTAGCTTCACCGATATAGCAAACGGTTTGAATTCTACTAAAGTCTCACATTTTCCTCCCGTGCTTTGTTTGTTTGCAAACTACAATATTTGAAGAGCAACTTCAGAATTGGTGAAGTTATAATGCAAGCCACAGTTTACCTATGTGTTGATCAGAGTCTCTTTTCTCAGTAGCCTCACCGATATAGCAAACGGTTTGAGTGCAACTAAAGTCTCACATTTTCCTCCTGTGTTTTGTTTGCTTGCAAACTACGATGTTTGAAGAGCAACTTCAGAATTGTTGAAAAGGTTCCATGGTTTTGAATACCATTACAAATTACAACTTTTGATAGAGACCAGTAGGTGCACCGTTAAAGCAAAGATCATGGGTTTCATTCCAATTAAAGACTGGATATGTCAACAATTATAGCGAAGGAAATCGATTTTTCGTTTATGCTTATACAGTCACTTACCTAATCCAGGACAGCCTCTACAAAATCTCTATACGATGTCACAGGAAGACTCTTGTTTGGCTGTTATGACACCTGGAACTTCCTGACCTGTATAAACAGTCTTCTCAAGAACAAGGAAGTTATAATGCAAGCCACAGTTTACCTATGTGTTGATCAGAGTCTCTTTTCTCAGTAGCTTCACCGATATAGCAAACGGTTTGAATGCAACTAAAGTCTCACATTTTCCTCCTATGCTTTGTTTGTTTGAAACTACAATGTTTGAAGAGCAACTTCAGAATTGTTGAAGTTATAATGCAAGCCACAGTTTACCTATGTGTTGATCAGAGTCTCTTTTCTCAGTAGCTTCACCGATATAGCAAACGGTTTGAATGCAACTAAAGTCTCACATTTTCCTCCTGTTTTTTGTTTGTTTGCAAACTACAATGTTTGAAGAGCAACTTCAGAATTGTTGAAAAGGTTCCATGGTTTTGAATACCATTACAAATTACAACTTTTGATAGAGACCAGTAGGTGAACAGTTAAAGCAAAGATCATGGGTTTCATTCCAATTAAAGACTGGATATGTCCAAAATTATAACGAAGGAAATCGATTTTTCTTTTATGGTTAGACAGTCACCTACCTCTTGCAGGACAGCCTCATGCAAATCTCCATACGATGTCACAGGAAGCGTCTTCATTGGCTGTTACGACACCTGGAACTTCCTGACCTGTATAAACAGTCTTCTCATGAACAAGGAAGTTATAATGCAAGCCACAGTTTACCTATGTGTTGATCAGAGTCTCTTTTCTCAGTAGCTTCACCGATATAGCAAACGGTTTGAATTCAACTAAAGTCTCACATTTTCCTCCTGTGCTTTGTTTGTTTGCAAACTATAATGTTTGAAGAGAAACTTCAGAATTGTTGAAAAGGTTCCATGGTTTTCAATACCATTACAGATTTCAACTTTTGATAGAGACCAGTAGGTGCACCGTTAAAGCAAAGATCATGGGTTTCATTCCAATTAAAGACTGGATATGTCAACAATTATAGCGAAGGAAATCGATTTTTCGTTTATGCTTATACAGTCACTTACCTAATCCAGGACAGCCTCTACAAAATCTCTATACGATGTCACAGGAAGACTCTTGTTTGGCTGTTATGACACCTGGAACTTCCTGACCTGTATAAACAGTCTTCTCAAGAACAAGGAAGTTATAATGCAAGCCACAGTTTACCTATGTGTTGATCAGAGTCTCTTTTCTCAGTAGCTTCACCGATATAGCAAACGGTTTGAATGCAACTAAAGTCTCACATTTTCCTCCTATGCTTTGTTTGTTTGAAACTACAATGTTTGAAGAGCAACTTCAGAATTGTTGAAGTTATAATGCAAGCCACAGTTTACCTATGTGTTGATCAGAGTCTCTTTTCTCAGTAGCTTCACCGATATAGCAAACGGTTTGAATGCAACTAAAGTCTCACATTTTCCTCCTGTTTTTTGTTTGTTTGCAAACTACAATGTTTGAAGAGCAACTTCAGAATTGTTGAAAAGTTTCCATGGTTTTGAATACCATTACAAATTACAACTTTTGATAGAGACCAGTAGGTGAACCGTTAAAGCAAAGATCATGGGTTTCATTCCAATTAAAGACTGGATATGTCCACAATTATAGCGAAGGAAATTGATTTTTCTTTTATGATTAAACACTCACCTACCTCTTGCAGGACAGCCTCAGGCAAATCTCCATACGATGTCACAGGAAGCGTCTTCATTGGCTGTTACGACACCTGGAACTTCCTGACCTGTATAAACAGTCTTCTCAAGAACAAGGAAGTTATAATGCAACCCACAGTTTACCTATGTGTTGATCAGAGTCTCTTTTCTCAGTAGCTTCACCGATATAGCAAACGGTTTGAATTCAACTAAAGTCTCACATTTTCCTGCTGTGCTTTGTTTGTTTGCAAACTGCAATGTTTGAAGAGCAACTTCAGAATTGTTGAAGTTATAATGCAACCCACAGTTTACCTATGTGTTGATCACAGTCTCTTTTCTCAGTAGCTTCACCGATATAGCAAACGGTTTGAATTCAACTAAAGTCTCACATTTTCCTCCTGTGCTTTGATTGTTTGCAAACTACAATGTTTGAAGAGCAACTTCAGAATTGTTAAAATTATAATGCAAGCCACAGTTTACCTATGTGTTGATCAGAGTCTCTTTTCTCAGTAGCTTCACCGATATAGCAAACGGTTTGAATTCAACTAAAGTCTCACATTTACCTCCCGTGCTTTGTTTGTTTGCAAACTACAATGTTTGAAGAGCAACTTTAGAATTGTTGAAAAGGTTCCATGGTTTTCAATACCATTACAAATTACAACTTTTGATAGAGACCAGTAGGTGAACCGTTAAAGCAAAGATCATGGGTTTCATTCCAATTAAAGACTGGATATGTCCACAATTATAGCGAAGGAAATCGATTTTTCTTTTATGGTTAAACAGTGACCTACCTCTTCCAGGACAGCCTCAGGCAAATTTCCATACGATGTCACAGGAAGCGTCTTCAGTGGCTGTTACGACACCTGGAACTTCCTGACCTGTACAAACAGTCATCTCAAGAACAAGGAAGTTATAATGCAAGCCACAGTTTACCTATGTGTTGATCAGAGTCTCTTTTCTCAGTAGCTTCACCGATATAGCAAACGGATTGAATTCAACTAAAGTCTCACATTTTCCTCCTGTGCTTTGTTTGTTTGCAAACTACAATGTTTGAAGAGCAACTTCAGTATTGTTGAAGTTATAATGCAAGCCACAGTTTACCTATGTGTTGATCAGAGTCTCTTTTCTCAGTAGCTTCACCGATATAGCAAACGGTTTGAATTCAACTAAAGTCTCACATTTTCCTCCTGTACTTTGTTTGTTTGCAAACTACAATGTTTGAAGAGCAACTTCAGAATTGTTGAAGTTAAAATGCAAGCCACAGTTTACCTATGTGTTGAGCAGAGTGTCTTTTCTCAGTAGCTTCACCGATAAATCAAACGGTTTGAATGCAACTAAAGTCTCACATTTTCCTCCTGTGTTTTGTTTGTTTGCAAACTACAATGTTTGAAGAGCAACTTCAGAATTTTTGAAGTTAAAATGCAAGCCACAGTTTACCTATGTGTTGATCAGAGTGTCTTTTCTCAGTAGCTTCACCGATATAGCAAACGGTTTGAATGCAACTAAAGTCTCACATTTTCCTCCTGTGCTTTGTTTGTTTGCAAACTATAATGTTTGAAGAGAAACTTCAGAATTGTTGAAAAGGTTCCATGGTTTTCAATACCATTACAAATTTCAACTTTTGATAGAGACCAGTAGGTGCACCGTTAAAGCAAAGATCATGGGTTTCATTCCAATTAAAGACTGGATATGTCAACAATTATAGCGAAGGAAATCGATTTTTCGTTTATGCTTATACAGTCACTTACCTAATCCAGGACAGCCTCTACAAAATCTCTATACGATGTCACAGGAAGACTATTGTTTGGCTGTTATGACACCTGGAACTTCCTGACCTGTATAAACAGTCTTCTCAAGAACAAGGAAGTTATAATGCAAGCCACAGTTTACCTATGTGTTGATCAGAGTCTCTTTTCTCAGTAGCTTCACCGATATAGCAAACGGTTTGAATGCAACTAAAGTCTCACATTTTCCTCCTATGCTTTGTTTGTTTGAAACTACAATGTTTGAAGAGCAACTTCAGAATTGTTGAAGTTATAATGCAAGACACAGTTTACCTATGTGTTGATCAGAGTCTCTTTTCTCAGTAGCTTCACCGATATAGCAAACGGTTTGAATTCAACTAAAGTCTCACATTTTCCTCCTGTGCTTTGTTTGTTTGCAAACTACAATGTTTGAAGAGCAACTTCAGAATTGTTGAAAAGGTTCCATGGTTTTGAATACCATGACAAATTACAACTTTTGATAGAGACCAGTAGGTGAACCGTTAAAGTAAAGATCATGGGTTTCATTCCAATTAAAGACTGGATATGTCCACAATTATAACGAAGGAAATCGATTTTTCTTTTATGGTTAGACAGTCACCTACCTCTTGCAGGACAGCCTCATGCAAATCTCCATACGATATCACAGGAAGCGTCTTCATTGGCTGTTACGACACCTGGAACTTCCTGACCTGTATAAACAGTCTTCTCATGAACAAGGAAGTTATAATGCAAGCCACAGTTTACCTATGTGTTGATCAGAGTCTCTTTTCTCAGTAGCTTCACCGATATAGCAAACGGTTTGAATTCAACTAAAGTCTCACATTTTCCTCCTGTGCTTTGTTTGTTTGCAAACTATAATGTTTGAAGAGAAACTTCAGAATTGTTGAAAAGGTTCCATGGTTTTCAATACCATTACAGATTTCAACTTTTGATAGAGACCAGTAGGTGCACCGTTAAAGCAAAGATCATGGGTTTCATTCCAATTAAAGACTGGATATGTCAACAATTATAGCGAAGGAAATCGATTTTTCGTTTATGCTTATACAGTCACTTACCTAATCCAGGACAGCCTCTACAAAATCTCTATACGATGTCACAGGAAGACTCTTGTTTGGCTGTTATGACACCTGGAACTTCCTGATCTGTATAAACAGTCTTCTCAAGAACAAGGAAGTTATAATGCAAGCCACAGTTTACCTATGTCTTTTCTCAGTAGCTTCACCGATATAGCAAACGGTTTGAATTCAACTAAAGTCTCACATTTTCCTGCTGTGCTTTGTTTGTTTGCAAACTGCAATGTTTGAAGAGCAACTTCAGAATTGTTGAAGTTATAATGCAAGTCACAGTTTACCTATGTGTTGATCAGAGTCTCTTTTCTCAGTAGCTTCACCGATATAGCAAACGGTTTGAATGCAACTAAAGTCTCACATTTTCCTCCTGTGTTTTGTTTGTTTGCAAACTACAATGTTTGAAGAGCAACTTCAGAATTTTTGAGGAGGTTCCATGGTTTTGAATTCCATTACAAATTGCAACTTTTGATAGAGACCAGTAGGTGCACCGTTAAAGCAAAGATCATGGGTTTCATTCCCATTAAAGACTGGATATGTCCCAATTATAGCGAAGGAAATCGATTTTTCTTTTATGCTTATACAGTCACTTATCTCTTGCAGGACAGCCTTGGGCAAATCTCCATACGATGTCACAGGAAGCGTCCTCTTTGGCTGTTATGACACCTGGAACTTCCTGACCTGTGTAAACAGTCTTCTCAATAACAAGGAAGTTATAATGCAAGTCAGAATCTACCTGTGTTGTGATGAACGTCTGTTTTCTCAGTATCTTCACCGATATAGGAATCGGTTTGAATGCAACTGTGGTCTCACATTTTCCTCCTGTATTTTGTTTGTTTGCAAAGTACATTGTTTAAAGAGTAACTTGAGAATTGTTGAGCTAGGAACGTGGTTTTGAATGCTATTAAAACTTTCAAGTTTTAGTAGAGCCCAATATGTCCACCGTTAAAGTAAAGACCATGGGTTTGAACTTCAATGCAACCTCAGATTTACTGTTCGTCCTTTACAACTTTTCGTTGATCACGGTACGGTCACCGTTAACAGCAATCATCATGGGTTTGATTCCCATTAAAGACTCCATATGTCCACAATTATAGCGAAGAAAATCGATTTTTCTTTTATGCTTATACAGTCACTTACCTCTCGCAGAACAGCCTTGAGCAAATCTCCATACGATGTCACAGGAAGCGTCTTCATTGGCGGTTACGAACACCTGGAACTTCCTGACCTGTATTAACAGTCTTCTCAAGAACAAGGAAGTTATAATGCAAGCCACAGTTTACCTATGTGTTGATCAGAGTCTCTTTTCTCAGTAGCTTCACCGATATAGCAAACGGTTTGAATTCAACTAAAGTCTCACATTTTCCTCTTTTGCTTTGTTTGTTTGCAAAAACTACAATGTTTGTAGAGCAACTTCAGAATTGTTACAAAGGTTCCATGGTTGTCAATACCATTACAAATTTCAACTTTTGATAGAGACCAGAAGGTGCACCGTTAAAGCAAAGATCATGGGTTTCATTCCAATTAAAGACTGGATATGTCAACAATTATAGCGAAGGAAATCGATTTTTCGTTTATGCTTATACAGTCACTTACCTAATCCAGGACAGCCTCTAGAAAATCTCTAAACTATGTCACAGGAAGACTCTTGTTTGGCTGTTATGACACCTGGAACTTCCTGACCTGTATAAACAGTCTTCTCAAGAACAAGGAAGTTATAATGCAAGCCACAGTTTACCTATGTGTTGATCAGAGTCTCTTTTCTCAGTAGCTTCACCGATATAGCAAACGGTTTGAATGCAACTTAAGTCTCACATTTTCCTCCTGTGCTTTGTTTGTTTGCAAACTGCAATGTTTGAAGAGCAACTTCAGAATTGTTGAAGTTATAATGCAAGCCACAGTTTACCTATGTGTTGATCAGTCTCTTTTCTCAGTAGCTTCGCCGATATAGCAAACGGTTTGAATGCAACTAAAGTCTCACATTTTCCTCCTGTGTTTTGTTTGTTTGCAAACTACAATGTTTGAAGAGCAACTTCAGAATTGTTGAAAAAGTTCCATGGTTTTGAATTCAATTACAAATTTCAACTTTTGATAGAGACCAGTAGGTGCACCGTTAAAGCAAAGATCATGGGTTTCATTCCAATTAAAGACTGGATATGTCCACAATTATAGCGAAGGAAATCGATTTTTCTTTTATGGTTATACAGTCACTTAACTAATCCAGGATAGCGTCTAGCAAATCTCTATACGATGTCCCAAAAAGCGTCTTCCTTGGCTGTTATGACACCTGGAACTTCCTGACCTGTGTAAACAGTCTTCTCAAGAACAAGAAAGTTATAATGCAAGTCAGAATCTACCTATGTTGTGATGAGCGTCTGTTTTCTCAGTATCTTCACCGATATAGGAAACGGTTTGAATGCAACTATGGTGTCACATTTTCCTCCTGTATTTTGTTTGTTTGCAAAGTACATTGTTTAAAGAGTAACTTGAGAATTGTTGAGCTAGGGCCGTGGTTTTGAATGCCATTAAAACTTTCAAGTTTTAGTAGAGCCCAATATGTCCACCGTTAAAGTAAAGACCATGGGTTTGAACTTCAATGCAACCTCAGATTTACTGTTCGTCCTTTACAACTTTTGGTTGATCACGGTACGGTCACCGTTAACAGCAATCATCATGGGTTTGATTCCCATTAAAGACTCCATATGTCCACAATTATAGCGAAGGAAATCGATTTTTCTTTTATGCTTATAAAGTCACTTACCTCTTGCAGGACAGCCTTGAGCAAACCTCCATACGATGTCACAGGAAGCGTCTTCTTTGGCTGTTATGACACCTGGAACTTCCTGACCTGTATAAACAGTCTTCTCAAGAACAAGGAAGTTATAATGCAAGCCACAGTTTACCTATGTGTTGATCAGAGTCTCTTTTCTCAGTAGCTTCACCGATATAGGAAACGGTTTGAATTCAACTAAAGTCTCACATTTTCCTCCTCTGCTTAGTTTGTTTGAAAACTACACTGTTGGAAGAGGAACTTCAGAATTGCTGTGTAGGGACCAAGGTTTTGAATGCGAATACTGTTTGCTTTTTACAACTTTTGGTAGATCCCGGTAGGGTCGCCGTTAACAGGAAAGATCATGGGTTTTATTCCTATTAAAAACTCGATATGTCCACAGGACAGCATCAGGCAAATCTCCATACGATGTCACAGGAGGCGTCTTCATTGGCTGTTACGACAAATGGTACTTCCTGACCTGTATAAACAGTCTTTTCAAGAACAAGGAAGTTATAATGCAAGCCACAGTTTACCTATGTGTTGATCAGAGTCTCTTTTCTCAGTTGCCTCACCGATATAGCAAACGGTTTGAATGCAACTAAAGTCTCACATTTTCCTCCTCTGCTTTGTTTGTTTGAAAACTACACTGTTGGAAGAGGAACTTCAGAATTGTTGTGTAGGGACCAAGGTTTTGAATGCGAATACTGTTTGCCCTTTACAACTTTTGGTAGATCCCGGTAGGGTCGCCGTTAACAGGAAAGATCATGGGTTTTATTCCTATTAAAGACTCGATATGTCCACAATTATAGCGAAGGAAATCGATTTTTTTTTATGCTTATACAGTTACTTACCTCTTGCAGGACAGCCTCAGGCAAATCTCCATACGATGTCACAGGAAGCGTCTTCTTTGGCTGTCACTACACCTGGGACTTCCCGACCTGTATAAACAGTCTTCTCAAGAACAAGGAAGTTATAATGCAAGCCACAGTTTACCTATGTGTTGATCAGAGTCTCTTTTCTCAGTAGCTTCACCGATATAGCAAACGGTTTGAATTCAACTGAAGTCTCACATTTTCCTCCTGTGCTTTGTTTGTTTGCAAACTACAATGTTTGAAGAGCAACTTCAGAATTGTTGAAGTTATAATGCAAGCCACAGTTTACCTATGTGTTGATCAGAGTCTCTTTTCTCAGTAGCTTCACCGATATAGCAAACGGTTTGAATGCAACTAAAGTCTCACATTTTCCTCCTCTGCTTTGTTTGTTTGAAAACTACACTGTTGGAAGAGGAACTTCAGAATTGTTGTGTAGGGACCAAGGTTTTGAATGCGAATACTGTTTGCCCTTTACAACTTTTGGTAGATCCCGGTAGGGTCGCCGTTAACAGGAAAGATCATTGGTTTTATTCCTATTAAAAACTCGATATGTCCACAGGACAGCATCAGGCAAATCTCCATACGATGTCACAGGAAGCGTCTTCATTGGCTGTTACGACACCTGTTACTTCCTGACCTGTATAAACAGTCTTCTCAAGAACAAGGAAGTTATAATGCAAGCCACAGTTTACCTATGTGTTGATCAGAGTCTCTTTTCTCAGTAGCCTCACCGATATAGCAAACGGTTTGAATGCAACTAAAGTCTCACATTTTCCTCCTCTGCTTTGTTTGTTTCAAAACTACACTGTTGGAAGAGGAACTTCAGAATTGTTGTGTAGGGACCAAGGTGTTGAATGCGAATACTGCTTGCCCTTTACAACTTTTGGTTGATCCCGGTAGGGTTGCCGTTAACAAGAAAGATCATGGGTTTTATTCCTATTAAAGACTCGATATGTCCACAATTATAGCGAAGGAAATCGATTTTTCTTTTATGCTTATACAGTCACTTACCTCTTGCAGGACAGCCTCAGGCAAATCTCCATACGATGTCACAGGAAGCGTCTTCTTTGGCTGTCACGACACCTGGGACTTCCTGACCTGTATAAACAGTCCTCTCAAGAACAAGGAAGTTATAATACAAGCCACAGTTTACCTATGTGTTGATCAGAGTCTCTTTTCTCAGTAGCCTCACCGATATAGCAAACGGTTTGAATTCAACTAAAGTCTCACATTTTCCTCCTGTGCTTTGTTTGTTTGCAAACTGCAATGTTTGAAGAGCAACTTCAGAATTGTTGAAGTTATAATGCAAGCCACAGTTTACCTATGTGTTGATCAGAGTCTCTTTTCCCAATAGCTTCACCGATATAGCAAACGGTTTGAATTCAACTTAAGTCTCACATTTTCCCCCTGTGCTTTGTTTGTTTGCAAACTGCAATGTTTGAAGAGCAACTTCAGTACTGTTGAAGTTATAATGCAAGCCACAGTTTACCTATGTGTTGGTCAGAGTCTCTTTTCTCAGTAGCTTCACCGATATAGCAAACGGTTTGAATTCAACTAAAGTCTCACATTTTCCTCCCGTGGTTTGTTTGTTTGCAATCTACAATGTTTGAAGAGCACCTTCAGAATTGGTGAAGTTATAATGCAAGCCACAGTTTACCTATGTGTTGATCAGAGTTTCTTTTCTCAGTAGCTTCACCGATATAGCAAACGGTTTGAGTGCAACTAAAGTCTCACATTTTCCTCCTGTGTTTTGTTTGCT
The DNA here is from genome assembly GCA_024195265.1 of Dendrophyllia cribrosa. Classification (NCBI taxonomy): domain Eukaryota; kingdom Metazoa; phylum Cnidaria; class Anthozoa; order Scleractinia; family Dendrophylliidae; genus Dendrophyllia; species Dendrophyllia cribrosa. The sequence continues at coordinate 12,130,916 of JAJLRJ010000013.1, read as the reverse complement.
TGCAAACTACGATGTTTGAAGAGCAACTACAGAATTGTTGAAAAGGTTCCATGGTTTTGAATACCATTACAAATTACAACTTTTGATAGAGACCAGTAGGTGAACCGTTAAAGCAAAGATCATGGGTTTCATTCCAATTAAAGACTGGATATGTCCACAATTATAACGAAGGAAATCGATTTTTCGTTTATGCTTATACAGTCACTTACCTAATCCAGGACAGCCTCTAGAAAATCTCTATACTATGTCACAGGAAGACTCTTGTTTGGCTGTTATGACACCTGGAACTTCCTGACCTGTATAAACAGTCTTCTCAAGAACAAGGAAGTTATAATGCAAGCCACAGTTTACCTATGTGTTGATCAGAGTCTCTTTTCTCAGTAGCTTCACCGATATAGCAAACGGTTTGAATTCAACTAAAGTCTCACATTTTCCTCCTGTGCTTTGTTTGTTTGCAAACTACAATGTTTGAAGAGCAACTTCAGAATTGTTGAAAAGGTTCCACGGTTTTCAATACCATTACAAATTTCAACTTTTGATAGAGACCAGTAGGTGCACCGTTAAAGCAAAGATCATGGGTTTCATTCCAATTAAAGACTGGATATGTAAACAATTATAGCGAAGGAAATCGATTTTTCGTTTATGCTTATACAGTCACTTACCTAATCCAGGACAGCCTCTAGAAAATCTCTATACGATGTCACAGGAAGACTCTTGTTTGGCTGTTATGACACCTGGAACTTCCTGACCTGTATAAACAGTCTTCTCAAGAACAAGGAAGTTATAATGCAAGCCACAGTTTACCTATGTGTTGATCAGAGTCTCTTTTCTCAGTAGCTTCACCGATATAGCAAACGGTTTCAATTCAACTAAAGTCTCACATTTTCCTCCTGTGCTTTGTTTGTTTGCAAACTGCAATGTTTGAAGAGCAACTTCAGAATTGTTGAAGTTATAATGCAAGCCACAGTTTACCTATGTGTTGATCAGTCTCTTTTCTCAGTAGCTTCACCGATATAGCAAACGGTTTGAATGCAACTAAAGTCTCACATTTTCCTCCTGTGTTTTGTTTGTTTGCAAAGTACATTGTTTAAAGAGTAACTTGAGAATTGTTGAGCTAGGACCGTGGTTTTGAATGCCATTAAAACTATCAAGTTTTAGTAGAGCCCAATAGGTCCACCATTAAAGTAAAGACCATGGGTTTGAACTTCAATGCAACCTCAGATTTACTGTTCGTCCTTTACAACTTTTGGTTGATCACGGTACGGTCACCGTTAACAGCAATCATCATGGTTTTGATTCCCATTAAAGACTCCATATGTCCACATTTATAGCGAAGGAAATCGATTTTTCTTTTATGCTTATAAAGTCACTTACCTCTTGCAGGACAGCCTTGAGCAAATCTCCATACGATGTCACAGGAAGCGTCTTCTTTGGCTGTTATGACACCTGGAACTTCCTGACCTGTATAAACAGTCTTCTCAAGAACAAGGAAGTTATAATGCAAGCCACAGTTTACCTATGTGTTGATCAGAGTGTCTTTTCTCAGTAGCTTCACCGATATAGCAAACGGTTTGAATGCAACTAAAGTCTCACATTTTCCTCCTGTACTTTGTTTGTTTGCAAACTGCAATGTTTGAAGAGCAACTTCAGAATTGTTGAAGTTATAATGCAAGCCACAGTTTACCTATGTGTTGATCAGAGTCTCTTTTCTCAGTAGCTTCACCGATATAGCAAACGGTTTGAATTCAACTAAAGTCTCACATTTTCCCCCTGTGCTTTGTTTGTTTGCAAACTGCAATGTTTGAAGAGCAACTTCAGAACTGTTGAAGTTATAATGCAAGCCACAGTTTACCTATGTGTTGGTCAGAGTCTCTTTTCTCAGTAGCTTCACCGATATAGCAAACGGTTTGAATTCTACTAAAGTCTCACATTTTCCTCCCGTGCTTTGTTTGTTTGCAAACTACAATATTTGAAGAGCAACTTCAGAATTGGTGAAGTTATAATGCAAGCCACAGTTTACCTATGTGTTGATCAGAGTCTCTTTTCTCAGTAGCTTCACCGATATAGGAAACGGTTTGAATGCAACTAAAGTCTCACATTTTCCTCCTGTGCTTTGTTTGTTTGCAAACTACAATGTTTGAAGAGCAACTTCAGAATTGTTGAAAAGGTTCCATGGTTTTGAATACAATTACAAATTTCAACTTTTGATAGAGACCAGTAGGTGCACCGTTAAAGCAAAGATCATGGGTTTCATTCCAATTAAAGACTGGATATGTCCACAATTATAACGAAGGAAATCGATTTTTCTTTTATGGTTAGACAGTCACCTACCTCTTGCAGGACAGGCTCAGGCAAATCTCCATACGATGTCACAGGAAGCGTCTTCATTGGCTGTTACGACACCTGGAACTTCCTGACCTGTATAAACAGTCTTCTCATGAACAAGGAAGTTATAATGCAAGCCACAGTTTACCTATGTGTTGATCAGAGTCTCTTTTCTCAGTAGCTTCACCGATATAGCAAACGGTTTGAATTGAACTAAAGTCTCACATTTTCCTCCTGTGCTTTGTTTGTTTGCAAACTATAATGTTTGAAGAGCAACTTCAGAATTGTTGAAAAGGTTCCATGGTTTTCAATACCATTACAAATTTCAACTTTTGATAGAGACCAGTAGGTGCACCGTTAAAGCAAAGATCATGGGTTTCATTCCAATTAAAGACTGGATATGTCAACAATTATAGCGAAGGAAATCGATTTTTCGTTTATGCTTATACAGTCACTTACCTAATCCAGGACAGCCTCTACAAAATCTCTATACGATGTCACAGGAAGACTCTTGTTTGGCTGTTATGACACCTGGAACTTCCTGAACTGTATAAACAGTCTTCTCAAGAACAAGGAAGTTATAATGCAAGCCACAGTTTACCTATGTGTTGATCAGAGTCTCTTTTCTCAGTAGCTTCACCGATATAGCAAACGGTTTGAATGCAACTAAAGTCTCACATTTTCCTCCTGTGCTTTGTTTGTTTGCAAACTACAATGTTTGAAGAGCAACTTCAGAATTGTTGAAAAGGTTCCATGGTTTTGAATACAATTACAAATTTCAACTTTTGATAGAGACCAGTAGGTGCACCGTTGAAGCAAAGATCATGGGTTTAATTCCAATTAAAGACTGGATATGTCCACAATTATAACGAAGGAAATCGATTTTTCTTTTATGGTTAAACAGTCACCTACCTCTTGCAGGACAGCCTCAGGCAAATCTCCATACGATGTCACAGGAAGCGTCTTCATTGGCTGTTACGACACCTGGAACTTTCTGACCTGTATAAACAGTCTTCTCAAGAACAAGGAAGTTATAATGCAAGCCACAATTTACCTATGTTTTGATCAGAGTCTCTTTTCTCAGTAGCCTCACCGATATAGCAAACGGTTTGAATGCAACTAAAGTCTCATATTTTCCTCCTCTGCTTTGTTTGTTTGAAAACTACACTGTTGGAAGAGGAACTTCAGAATTGTTGTGTAGGGACCAAGGTTTTGAATGCGAATACCGTTTGCCCTTTACAACTTTTGGTAGATCCCGGTAGGGTCGCCGTTAACAGGAAAGATCATGGGTTTTATTCCTATTAAAGACTCGATATGTCCACAATTATAGCGAAGGAAATCGATTTTTCTTTTATGCTTATACTGTCACTTACCTCTTGCAGGACAGCCTCAGGCAAATCTCCATACGATGTCACAGGAAGCGTCTTCTTTGGCTGTCACGACACCTGGGACTTCCTGACCTGTATAAACAGTCTTCTCAAGAACAAGGAAGTTATAATGCAAGCCACAGTTTACCTATGTGTTGATCAGAGTCTCTTTTCTCAGTAGCTTCACCGATATAGCAAACGGTTTGAATTCAACTAAAGTCTCACATTTTCCTCCCGTGCTTTGTTTGTTTGCAAACTACAATATTTAAAGAGCAACTTCAGAATTGGTGAAGTTATAATGCAAGCCACAGTTTACCTATGTGTTGATCAGAGTCTCTTTTCTCAGTAGCCTCACCGATATAGCAAACGGTTTGAGTGCAACTAGTCTCACATTTTCCTCCTGTGTTTTGTTTGCTTGCAAACTACGATGTTTGAAGAGCAACTTCAGAATTGTTGAAAAGGTTCCATGGTTTTGAATACCATTCCAAATTACAACTTTTGATAGAGACCAGTAGGTGAACCGTTAAAGCAAAGATCATGGGTTTCATTCCAATTAAAGACTGGATATGTCCACAATTATAACGAAGGAAATCGATTTTTCGTTTATGCTTATACAGTCACTTACCTAATCCAGGACAGCCTCTAGAAAATCTCTATACTATGTCACAGGAAGACTCTTGTTTGGCTGTTATGACACCTGGAACTTCCTGACCTGTATAAACAGTCTTCTCAAGAACAAGGAAGTTATAATGCAAGCCACAGTTTACCTATGTGTTGATCAGAGTCTCTTTTCTCAGTAGCTTCACCGATATAGCAAACGGTTTGAATTCAACTAAAGTCTCACATTTTCCTCCTGTGCTTTGTTTGTTTGCAAACTACAATGTTTGAAGAGCAACTTCAGAATTGTTGAAAAGGTTCCATGGTTTTCAATACCATTACAAATTTCAACTTTTGATAGAGACCAGTAGGTGCACAGTTAAAGCAAAGATCATGGGTTTCATTCCAATTAAAGACTGGATATGTCAACAATTATAGCGAAGGAAATCGATTTTTCGTTTATGCTTATACAGTCACTTACCTAATACAGGACAGCCTCTAGAAAATCTCTATACTATGTCACAGGAAGACTCTTGTTTGGCTGTTATGACACCTGGAACTTCCTGACCTGTATAAACAGTCTTCTCAAGAACAAGGAAGTTATAATGCAAGCCACAGTTTACCTATGTGTTGATCAGAGTCTCTTTTCTCAGTAGCTTCACCGATATAGCAAACGGTTTGAATGCAACTAAAGTCTCACATTTTCCTCCTGTGTTTTGTTTGTTTGCAAACTACAATGTTTGAAGAGCAACTTCAGAATTGTTGAAAAGGTTCCAAGGTTTTGAATACCATTACAAATTACAACTTTTGATAGAGACCAGTAGGTGAACCGTTAAAGCAAAGATCATGGGTTTCATTCCAATTAAAGACTGGATATGTCCACAATTATAGCGAAGGAAATCGATTTTTCTTTTATGGTTAAACAGTGACCTACCTCTTGCAGGACAGGCTCAGGCAAATCTCCATACGATGTCACAGGAAGCGTCTTCCATTGGCTGTTACGACACCTGGATCTTCCTGACCTATATAAACAGTCTTCTCAAGAACAAGGAAGTTATAATGCAAGCCACAGTTTACCTATGTGTTGATCAGAGTCTCTCTTCTCAGTGGCTTCACCGATATAGCAAACGGTTTGAATTCAACTAAAGTCTCACATTTTCCTCCTGTGCTTTGTTTGTTTGCAAACTACAATGTTTGAAGAGCAACTTCAGAATTGTTGAAGTTATAATGCAATCCACAGTTTACCTATGTGTTGATCAGAGTCTTTTTTCTCAGTAGCTTCACCGATATAGCAAACGGTTTGAATTCAACTAAAGTCTCACATTTTCCTCCTGTGCTTTGTTTGTTTGCAAACTATAATGTTTGAAGAGAAACTTCAGAATTGTTGAAAAGGTTCCATGGTTTTCAATACCATTACAAATTTCAACTTTTAATAGAGACCAGTAGGTGCACCGTTAAAGCAAAGATCATGGGTTTCATTACAATTAAAGACTGGATATGTCAACAATTATAGCGAAGGAAATCGATTTTTCGTTTATGCTTATACAGTCACTTACCTAATCCAGGACAGCCTCTACAAAATCTCTATACGATGTCACAGGAAGACTCTTGTTTGGCTCTTATGACACCTGGAACTTCCTGACCTGTATAAACAGTCTTCTCAAGAACAAGGAAGTTATAATGCAAGCCACAGTTTACCTATGTGTTGATCAGAGTCTCTTTTCTCAGTAGCTTCACCGATATAGCAAACGGTTTGAATTCAACTAAAGTCTCACATATTCCTCGTGTGCTTTGTTTGTTTGCAAACTACAATGTTTGAAGAGCAACTTCAGAATTGTTGAAGTTATAATGCAAGCCACAGTTTACCTATGTGTTGATCAGAGTCTCTTTTCTCAGTAGCTTCACCGATATAGCAAACGGTTTGAATGCAACTAAAGTCTCACATTTTCCTCCTGTGTTATGTTTGTTTGCAAATTTTCAATGTTTGAAAACCAACTTCAGAATTGTTGAAAAGGTGCCATGGTTTTGAATACCATTACAAATTACCACTTTTGATAGAGACCAGTAGGTGAACCGTTAAAGCAAAGATCATGGGTTTCATTCCAATAAAAGACTGGATATGTCCACAATTATAACGAAGGAAATCGATTTTTCTTTTATGGTTAAACAGTCACCTACCTCTTGCAGGACAGCCTCAGGCAAATCTCCATACGATGTCACAGGAAGCGTCTTCATTGGCTGTTACGACACCTGGAACTTCCTGACCTGTATAAACAGTCTTCTCAAGAACAAGGAAGTTATAATGCAAGCCACAGTTTACCTATGTGTTGATCAGAGTCTCTTTTCTCAGTAGCTTCACCGATATAGCAAACGGTTTGAATGCAACTAAAGTCTCACATTTTCCTCCTGTGTTTTGTTTGTTTGCAAACTACAATGTTTGAATAGCAACTTCAGAATTGTTGAGGAGGTTCCATGGTTTTGAATGCCATTACAAATTGCAACTTTTGATACAGACCAGTAGGTGCACCGTTAAAGCAAAGATCATGGGTTTCATTCCCATTAAAGACTGGATATGTCCCAATTATAGCGAAGGAAATCGATTTTTCTTTTATGCTTATACAGTCACTTATCTCTTGCAGCACAGCCTTGGGCAAATCTCCATACGATGTCACAGGAAGCGTCTTCTTTGGCTGTTATGACACCTGGAACTTCCTGACCTGTGTAAACAGTCTTCTCAATAACAAGGAAGTTATAATGCAAGTCAGAATCTACCTATGTTGTGATGAACGTCTGTTTTCTCAGTATCTTCACCGATATAGGAAACGGTTTGAATGCAACTGTGGTCTCACATTTTCCTCCTGTATTTTGTTTGTTTGCAAAGTACATTGTTTAAAGAGTAACTTGAGAATTGTTGAGCTAGGACCGTGGTTTTGAATGCCATTAAAACTTTCAAGTTTTAGTAGAGCCCAATATGTCCACCGTTAAAGTAAAGACCATGGGTTTGAACTTCAATGCAACCTCAGATTTACTGTTCGTCCTTTACAACTTTTGGTTGATCACGGTACGGTCACCGTTAACAGCAATCATCATAGGTTTGATTCCCATTAAAGACTCCATATGTCCACAATTATAGCGAAGAAAATCGATTTTTCTTTTATGCTTATACAGTCACTTACCTCTCGCAGGACAGCCTTGAGCAAATCTCCATACGATGTCACAGGAAGCGTCTTCATTGGCGGTTACGAACACCTGGAACTTCCTGACCTGTATAAACAGTGTTCTCAAGAACAAGGAAGTTATAATGCAAGCCACAGTTTACCTATGTGTTGATCAGAGTCTCTTTTCTCAGTAGCTTCACCGATATAGCAAACGGTTTGAATTCAACTAAAGTCTCACATTTTCCTCTTGTGCTTTGTTTGTTTGCAAACTACAATGTTTGAAGAGCAACTTCAGAATTGTTACAAAGGTTCCATGGTTGTCAATACCATTACAAACTTCAACTTTTGATAGAGACCAGTAGGTGCACCGTTAAAGCAAAGATCATGGGTTTCATTCCAATTAAAGACTGGATATGTCAACAATTATAGCGAAGGAAATCGATTTTTCGTTTATGCTTATACAGTCACTTACCTAATCCAGGACAGCCTCTAGAAAATCTCTAAACTATGTCACAGGAAGACTCTTGTTTGGCTGTTATGACACCTGGAACTTCCTGACCTGTATAAACAGTCTTCTCAAGAACAAGGAAGTTATAATGCAAGCCACAGTTTACCTATGTGTTGATCAGAGTCTCTTTTCTCAGTAGCTTCACCGATATAGCAAACGGTTTGAATTCAACTAAAGTCTCACATTTTCCTCCTGTGCTTTGTTTGTTTGCAAACTACAATGTTTGAAGAGCAACTTCAGAATTGTGGAAAAGGTTCCATGGTTTTCAATACCATTACAAATTTCAACTTTTGATAGAGACCAGTAGGTGCACAGTTAAAGCAAAGATCATGGGTTTCATTCCAATTAAAGACTGGATATGTCAACAATTATAGCGAAGGAAATCGATTTTTCGTTTATGCTTATACAGTCACTTACCTAATACAGGACAGCCTCTAGAAAATCTCTATACTATGTCACAGGAAGACTCTTGTTTGGCTGTTATGACACCTGGAACTTCCTGACCTGTATAAACAGTCTTCTCAAGAACAAGGAAGTTATAATGCAAGCCACAGTTTACCTATGTGTTGATCAGAGTCTCTTTTCTCAGTAGCTTCACCGATATAGCAAACGGTTTGAATTCAACTAAAGTCTCACATTTTCCTCCTGTGTTTTGTTTGTTTGCAAACTACAATGTTTGAAGAGCAACTTCAGAATTGTTGAAAAGGTTCCAAGGTTTTGAATACCATTACAAATTACAACTTTTGATAGAGACCAGTAGGTGAACCGTTAAAGCAAAGATCATGGGTTTCATTCCAATTAAAGACTGGATATGTCCACAATTATAGCGAAGGAAATCGATTTTGCTTTTATGGTTAAACAGTGACCTACCTCTTGCAGGACAGGCTCAGGCAAATCTCCATACGATGTCACAGGAAGCGTCTTCCATTGGCTGTTACGACACCTGGATCTTCCTGACCTATATAAACAGTCTTCTCAAGAACAAGGAAGTTATAATGCAAGCCACAGTTTACCTATGTGTTGATCAGAGTCTCTCTTCTCAGTGGCTTCACCGATATAGCAAACGGTTTGAATTCAACTAAAGTCTCACATTTTCCTCCTGTGCTTTGTTTGTTTGCAAACTACAATGTTTGAAGAGCAACTTCAGAATTGTTGAAGTTATAATGCAATCCACAGTTTACCTATGTGTTGATCAGAGTCTTTTTTCTCAGTAGCTTCACCGATATAGCAAACGGTTTGAATTCAACTAAAGTCTCACATTTTCCTCCTGTGCTTTGTTTGTTTGCAAACTATAATGTTTGAAGAGAAACTTCAGAATTGTTGAAAAGGTTCCATGGTTTTCAATACCATTACAAATTTCAACTTTTAATAGAGACCAGTAGGTGCACCGTTAAAGCAAAGATCATGGGTTTCATTACAATTAAAGACTGGATATGTCAACAATTATAGCGAAGGAAATCGATTTTTCGTTTATGCTTATACAGTCACTTACCTAATCCAGGACAGCCTCTACAAAATCTCTATACGATGTCACAGGAAGACTCTTGTTTGGCTCTTATGACACCTGGAACTTCCTGACCTGTATAAACAGTCTTCTCAAGAACAAGGAAGTTATAATGCAAGCCACAGTTTACCTATGTGTTGATCAGAGTCTCTTTTCTCAGTAGCTTCACCGATATAGTAAACGGTTTGAATTCAACTAAAGTCTCACATATTCCTCGTGTGCTTTGTTTGTTTGCAAACTACAATGTTTGAAGAGCAACTTCAGAATTGTTGAAGTTATAATGCAAGCCACAGTTTACCTATGTGTTGATCAGAGTCTCTTTTCTCAGTAGCTTCACCGATATAGCAAACGGTTTGAATGCAACTAAAGTCTCACATTTTCCTCCTGTGTTATGTTTGTTTGCAAATTTTCAATGTTTGAAGACCAACTTCAGAATTGTTGAAAAGGTGCCATGGTTTTGAATACCATTACAAATTACCACTTTTGATAGAGACCAGTAGGTGAACCGTTAAAGCAAAGATCATGGGTTTCATTCCAATAAAAGACTGGATATGTCCACAATTATAACGAAGGAAATCGATTTTTCTTTTATGGTTAAACAGTCACCTACCTCTTGCAGGACAGCCTCAGGCAAATCTCCATACGATGTCACAGGAAGCGTCTTCATTGGCTGTTACGACACCTGGAACTTCCTGACCTGTATAAACAGTCTTCTCAAGAACAAGGAAGTTATAATGCAAGCCACAGTTTACCTATGTGTTGATCAGAGTCTCTTTTCTCAGTAGCTTCACCGATATAGCAAACGGTTTGAATGCAACTAAAGTCTCACATTTTCCTCCTGTGTTTTGTTTGTTTGCAAACTACAATGTTTGAATAGCAACTTCAGAATTGTTGAGGAGGTTCCATGGTTTTGAATGCCATTACAAATTGCAACTTTTGATACAGACCAGTAGGTGCACCGTTAAAGCAAAGATCATGGGTTTCATTCCCATTAAAGACTGGATATGTCCCAATTATAGCGAAGGAAATCGATTTTTCTTTTATGCTTATACAGTCACTTATCTCTTGCAGCACAGCCTTGGGCAAATCTCCATACGATGTCACAGGAAGCGTCTTCTTTGGCTGTTATGACACCTGGAACTTCCTGACCTGTGTAAACAGTCTTCTCAATAACAAGGAAGTTATAATGCAAGTCAGAATCTACCTATGTTGTGATGAACGTCTGTTTTCTCAGTATCTTCACCGATATAGGAAACGGTTTGAATGCAACTGTGGTCTCACATTTTCCTCCTGTATTTTGTTTGTTTGCAAAGTACATTGTTTAAAGAGTAACTTGAGAATTGTTGAGCTAGGACCGTGGTTTTGAATGCCATTAAAACTTTCAAGTTTTAGTAGAGCCCAATATGTCCACCGTTAAAGTAAAGACCATGGGTTTGAACTTCAATGCAACCTCAGATTTACTGTTCGTCCTTTACAACTTTTGGTTGATCACGGTACGGTCACCGTTAACAGCAATCATCATAGGTTTGATTCCCATTAAAGACTCCATATGTCCACAATTATAGCGAAGAAAATCGATTTTTCTTTTATGCTTATACAGTCACTTACCTCTCGCAGGACAGCCTTGAGCAAATCTCCATACGATGTCACAGGAAGCGTCTTCATTGGCGGTTACGAACACCTGGAACTTCCTGACCTGTATAAACAGTGTTCTCAAGAACAAGGAAGTTATAATGCAAGCCACAGTTTACCTATGTGTTGATCAGAGTCTCTTTTCTCAGTAGCTTCACCGATATAGCAAACGGTTTGAATTCAACTAAAGTCTCACATTTTCCTCTTGTGCTTTGTTTGTTTGCAAACTACAATGTTTGAAGAGCAACTTCAGAATTGTTACAAAGGTTCCATGGTTGTCAATACCATTACAAATTTCAACTTTTGATAGAGACCAGTAGGTGCACCGTTAAAGCAAAGATCATGGGTTTCATTCCAATTAAAGACTGGATATGTCAACAATTATAGCGAAGGAAATCGATTTTTCGTTTATGCTTATACAGTCACTTACCTAATCCAGGACAGCCTCTAGAAAATCTCTAAACTATGTCACAGGAAGACTCTTGTTTGGCTGTTATGACACCTGGAACTTCCTGACCTGTATAAACAGTCTTCTCAAGAACAAGGAAGTTATAATGCAAGCCACAGTTTACCTATGTGTTGATCAGAGTCTCTTTTCTCAGTAGCTTCACAGATATAGCAAACGGTTTGAATGCAACTTAAGTCTCACATTTTCCTCCTGTGCTTTGTTTGTTTGCAAACTGCAATGTTTGAAGAGCACCTTCAGAATTGTTGAAAAAGTTCCATGGTTTTGAATACAATTACAAATTTCAACTTTTGATAGAGACCAGTAGGTGCACCGTTAAAGCAAAGATCATGGGTTTCATTCCAATTAAAGACTGGATATGTCCACAATTATAGCGAAGGAAATCGATTTTTCTTTTATGGTTATACAGTCACTTACCTCTTGCAGGACAGCCTCAGGCAAATCTCCATACGATGTCACAGGAAGCGTCTTCATTGGCTGTTATGATACCTGGAACTTCCTGATCTGTATGAACAGTCTTCTCAAGAACAAGGAAGTTATAATGCAAGCCACAGTTTACCTATGTGTTGATCAGAGTCTCTTTTCTCAGTAGCTTCACCGATATAGCAAATGGTTTGAATTCAACTTAAGTCTCACATTTTCCTCCTGTGCTTTGTTTGTTTGCAAACTGCAATGTTTGAAGAGCAACTTCGGAATTGTTGAAGTTATAATGCAAGCCACAGTTTACCTATGTGTTGATCAGTCTCTTTTCTCAGTAGCTTCACCGATATAGCAAACGGTTTGAATGCAACTAAAGTCTCACATTTTCCTCCTGTGTTTTGTTTGTTAGCAAACTACAATGTTTGAAGAGCAACTTCAGAATTGTTGAAAAAGTTCCATGGTTTTGAATACAATTACAAATTTCAACTTTTGATAGAGACCAGTAGATGCACCGTTAAAGCAAAGATCATGGGTTTCATTCCAATTAAAGACTGGATATGTCCACAATTATAGCGAAGGAAATCGATTTTTCTTTTATGGTTATACAGTCACTTACCTCTTGCAGGACAGCCTCAGGCAAATCTCCATACGATGTCACAGGAAGCGTCTTCATTGGCTGTTATGATACCTGGAACTTCCTGACCTGTATGAACAGTCTTCTCAAGAACAAGGAAGTTATAATGCAAGCCACAGTTTACCTATGTGTTGATCAGAGTCTCTTTTCTCAGTAGCCTCACCGATATAGCAAACGGTTTGAATGCAACTAAAGTCTCACATTTTCCTCCTGTGCTTTGTTTGTTTGAAAACTACACTGTTGGAAGAGGAACTTCAGAATTGTTTTGTAGGGACAAAGGTTTTGAATGCGAATACTGTTTGCCCTTTACAACTTTTGGTAGATCCCGCTAGGGTCGCCGTTAACAGGAAAGATCATGGGTTTTATTCCAATTAAAGACTCGATATGTCCACAATTATAGCGAAGGAAATCGATTTTTCTTTTATGCTTATACAGTCACTTACCTCTTGCAGGTCAGCCTCAGGCAAATCTCCATACGATGTCACAGGAAGCGTTTTCTTTGGCTGTCACGACACCTGGGACTTCCCGACCTGTATAAACAGTCTTCTCAAGAACAAGGAAGTTATAATGCAAGCCACAGTTTACCTATGTGTTGATCAGGGAGTCTTTTCTCAGTAGCTTCACCGATATAGCAAACGGTTTGAATTCAACTAAAGTCTCACATTTTCCTCCTGTGCTTTGTTTGTTTACAAACCACAACGTTTGAAGAGCAACTTCAGAATTGTTGAGGAGGTTCCATGGTTTTGAATGCCATTACAAATTGCAACTTTTGATAGAGACCTGTAGGTGCACCGTTAAAGCAAAGATCATGGGTTTCATTCCTATGAAAGACTGGATATGTCAACAATTATAGCGAAGGAAATCGATTTTTCATTTATGCTTATACAGTCACTTAACTAATCCAGGATGGCGTCTAGCAAATCTCTATACGATGTCCCAGGAAGCGTCTTCTTTGGCTGTTATGACACCTGGAACATCCTGACCTGTATAAACAGTCTTCTCAAGAACAAGGAAGTTATAATGCAAGCCACAGCTTACCTATGTGTTGATCAGAGTCTCTTTTCTCAGTAGCTTCACCGATATAGCAAACGGTTTGAATGCAACGAAAGTCTCACATTTGTCTCCTGTGCTTTGTTTGTTTGCAAACTACAATGTATGAAGAGCACCTTCAGAATTGTTGAGGAGGTTCCATGGTTTTGAATTCCATTACAAATTGCAACTTTTGATTGAGACCAGTAGGTGCACCGTTAAAGCAACGATCATGGGTTTCATTCCAATTAAAGACTGGATATGTCAACAATGATAGCGAAGGAAATCGATTTTTCATTTATGCTTATACAGTCACTTAACTAATCCAGGATAGCGTCTAGCAAATCTCTATACGATGTCCCAAAAAGCGTCTTCCTTGGCTGTTATGACACCTGGAACTTCCTGACCTGTGTAAACAGTCTTCTCAAGAACAAGAAAGTTATAATGCAAGTCAGAATCTACCTATGTTGTGATGAGCGTCTGTTTTCTTAGTATCTTCACCGATATAGGAAACGGTTTGAATGCAACTATGATCTCACATTTTCCTCCTGTATTTTGTTTGTTTGCAAAGTACGTTGTTTAAAGAGTAACTTGAGAATTGTTGAGCTAGGACCGTGGTTTTGAATGCCATTAAAACTTTCAAGTTTTAGTAGAGCCCAATATGTTCACCGTTAAAGTAAAGACCATGGGTTTGAACTTCAATGCAACCTTAGATTTACTGTTCGTCCTTTACAACTTTTGGTTGATCACGGTACGGTCACCGTTAACAGCAATCATCATGGGTTTGATTCCCATTAAAGACTCCATATGTCCACAATTATAGCGAAGGAAATCGATTTTTCATATATGCTTATAAAGTCACTTACCTCTTGCAGGACAGCCTTGAGCAAATCTCCATACGATGTCACAGGAAGCGTCTTCTTTGGCTGTTATGACACCTGGAACTTCCTGACCTGTATAAACAGTCTTCTCAAGAACAAGGAAGTTATAATGCAAGCCACAGTTTACCTATGTGTTGATCAGAGTCTCTTTTCTCAGTAGCTTCACCGATATAGCAAACGGTTTGAATTCAACTAAAGTCTCACATTTTCCTCCTGTGCTTTGTTTGTTTGCAAACTACAATGTTTGAAGAGCAACTTCAGTATTGTTGAAGTTATAATGCAAGCCACAGTTTAGCTATGTGTTGATCAGAGTCTCTTTTCGCAGTAGCTTCACCGATATAGCAAACGGTTTGAATGCAACTAAAGTCTCAAATTTTCCTCCTGTGTTTTGTTTGTTTGCAAACTACAATGTTTGAAGAGCAACTTCAGAATTGTTGAAAAGGTTCCATGGTTTTGAATACAATTACAAATTTCAACTTTTGATAGAGACCAGTAGGTGCACCGTTAAAGCAAAGATCATGGGTTTCATTCCAATTAAAGACTGGATATGTTCACAATTATAGCGAAGGAAATCGATTTTTCTTTTATGGTTATACAGTCACTTACCTCTTGCAGGACAGCCTCAGACAAATCTCCATACGATGTCACAGGAAGCGTCTTCATTGGCTGTTATGATACCTGGAACTTCCTGACCTGTATGAACAGTCTTCTCAAGAACAAGGAAGTTATAATGCAAGCCACAGTTTACCTATGTGTTGATCAGAGTCTCTTTTCTCAGTAGCCCCACCGATATAGCAAACGGTTTGAATGCAACTAAAGTCTCACATTTTCCTCCTCTGCTTTGTTTGTTTGAAAACTACACTGTTGGAAGAGGAACTTCAGAATTGTTGTGTAGGGACCAAGGTTTTGAATGCGAATACTGTTTGCCTTTTACAACTTTTGGTAGATCCCGGTAGGGTCGCCGTTAACAGGAAAGATCATGGGTTTTATTCCTATTCAAGACTCGATATGTCCACAATTATAGCGAAGGAAATCGATTTTTCTTTTATGCTTATACAGTCACTTACCTCTTGCAGGACAGCCTCAGGCAAATCTCCATACGATGTCACAGGAAGCGTGTTTATTGGCTGTTACGATACCTGGAACTTTTTGACCTGTATAAACAGTCTTCTCAAGAACAAGGAAGTTATAATGCAAGCCACAGTTTACCTATGTGTTGATCAGAGTCTCTTTTCTCAGTAGCTTCACTGATATAGCAAACGGTTTGAATTCAACTAAAGTCTCACATTTTCCTCCTGTGCTTTGTTTGTTTGCAAACTACAATCTTTGAAGAGCAACTTCAGAATTGTTGAAGTTATAATGCAAGCCACAGTTTACCTATGTGTTGATCAGTCTCTTTTCTCAGTACCTTCACCGATATAGCAAACGGTTTGAATGCAACTAAAGTCTCTCATTTTCCTCCTGTGTTTTGTTTGTTTGCAAACTACAATGTTTGAAGAGCAACTTCAGAATTGTTGAAAAGGTTCCATGGTTTTGAATACAATTACAAATTTCAACTTTTGATAGAGACCAGTAGGTGCACCGTTAAAGCAAAGATCATGGGTTTCATTCCAATTAAAGACTGGATATGTCAACAATTATAGAGAAGGAATTCGATTTTTCTTTTATGCTGATACACTCACTTACTTCTTGCATGATAGCCTCAGGCAAATCTCCATACGATGTCACAGGAAGCGTCTTCTTTGGCTGTCATGACACTTGGGACTTCCTGACCTGTGTAAACAGTCTTCTCAAGAACAAGGAAGTTAGAATGCAAGTCACAGTTTACCTATGTGTTGATCAGAGTCTCTTTTCTCAGTAGCCTCACCGATATAGCAAACGGTTTGAATGCAACTAAAGTCTCACATTTCCCTCCTGTGCTTTGCTTGTTTGCAAACTACAATGTTTGAAGAGCAACTTCAGAATTGTTGAGCAGAATCCATGGTTTTTAATGCCATTAGATATTGCAGCTTTTGATAGAGACCAGTAGGTGCACCGTTAAAGCACAGATCATGGGCTTAATTCCCATTAAAGACTGGATATGTCCACAATTAAAGCGAATGAAATCGAGTTTTCTTTTATGCTTATACAGTCACTTACTCTTGCAGGACAGCCTTGGGCAAATCTTCACACGTTGTCACAGGAAGTGTCTTCTTTAGCCGTTCTGACACCTGGAACTTCCTGACTTGTATATACAGTCTTCTCAAGAACAAGGAAGTTAGAATGCAAGCCCCAGTTTACCTATGTGTTGATCAGATTCTCTTTTCTCAGTAGCTTCACCGATAGTGCAAACGGTTTGAATGCAACTAATGTCTCACATTTTCCTCCTGTGCATCCTTTGTTTGCAAACTACAAGTGTTTGAAGAGCAACTTCAGAATTGCTGAGCAAGTTCCATGCTTTTCAATACCATTACAAATTTCAACTTTTGATCGAGACCAGTAGATGCACCGTTAAAGCAAAGATCATGGGTTTCATTCCCATTAAAGACTCGATATGTCCACAATTACAGCAAAGGTAATAGCTCTTTTGTTTATGCTTATACAGTCACTTACCTAACCCACGACAGCCCCTAGCAAATCTCTATACGATGTCACAGGAAGAATCTTGTTTGGCTGTTATGACACCTGGAACTTCCTGACCTGTATAAACACTCTTCTCAAGAACAAGGAAGTTATAATGCAAACCACAGTTTACCTATGTGTTGATCAGAGTCTCCTTTCTCAGTAGCTTCACCGATATAGCAAACGGTTTGAATGCAACTAAAGTCTCACATTTTCCTCCTGTGCTTTGTTTGTTTGCAAACTACAATGTTTGAAGAGCAACTTCAGAATTGTTGAAAAGGTTCCATGGTTTTGAATACAATTACAAATTTCAACTTTTGATAGAGACCAGTAGGTGCACCGTTAAAGCAAAGATCGTGGGTTTCATTCCAATTAAAGACTGGATATGTCCACAATTATAGCGAAGGAAATCGATTTTTCTTTTATGGTTATACAGTCACTTACCTCTTGCAGGACAGCCTCAGACAAATCTCCATACGATGTCACAGGAAGCGTCTTCATTGGCTGTTATGATACCTGGAACTTCCTGACCTGTATGAACAGTCTTCTCAAGAACAAGGAAGTTATAATGCAAGCCACAGTTTACCTATGTGTTGATCAGAGTCTCTTTTCTCAGTAGCCTCACCGATATAGCAAACGGTTTGAATGCAACTAAAGTCTCACATTTTCCTCCTCTGCTTTGTTTGTTTGAAAACTACACTGTTGGAAGAGGAACTTCAGAATTGTTGTGTAGGGACCAAGGTTTTGAATGCGAATACTGTTTGCCCTTTACAACTTTTGGTAGATCCCGCTAGGGTCGCCGTTAACAGGAAAGATCATGGGTTTTATTCCTATTCAAGACTCGATATGTCCACAATTATAGCGAAGGAAATCGATTTTTCTTTTATGCTTATACAGTCACTTACCTCTTGCAGGACAGCCTCAGGCAAATCTCCATACGATGTCACAGGAAGCGTCTTCATTGGCTGTTACGATACCTGGAACTTTTTGACCTGTATAAACAGTCTTCTCAAGAACAAGGAAGTTATAATGCAAGCCACAGCTTACCTATGTGTTGATCAGGATCTCCTTTCTCAGTAGCTTCACCGATATAGCAACGGTTTGAATGCAACTAAAGTCTCACATTTTTCTCCTGTGCTTTGTTTGTTTGCAAACTACAATGTTTGAAGAGCAACTTCAGAATTGTTGAGGAGGTTCCATGGTTTTGAATGCCATTACAAATTGCAACTTTTGATAGAGACCTGTAGGTGCACCGTTAAAGCAAAGATCATGGGTTTCATTCCTATGAAAGACTGGATATGTCAACAATTATAGCGAAGGAAATCGATTTTTCATTTATGCTTATACAGTCACTTAACTAATCCAGGATGGCGTCTAGCAAATCTCTATACGATGTCCCAGGAAGCGTCTTCTTTGGCTGTTATGACACCTGGAACATCCTGACCTGTATAAACAGTCTTCTCAAGAACAAGGAAGTTATAATGCAAGCCACAGTTTACCTATGTGTTGATCAGAGTCTCTTTTCTCAGTAGCTTCACTGATATAGCAAACGGTTTGAATTCAACTAAAGTCTCACATTTTCCTCCTGTGCTTTGTTTGTTTGCAAACTACAATCTTTGAAGAGCAACTTCAGAATTGTTGAAGTTATAATGCAAGCCACAGTTTACCTATGTGTTGATCAGTCTCTTTTCTCAGTACCTTCACCGATATAGCAAACGGTTTGAATGCAACTAAAGTCTCTCATTTTCCTCCTGTGTTTTGTTTGTTTGCAAACTACAATGTTTGAAGAGCAACTTCAGAATTGTTGAAAAGGTTCCATGGTTTTGAATACAATTACAAATTTCAACTTTTGATAGAGACCAGTAGGTGCACCGTTAAAGCAAAGATCATGGGTTTCATTCCAATTAAAGACTGGATATGTCAACAATTATAGAGAAGGAATTCGATTTTTCTTTTATGCTTATACACTCACTTACTTCTTGCAGGACAGCCTCAGGCAAATCTCCATACGATGTCACAGGAAGCGTCTTCTTTGGCTGTCATGACACTTGGGACTTCCTGACCTGTGTAAACAGTCTTCTCAAGAACAAGGAAGTTAGAATGCAAGTCACAGTTTACCTATGTGTTGATCAGAGTCTCTTTTCTCAGTAGCCTCACCGATATAGCAAACGGTTTGAATGCAACTAAAGTCTCACATTTCCCTCCTGTGCTTTGCTTGTTTGCAAACTACAATGTTTGAAGAGCAACTTCAGAATTGTTGAGCAGAATCCATGGTTTTTAATGCCATTAGATATTGCAGCTTTTGATAGAGACCAGTAGATGCACCGTTAAAGCAAAGATCATGGGTTTCATTCCCATTAAAGACTCGATATGTCCACAATTACAGCAAAGGTAATAGATCTTTCGTTTATGCTTATACAGTCACTTACCTAACCCAGGACAGCCCCTAGCAAATCTCTATACGATGTCACAGGAAGAATCTTGTTTGGCTGTTATGACACCTGGAACTTCCTGACCTGTATAAACACTCTTCTCAAGAACAAGGAAGTTATAATGCAAACCACAGTTTACCTATGTGTTGATCAGAGTCTCCTTTCTCAGTAGCTTCACCGATATAGCAAACGGTTTGAATGCAACTAAAGTCTCACATTTTCCTCCTGTGCTTTTATTGTTTGCAAACTACAATGCTTGAAGAGCAACTTCAGTATTTTTGAGCAGGGCCATGGTTTTGAATACAGTTACAAATTGCAACTTTTGATAGAGACCAGTACGTGCACCGTCAAAGCAAAGAGCATAGATTTCGTTCGCATTAAAGACTGCATATGTCTACAATTATAGCGAAGGAAATCGATTTTTCTTTTATGCTTATCCAGTCACTTACCTCTTGCAGGGTAGCCTCAGGCAAATCTCTATACGATGTCACAGGAAGCGTCTTCTTTGGCTGTTACGAAACCTACAAGGACAAGAACAAGGAAGTTATTATGCAAGCCACAGTTTACCTATGTTTCGATCAGGGTCTCTTTTCTCAGTAGCTTCACCGATATAGCAAACGGTTTGAATGCAACTTAAGTCTGACATTTTCCTCCTGTGCTTTGTTTGTTTGAAAACTACACTGTTGGAATTGGAACTTCAGAATTGTTGAGTAGGGACCATGGTTTTGAATACGAACACTGTTCGTCCTTTACAACTTTTGGTAGATCCCTGTAGAGTCACCGTTAACAGCAAAGATGTGGGTTTGATCCCTATTAAAGACTCGATATGTCCACAATTATAGCGAAGGAAATCGATTTTTCTTTTATGCCTATACAGTCACCTACCTCTTGTAGGACAGCCTCGAGCAAATTCAATACCATGTCATAGGAAGCGTCTTCTTTGGCTGTTATGACACCTGGAACTTCCTGACCTGTATAAACAGTCTTCTCAAGACCAAGGAAGTTATAATGCAAGCCACAGCTTACCTATGTGTTGATCAGAGTCTCTTTTCTCAGTAGCTTCACCGATATAGCAAACGGTTTGAATGCAACTAAAATCTCACATTTTCCTCCTGTTCTTTGTTTGTTTGCAAACTACAAGTTTTTGAAGAGCAACTTCAGAATTGTTGAGCAAGTTCCATGGTTTTGAATCCCATTACCAATTTCAATTTTTGATAGGGACCAGTAGGTGCACCGTTAAAGCAAAGATCATGGGTTTCATTCCCATTAAAGACTGGATATGTCCACAATTAAAGCAAAGGAAATAGATTTTTCGTTTATGCTTATACAGTCACTTACCTAATCCAGGACAGCCGCAAGCAAATCTCTGTACGATGTCACAGGAAGAATCTTGTTTTGTTGTTATGACACCTGGAACTTCCTGACCTGTATAAACAGTCTTCTCAAGAACAAGGAAGTTATAATGCAAACCACAGTTTACCTATGTGTTGATCGGTCTTTTTTCTCAGTAACTTCACCGATATAGCAAACGGTTTGAATGCAACTCACATTTTCCTCCTGTGCTTTGTTTGTTTGCAAAGTACAATGCTTGAAGAGCAACTTCAGTATTGTTGAGCAGGGTCCATGGTTTTGATTACCGTTACAAATTGCAACTTTTGATAGAGACCAGTAGGTGCACCGTCAAACCAAAGAGCATGGATTTCATTCCCATTAAAGACTGGATATGTCCACAATTGTAGCGAAGGAAATCGATTTTTCTTTTATGCTTATATAGTCACTTACCTCTTGTAGGACAGCCTCGCGCAAATTTCCATACGATGTCACAGGAAGCGTCTTCTTAGGCTGTTATGTCACCTGGAACTTCCTGACCTGTATAAACAGTCTTCTCAAGAACAAGGAAGTTATAATGCAAGCCACAGTTTACCTATGTGTTGATCAGAGTCTCTTTTCTCGGCAGCTTCACCGATATAGCAAACGGTTTGAATGCAACTAAAGTCTCACATTTTCCTCCTGTGCTTTGTTTGTTTGCAAACTACAATGCTTGAAGAGCAACTTCAGAATTGTTGAGCAGGGACCATGGTTTTGAATACAGTTACAAATTGCAACTTTTGATAGAGACCAGAAGGTGCAGCGTCAAAGCAAAGAGCATAGATTTCATTCGCATTAAAGACTTGATATGTGCACAATTATAGCGAAGGAAATTGATTTTTCTTTTATGCTTATACAGTCACTTACCTAATCCAGGACAACATCTAGCAAATCTCTATACGATGTCACAGGAAGCGTCTTCTTTGGCTGTTATGACACCTGGAACTTCCTGACCTGTATAAACAGTCTTCTCAAGAACAAGGAAGTTATAATGCAAGCCACAGTTTACCTATGTGTTGATCAGAGTCTCTTTTCTTAGTAGCTTCACCGATTGAGGAAACGGTTTGAATGCAACTAAAGTCTCACATTTTCCTCCTCTGCTTTGTTTGTTTGCAAACTACAATACTTGAAGACAACTTCAAAATTGTTGAGCAGGGACCATGGTTTTGAATACCATTAATTACAAATTGCAACTTTTTATAGAGACCTATAACACCACCGTTAAAGCAAAGATCATGGGTTTAATTCCCATTGAAGACACGATGTGTGCACAATTGTAGCGAAGGAAAGCGATTTTTCTTTTATGCTTATACAGTCACTTACCTCTTGTTGGACAGCCTCTGGCAAATCTCTATACGATGTCACAGAAATCGTCTGGTTGGCTGTTATGAAACCTGGAACTTCCTGACCTAAATAAACAGTCTTCTCAAGAACAAGGGAGTTAGAATGCAAGCCACAGTTTACCTATGTGTTGGTCAGAGTCTCTTTTCTCAGTAGCTTCACCGATATAGCAAACGGTTTGAATGCAACTAAAGTCTCACAATTTCCTCCTGTGCTTTGTTTGTTTGCAAACTACAATGTTTCAAGAGCAACTTGAGAATTGTTCAGCAGGGACCATGGTTTTCAATACCATTACAAATTGCAACTTTTTATAGAGACCTGTAAGTCCACCGTTAAAGAAAAGATCATGGGTTTCATTCCATTGAATATTCGATATGTCCACAATTGTAGCGAAGGAAATCGATTTTCCTTTTATGCTTATACAGTGACATACCTCTTGTAGGACAGCCTCCGGCAAATCTCTATACGATGTCACAGAAATTGTCTGGTTGGCTGTTATGACACCTGGAACTTCCTGATCTAAATAAACAGTCTTCTCAAGAACAAGGAACTTAAAATGGAAACCATAGTTCACCTATATTTTTATGAGCGTGTCTTTGTCGCAGTAGCTTTACCGATATATCAAACGGTTTGATAACTATAGTCTCACATTTTCCTCATGTGCTTTATTTGTTTGAAAACTACATTGTTCAAAGAGTAACTTCAGAATTGTTGAGCAAGGACCATGGTTTTGAATTCCATTACAAATTGCAACTTTTGATAGAGACCAGTTGGTGTACCGTTAAAGCAAAGATCATGCATGGGTTTCATTCCCATTAAAGACTGGATATGTCCACAATTATAGCGAAGGAAATCGATTTTTCTTTTATGCTTATACAGTCACTTACCTCTCGCAGGACAACCTTGG
Organism: Dendrophyllia cribrosa; assembly: GCA_024195265.1. Taxonomy (NCBI): domain Eukaryota; kingdom Metazoa; phylum Cnidaria; class Anthozoa; order Scleractinia; family Dendrophylliidae; genus Dendrophyllia; species Dendrophyllia cribrosa. The sequence continues at coordinate 12,107,746 of JAJLRJ010000013.1, read as the reverse complement.
CAAATCTCCATAGGATGTCACAGGAAGCGTCTTCTTTGGCTGTTATGACACCTGGAAGTTCCTGATCTAAGTAAACAGTATTTTCAAGATCAAGGAAGTTAAAATGCGAAGCAGAGTTGACCTATGTTTTTATGAGCGTCTCTTTGTCGCAGTAGCTTTACCGATATAGCAAACTGTTTGATAACAACTACAGTCTCACACTTTTCTCGTGTGCTTTTTTTGTTTGAAAACTACATTGTTGAAAGAGTAACTTCAGAATTGTTGAGCAGGTACAATGGTTTTGAATGCCATTACTGTTTGTCTTTTACAACTTTTGGTAGATCCCGGTAGTGTCGGTAGTGGGTTTGATTCCCATTAAAGACTCGATATGCCCACAATTATCTTTTCTTTTCTGTTAAACAGTCTTCTCAAGAACAAGGAAGTTAGAATGCGAGCCAGAGTTTACCTATGTTGTGATGAGCGTCTCGTTTCTCAGTAGCTTCAGCGATATAGCAAACGGTTTGAATGGAACTAAACATTTTCCTCCTGGGGTATGTTTGTTTGCAAACTGCATCGTTTGAAGACTAAGTTCAGCTTTGTTTAGCAGGGACCATGGTTTTGAATACCATTACAACTTGCAACTTTTAATAGAGACCACTATGGCCACTGTTAATGCATAGATCAATTTTTTGATTCCCATATAAGACTCGATATATCCACAATTATAGCGAAGGAAATCGATCGACTTTTCTGTTATGTTGATAGAGTCACTTACCTCTTGTAGTCAAGCCTCGTGGAAATCTCGATACGTTGTCACAGGACGCGTCTTTTTTCACTGTTATGACACCTGGAACTTCCTAACCTGAATAAAAAGTCTTCTCAAGAACAATGAAGTTAAAATGCAAGCCAGTGTTTACCTATTGTTTGAAAAGCGTCTCTTTGTCGCAGTAGCTTCACCGATATAGCAAACGGTTTGAATGGAACTAAAGTCTCACATTTTCCTCCTGTGGTATGTTTGTTTGCAAACTACCATGTTTGAAGAGTAACTTCAGAATTGTTGAGCAAGGACCATGGTTTTGATTACTATTGCAACTTGCAGCTTTTGGTAGAGCCCATTAGGTCCACCGTTAAACCTTTAAGGCCTAACTTCGCATACAGCCGTTGAAAATACCATTGCTGCTTTTGATATTTGATTCTTGTTTAACTTAAAACTTAAAACTTAAAACTCTTAAAAGTTGTGACGTTCCCTCGGGTACGCCACGAGGGGAATATATCACATATCCCCTCGCTCCTGGTCAATAACCCTTACATATAAACCAAGGAAATTAACAGCAAAAGTTTTAAATATATTGTAATACTAGTGATAATCATGGATTAGTAAAGTGCGTTCGATCTGGGCTCGAGGCCCCCTCATGAAATCGAGTTGAGTGGTCAGCCAGTCCAAGATGGCGCCTAAACCCTGAAATCGCATGGCATCCAGACCGATACCAGACGAGATTAGAAAGCGTTCTCCGCAATTAAGTTGTATAACGTAGAACGATCTTTTTACGGAAATAAAAAATATATCTATGATTCAGCTATCTTTTATATCTAATCTTGTGGCTAGATCCATTGTGAGAGAAATCAGGTGGTTTTGACAAAATAAACACCTAGCGAACACGCACTGCTGATTTGGTTTTAATTAAATTACAGTGTAGAATGAAGTGAACAAGTGACCCGTGCAAACAAACACCGCGATAGCGCATCGTGGGAAATATATGCCACAAAACACGACGTCTTACGGAAGGTCTGGGAGGATTTTGTATGTTTTTATACTGGTAAGAAGCAATATTTTGTGTTGTAAATTATTTTTAAAGAAAATGTTTGGAAAAATTTCCGTATAACCCCTTACATTTATTATGCATGCATACTTCATTAAATATGTATGCGCGCTATTGTTTTTTTAAACAATCTGAATTTCCGCGTGTATTGAATATATGCATCACTAATCGCTACGTACTTCAACATTAAAATGGATTTAGTTGCGTCGTCTCGTTTTTTTTCTTTCCTCCCGCCTTCTCCTACCTCTCATCCCCGTTCCCCTTTCCCCAGTTCTTCACGGTTTCCTTTTTATTTCGGCGGCACCGTATCTCGAACCGTGACCCCTTGATGACATCTTGATTATTAGTCCATGTGCTACTGTATACCACTACACCACAAGAGCTCATTGAAAGTTAACGACCAAGAACTACATTTTATTCATGTGTTCTATGTTAATTACTAAAAATCTACATAACAATTTAACCCCAACTCCCATGGCAGTTTACACGAAGGAATCCTTGTCATGTCTTTGCTATTGGTTAACTGTAAGAATAAAAAGCAACATATTCCAATGCAAATTTCTCTCACTGAGTCGTCCTTCAGTTTCCTTTCGACTTTCTGCCGTGTTGTTGTTATTATTATCATTACGTTATGTCAACCGTCTTGGTCTCCGTCTACGTCTTCGTCTGTCCCTTCGTGTGCGTCCTCTTGTCAAGTTGAATTGGTTTTCGTTGTGTTCTCTATTACAAGACCATGAACGGTGCATAGATTGGTGCAAGGAACAGAACCTACTCGCGTCGGCCGTGAAGTGTCCTAGGCCTGACTGCTGCTAAGCACTAAACTGGACGAAACGCGCGAAATCGCGAGACGGGTTTGAGTGGCGATGCTCGAAGAGACATTGCAATGGCATGGCATCACTGCGCCAGAACTCATGGTTTTCTGGTAGCAAGCTTCCCATTCAAAAAATATTAGCCCTAACTTACGCTTGGGCGCACAAATATAACGTTAATCAAGCAGTGCATGAGACCTCGCAAGACGATGAGACCACGTCCACAGAAACGGTGATAGATTGTTAGAGCGCAGGGATAAAGAAACTCTTTTGCCAATTATACGCGCTCACATATTGCCAGGAACCCACGTGATGAGTGACAAGTGGAGAGCTTATGATTGCCTACAAGACGAGGGCTATCAACATCTCACAGTTGGCCACGGCCTAAACTTCGCAGACCCAGACACCGGTGCTCACACGCAGGGCATCGAGAATACATGGTGGGGAGTAAAGCGAGGTCTGCACCGTACAGGAACATCCAAAGATCTCTTCGAAGGCTACCTACAGGAGGTTTTCTGGCGTAAGCATTATGGAGAGGATCCCTTTGGAAACATCATCAAGCATATTGCTGAACTTTACGAGGTGTACAAAGACCCGTAAAGTGTTCCGCGTAACAATCTATGCACCATTCGTAATCTTCTTTCGTGAAATCAATAATACACCAAGCAAAGATTCAACACATCGCATCACAAGGTGGAAAACGGAAAACAAATCACCACAACAACATCAACGGTGAGCTTTAATTTATTTTTTTCTGGCCTATTAAGGTGGCTCCGTTGTTATTTCGGGCGCACTCGTCTATGACAAACTTTGTCTCATAACTTTTCCGGCTCTAAAGCGATACTTCTAAAACTTTGCGAAAACTTACAGCTATTATTTAGCAATAATATAATAGAATTCGATTTTCATGGGAAAAAACATATTTAGTGATAATCGGACTTAAAGGACTCTAGTCAGCCACACCTTTGTTTTTGTTTATATGCGGGAGTTTCGGTATTATATTACACGTGGCGCGTGACCAAAAGTAAGGAAATCGTCGTAAAAGGTTAGAGGCGAGATATTTAAAAATATTGTTAAAAAAGGTGACAGGCCTAGCACAAATCCTGCTTGTCGCAAAAAAGCATTTCAACCCGGCTTTAGAATAAGATTATCCCAAGTACGTGTCTGAGAGATTGTTTTCTTTTTATAGATCAAAATTAAGATATAACAGGACTGTTGTTCTCAATGTTGCCGATTCTTTGATCTTAGTAAAGTCTCTGATACTGACAGGAGATATTTACGCTTTCTAGAGCCGTTTACTATGAGAATATTTAGTTATGCCATCGCTGTTTGCTAGTTCTCGGCATAACAATGTTGTTTCTTTAGCGCATAGTTTGCAAGATCAGTAGTAGTCGCTGAATTCTAGGATCACTAAGTTAATTTCTCAGTCGGCGTGATTTTGTGTAAGCGCAAGTATGCGGTTAGCATGGCTTCCGAGATAGAGTTTCTTCATCAATGATTCCATAGAATAAAGGCAAACAGTTTTTTTCGACTCCTCAGAGTTTATTCTGCGTTTAAGTTGCGTATCTCGGAGCTAGGCTGTACTTTCGTTGTTAAACGTATGGCGTTATTGCATCCATCATAAAATCAGTTTGTGAAATATTTGAATCTCCAGTATGTTTACTGTTTCATAATTCTCACGGCCGGATGCAACTGTTGTACATTCTTTAATAACAACAATTCGGAGAACTGGCTATGGCTTAGCCGTACGATTCCAACCTCACTTTTGCTCGTAATCCAAAGGTGGAAAGTCGATTCGCGAAGAATAGTTTTCTTTGCATTTCCTGGCACCTTCGGCCGTCCGCGCATGGGAAACCGTGAGGCCATAAGACCATTGACTTTGGATGTCAAAACCTTGTCCATCGGTAGCGCAAAACTACGAAAAAATCATTCAAACCGATAGACTAATAATTCAAAAAAGCTACGACAACGGTTACAGACTTTCATTTACACAATTTGTGACGATGCAGTAAGATTCCGATTCACTATGCAATGTTCGGTAATTTCGATGGCATCGAAAATGGCGGATTTCACGGTTTGAGCGCGCAGTGCATTTTGGATGACTAGGCTCCTTTAAATGAGCCCCAATTTTTGAACAAAATCGCACCCTGTGAAAACTTTTGCTGTTATATTTTTGTTAAATTTCTGGAATCAGCTTACATTGTCATAATACATACCCTTACCAAGTTTCAGCAAAATCGTTGGAGCAGAAATACGGAAGAAATAACGCCATCAAAATTTAGCCCTAAAATTCTCTTAAAATATTAAATATACTTCATGCTCTTTGACAAAACAATCTACGAACCCAAATTTCTGGGAGAACCCTTCCCAATGCTTGCTAAATCTGAATTATAAGCCGATTGCAAATCGTGGGAACCGTTGAAAAGTATTCACTAGTTCTGTAAATATGATAAAATGCTCCAAAACCTGCTCAAATCTCCAATGCTGCGTTTTCCGTTATTTTTCGAAAATTATCCTGCAATTGGGTGTCAAACTCCTCCCACATGAATTTCAAGGTACTGCAATACTTTTACATCGATTGTTTTTTGCTTAGAAGGACTTCCAATTGGAGAAATAGTTGTTGGGATTATAAGCTTCTCCGCATCTGAGCTCAGGCTAAGCTGACAAGCAGTTTTCAGAGTTTTGTTTATAAATACGAAATGAGCACGTGTGGAATTTATTCTAGGAATTCGCACCTTAGTTAGGGTTGCGTACGTGATATGCGCGCGTTGGTCAGCGTAGTCCCGCATTTAAAAACATTGCACCCCATGGAAACTTCTAATGGAGCGTACATGCTCCCTCCCCTCCTGGGGTAACTAGCGCGCATATTTCGTTCGCCCCCCTTATAAAGGTGCGAATACTTAGAATAAATTCCACACGTGCTCATTTCGTATTCATAAACAAAACTCTGAAAACTGCTTGTCAGCTTCGCCTGAGCTCAGGTGCGGAGCAGCTTATAAAAAACAACTATTTCTCCAATTGCAAGCCCTTCTAAGCAAAAAACGATCAATGTAAAAGTATTACAGTGCCTTGAAATTCATGTGGAAGAAGTTTGACACCAAACTGCAGGATAATTTTCGAAAAATGATGGAAAACGCAGCATTGGAGATTGGAGCAGGTTTTGGAGTATTTTATAATATTTACAGAACTAGTGAATACTTTTTAACGGTTCGCACGATTTGCAATCGCCTTATAATTCAGATTTAGCAAGCATTGGGAAGGCTTCTCCCAGAAATTTGGGTTCGTAGATTGTTTTGTTAAAAAGCATGAAGTATTTAAAATTTTAAGAGAATTTTAGGGCTAAATTTTGATGGCGTTAATTCTTCCGCATTTCTGCTCCAACGATTTTGCTGAAACTTGGTAAGGGTATGTATTAAGTCAATGTAAGCTGATTCCAGAAATTTAACACAAATATAACAGCAAAATTTTTCACAGAGTGCGATTTTCTTAAAACAGTGGGGTTCATTTAAGCCCGATTATCACTAAATATATTTTTTCCCATGAAAATCGAATTCTATCATATTATTGCTAGGTAACAGCTGTAAGTTTTCGCAAAGTTTTAGAAGCATCGCTTTAGAGCCGGAAGTGTTATGAGACAAAGTTTGTCATAGACGAGTGCGCCCGAAATAACAACGGAGCCACCTTAATCGACGCAGTTTCCCTAACCCTCATTTAAAAGCTAACCTTTCTCGCCAAACTCTACGTTTTTAATTTTTCATTCGCGCTACAACTCGAAAAACACGAAAAACGGCGCATTTTCTTCGACAAATTTGGATGAAAATGCTCATTTTAGACCTAATTTGAAAAAGACTTAGAAAAAAATTAAAAAAAAACCTGTATAAGGTATGCTATTCCCAAAGGTAGTCTATTATTTTCTCGATTGTTCTCTTTTATAATAGCGCGTATGCATAATTAATGCATGGGGTTATACGGAAATCTTGCCCTTTTTGTAGTATGCAGACGTTCGTCGGCAAACCGAACTACTGATTGGGAAGCTAATTTGCATATCCGTTTCACTTCTGAAGCTAATTTGCATATCAAAGCAAGGTTACTGTTGAATACCGAAAAAAGGTATATATTTTTCAAAAACAAATCAGTTTTATTTGCTTTTCAGAGTCTGACATTTCGTGGGTATCATGATATTTCCAAACATTTTGGGTTCCTAAAATGGTCTATGTCAGTCGGACCGCTTTATCTCCGGTTTCGGTCAAAATGGCGAATTTGGGAAATTTAGCTGACCTCTGTACGGCGCGCAAGGAAGAGTGCCCACAAATTTTATTCCATAAGTTAGTAGATTGGTCTAAGTACTTTTGATTTATAATAGACTTGACTCTAGGTTAGGTCCCACTTTTGGAAAAATAGTCTTCAACTAAAGGTATGTTAATGTACTCGCGCAGCCGGAGCTTTTAAAGGTGTTTAGAAAAATTCATAACTCAGTCAAAATTTTATAAAATACAAATGTTGAACCTTTAACATTGAAAAAGGATGAACGTCAATATGTAAAATATTCAGGTAATTCAGATAAGAAATAAAGTTTTGGTATAGCGCCCTAAATTTACAGCTTAATCGCCGAGTTTCCGAAGGCAAATTTGTTAGTTTCGAGGTGACCTCGAAAACCGTCTCGTAAAATAGAAAAAAAGGGAATTGATCCAAATAAATGTGATATTTGTTCATGTCTATTATTCGGGTTTTAATTGACAAGTTGACTGAGAAATACATAGAAACAAGAATGAAACGAAGCCATGCTTTTATTAATCGACCCCACAGACTCATGGGAAGACCCCATAAACTACTTCATGTAACAATGTCATAATGGTTGTATTTCACTGAGAAAATTAGGGAAATCGACGAGGGTCCGAAATTTGCCTTATCCGTTCTTACGCGGACAGCCTCTTAAAATGTTGACAACTCCTGCAGGACGAAGCAACCGTCATATGTGGTCTGTCGATGTGAGGACTACCTGCGCCTACCATTTGTAGACGATCTGCGCCTGCGTGGTGCAATACAGGGTTTCCTGACAAGAGGTTTTTCCCGCGAGGCAAGATTAACAAGAAGACAAATCCGATCGTCTAAATGTCAACTATGCCATAGCGACAGAATCCTCCCATTTATCTGTTACCTCGTAAAACAATATCTATAGCCTGTGAAGAGTGCAGAAGAGTAATATTAGGTGCGAATTCAGGGATGCACGCGCAGAGGATAGTTGTATCCTCCGCACGCTCGTCCCCGAAATATAATAGCGCCTTATATTAATTTTTTGCCTACTATGCAGACTACTCATTTAATGAAAAGCTTATAATGTTGATATTGATCCTCCGGCGATGGCTCTGCGTCGTAGGTTGGTCTCGAAGGCTGCCTACGTTAATAATTTGTAAACAATCTATCCTAGGGTGTGTGCACTGTCCCATTGCGTCCAGCAGTAAACCTGCGGTAAGGCGTTTGCTCTTCACGGAAAGGACCGCTTGATCGCATGTTATTCTGCTTATAAGACTTAAATCCTGTTTACTGATCTACGCTGACAAATTGAGTAGTATGCAAATACCTCATCGGAAATTTTCCCTTGAAAGGCGCTAGAATTTCGTAAGATATGTCACGACGTTCAATTGTGTCGTATGTCAAAATGTTTTGCAAGTCAAATCTAACTCGATCAAAGAGGTGAAAGCAGACCCAAATTTGTGAGGCTAAACAAACTATATTCCTGTAACCACAGAGACCACTAAACGTTTAAGGAGTGGCCAAATAAGGTCTCCTCACAATAGTTGAATGGCCTGTGGTCTCTATAGTTTCCTAAATTATGCCTTAAATAATGTCTGGTTGAACCTTACAAGTGAAAGCCTGACTTGCCCAACGCGTAGACTGTCAAGTGAAGAGTAATAGATAAATTAAATTCGGTGTAACTAAGCGGGAGATTGCGCAGGAGTCGATGACGACGACGATGACCCGACGACGATTACCCAACGGCGATGACCCGACGACAAATTTTATCCGAAGAAAAGTCGAAAAGCCGAAATCAAGCGCCGAACCTAATTCGAAAAAAAGGCCGACCTAACCGTATAACCCGCTAAGAGAACCAAAAAAATGGGAGTGGGTGCGTGTGTGTGTGTGTGTGTGTGTGGGGCGGGGGGGGGGGGGGGGGGGGGGGGGGTGACCACACTAATCCTGGGGTTCCCATAAGTTAATCTAATTACAACTACGTTAAGTAATGCTCCACATAAGAACGATAGCAAACTTCATTGTTCTGCGGCATTGGCTCTTTTCCCACATAGAATATCTTTGATTTCAAGAATAGAGGAGGAGCTGATGGTTAATAACTATATTTCAATATAAAAACAAAAAAATCCATTTGAGTCAAATAAATTTTAGGAAACGTCGTGCATAACCAATCAGAATAGCAAAAGACAGTAGCTTATAATTTTGCTTCTTTGATAAAGTTCCCCAAATACAATATCTTTTAAAAATTGCATGTTGTGCGATTGGGTCTCAAATTACTTGAAACCGGAAAAAAAAATTAGACAAAATGCGCCTTGAACCATAACTTTTTAGCGGTTTTTGAGCCTAGGCCAATGAGATCACTAATTGTAACAATGAAAAAAGTTGACATCCCATCGTGCATTGCCGTTCAGCGCTATCCTTCTTATGCGGACCATTACTTAAATCGAATTCCAAGTCTGGGGACTTCTGGCCGAACGTGTGTGAATGAGGTATGCTTTGAAAGGTTCATCGAGAGATCTATTTACCCGCCAAACCCAACCCATAAAGAATATAACTGACCAATATGAGGCTTTTCTCATTAGAATTATTTCTCAGAGATGGATGTCCTGTGCTGACTTGAACCTGCTCACGCTGGGACGGTGGAAGAAGGTGGTATGGTCTGATCCGCCGGAAGGCTGAACATTAGGTTTCCTGTGGCTGGGGAACTGGCAGCCGAAATGGTTCAATAAAACATTTTGAGAAGGATTCACTGAGGAAAAATGAAAAGGAGCGCTTTTAGAATACCCGGCCACTTCCATATCCCTGAACGTTGGGTAAAACGAGGCACATGTAAACAAAAGAAAGCATTCATATTCAATGACATGCAAACAAGTGGCCGGGCATTCTACAGTTTAGCCGTCGTAGTTGCCTCTTTAATACTCGGACGTACAAGGCCAAGGGGGAGAAGAGCGGACGCCACACACCCCTCTTAAGGTTTTTGTTCGATTTTCTTCAAGAACATTTATTGTAAGCACATGCCATTTTCTTCGTTTATCCTTGAGATACATTTTAGTAAGGTTTGGAGGCAATCGTTTGCTCTGGTGACGATATATGACATCATAATTAGCACAAGGTTAAGCCATTTTGAATAAAAATACGTGTTTCACATTTTTCCGGTGGAAAAAAAAAACATAAAACACAACCAAAAGCAGCCAATTGTTAATTCTGCCATATTTTACAGCTCCAGCAAGAAAACATTTTTTCCCCATCGATTTGAATTTTTAGTAAAATGCAAGATGATGACAGATCCCCAGCAGCGCCATGACCTATAATATTTACTTTAGATCTGGTAGAGCACATCATATCACTAGTTGTGAAAATCCGACATCCAACTTGTGATGATACGGTTGCCTCTCGTTGCTTCCGTCCACTGTAGGTGTTCGCGCGAGGCCATCTCGCGCGAACGCGATGCGAAGTCAACGCAGCTCTTTCTCTCTATTTTACATACTTTGTTGTTTAAATAGCTAGTTGACGACGAAACGTTTCTCACAAACTGTTTGACACTTGGTGAATAGCGCCGGTGTATGTTAACTTGTCTTTAAATAATTATTAGCGAACTTCAGATTGGACTACGAGTACGAGATTGAGTACGAGTACGAGTTTTCAAACCAAATTCGTCTGCCTCATATACTTAATTATCACACCAATCTGATCCCTAACGTTTATTTACGTGTTAGTCAGCAACAGGAAGGAGTTACAGTTCGGTGGATTCAATTATCTCGAAATTCCAAAGTCGTACTCATACTCGATTTCGTACTCGTAGTCAAATCTGAAGGTCGCTATTATATATTTTTGTGACAACAACTTGGTCAAAATGTTGCACACCGGAATATTACAAAATGTTTACGGATCAGTTATTCAGACAAAATAAAACAAACGTTCGTTTTTAGAATTGACATCATACATTTGGCAGAAGAACAAGGCTTACCTTTTTATATTCATCATCATGAACTCGACACAGCTAAGACCCAGCTAACAAGATGTTGTTTTCCTCAATGCCGGCCTCGTGTGCGAATTCGTCGGGACACATTTTAATATTAACGTGCTCGTCTTGTTTTGGAAATGTCCCGTTTCCACTGACAATGTCACACACTACAAAACAAGAAACAAGATTCAGTTTATGGCTTTAAAATGAAAACTGTAAAAGAAAGACCATTTAACGACGAAAAAACGAAATTTCCTGTCGCATGTTGTCTCTACATGTTGCAACGAAAGACGCACAATGTAAAGTAAATTGAAGTATTATTTCCTCACCTTTACCAATATTTCCATTTGCTGAAAATATCTCCTTGAGTGGTCTTCAGGCGGACTGCTGTAACAGTGTAGTTAAGCTGATGATGAAGGCAAGATAAACTCTTTCGAACTTTTCCGTTTTCGCAACATGTCTTTACTCTTGCGTTTCTTCGCCGACTGAATAGGTCTTTACCACACGGCGGCCATGTTGATTCCCCGGAGAATAAAATGCTTTGTTTTTGCCCCCCCCAACCTCGTTTTCAACTTTTTTACTGCGAGGCTTGGCGGCGTAAATCTTTTGTTTTTATACAAAATGGCGGGTCGTGATAAAGGCCTTTGAACTCATGTTTTGAACGTGGCGCCAAGCAACCACGGTATTGAAATGGTGATCCCTGATTGGCTCATTTCATTTATGAAAGGCTCCCCACTGCACGTGTCAATGTAGCGGGAAACAAAGATTGTTTATCATTGGCTGTGGCCGCACTAGAGTAGTTGACCGGTATACTTGCAATTAATTGATTAAAATTAGCTGGTTTAACAAAATTCCTGATGCGGCCACGTATTTTTGGCGTTCACCGAATTTAAACCGTGTTAGCGGTTTCCATGGAAATTTATTAAAGAACAATAGATTTTTTTAACCAGGTTTTTTCAAACCACCTCGCTAGGTAGTTTAGTGCAGGGGTCAATTCAATAAAACTTTTACAAGTGTAATTTACAAGTGTAGCTATTGTTTTCAACCCCTGAAACAATGGCTACACTTGTAAATTACACTAAGTTTTATTGAATTGATCCCAGGTTAACTTTCCCGATCTGTCAATCATCTTCACTAGCGCGGTAATTTTTGACTCCCTCAGTTGAATTCGTACGCTTCGTAGGGACGACTTTCAATTTTAAATAAAGAAAAGAACTCCGTCGTGTGTTTATGTTCTCCACAAAACCTATAATTTGATCATTTGATGATGCTGTTTTTTAGGGAATACCAAAAAGTAAAATGCACATGCAGAAGCATTGCTTTCGCTGGCTAAACTATAGAATACCCGTCCACTTTTTTCGTATCATTGAATAAGAAAGGATCCTTTTGTTTTCATATGCTTCGTTCTATAAAACGTTTAGGGGTATGTAAATAAGTGGACGGGTATTCTAAAATCGCTCCCTTTCGCTTATTAATTCTATTGTTTTGTGCATCTTGTGCCGCTCTCGCTGCCTTCGCCGTCGTGGTTGCTGCCCGGCGGATGATTTGGCAATGCTTTGGTAGGCTTATTTCGTTCTTCGTTCCCATCAGATGAATAGAAAAAAAGAATAAAGAATATAGCAAATGATAACGTGATCTCTCCCGTTCAAAGTTCAACCTTCTGAAGTGCGGCCGCCCACAAAAATAAACTTGGTTATTTCATTGCAAACACCTTTTCGAATAAGTAAGGCTTATAACGCTTGAGGGAATATTTTCAATACAAAAAGTAGCGAACGTCAATAAAAGACGTTTCGACATCTTCGGGACGTCATTGCCTGCGGCGCACTTGGTAGGATAGGATAAGATAGGAAACTTTTATTTATACACGATATGTTTAAAAGCTAAAAGCTTGTGGGGTCGTGTAATTAAAAATACACATGCAGTCACTAAGATAAATGATCTAAATAATAACTTTAAAATAATAATACTCCAATTACTCTAGTAACTGGATTCACACATCAGATCAATCATGATATACATAATCTTTTAACTTAAAATTTAAAGTCGATGCGGATGTAACACTAAAATTATAGTCCATAAAAGTCTTGGAAGTCGGGTCTTTCTACATATACCGGTATCCATGAACCACTCATTGTCTTCCATTGTTTGTGCACCCGTATCTCGGATTCTAAATGGGTTAAACCCATATCTTCTAAATTTAGAATTACGGGTTCTACCCAGGTTAAATGATCATCTGTGCCAGCTCACATGACAATGGCTGCCATTAAAAATTATTCAGACCAATCATCGTTCAGAATAGAATGTGGCCAAAATAAAACCATAATGGCGGACGAAGCTTCTCGGTGTTTTTAATATTTTGGATTCGCTTTTCGCTTTATTGTTTATTATTTTCCCGGTCACGAAGTGTTTAAAGCCTGAATCTTTTAAAGCAACGTTTATTGACAGAAGAGGATCGAGAAGGCAAGATATTTCATTGTCCTTAGACCGCCACAATAGATGCGGCTCCGCTGCAGAATTGCCTTCGCTGCACGACTGTCATGTCAGGGAGGATGTAGGCGAAACTGCTGATTTTCTGCAGCATTCGGTGACTGCTCGCGAAAATCGCCGAAAACAGGAACAAATAAAGTGGAACGAGGTTAGAGGTCGTGTTGTTGTCTGTCTGTTTGATGCCACGAAACGGCAGCCCATGAAATTAGATGCACATACCGAAAGCTTTTTTTTTTGGAGTGTGCAAGAAACCTCCACTCCAATCTCAATACTTGCCATGTTCTGGATTTGTGGAAGGTACAGTATATTAATGTTTGCGCGATAACTGATTAAGCTTATAGTTTTTTTGCTGACGAAATAAATGTAGATGAATATTCAACAAATAATTACTATTAATAATTACATAGGTAAGTTATGTCAGTTGAACCTGTAAAAAATTTAGCCAGTTTTCAAAATCCGAGTTTTATTTGCTATCTGTATTATACCTATATCGAGCGGCCACCTGTATTTAAAGTGGCCACTTTCTGAACTACCAATTATATACAGGATCGGCTGAATTATTTTAATATACCTTCACTGTCTTGAATTGGCTTTGGTAAATATATAGAGGTTATTCAGTGGAAAGTTGTGTAATACGGCTGGGTATCTTTACGAGTCAGTTTCTATTTTTTCAAGCCTTTTATAGGCGAAAATGCCCAACCATATTACACAACTGTTCGCTGAATAAATTGTTTATTAAACGACAATCATCTTCTCACAAATCTAAGTTTTTTAATTTTTTTCTTGAGCACGTGACCAGAAGAGTGTAATAACTTGTCATATTTCCACTCGTTTTGGTGTGTATTTCCACTTGAAACTGCTGTCGTATAATAAACAGATGTTATTGAACTAGCGTGAGGTCTGTTTTTAGGGAAATATTGCTCGATTTCAAAACAAAACACCACACATTTTATCAGACTTCACCTTTCAATGCATAGACCAAATTAAAACAAACAGAATTCCAGCAGATATAGAAAAACAGCTTATCACAAAAGAGTGTACTGGAGTGCACATTTATTTTCCTTCTCGCCTTTCCGTGAAATAAAAGACAGTAATTTCATTCAAAAACTCGTACCCATTACACCAGGTTGCAAGTTACTATGATTAATATTTTTATTTTGTTTGTTGTTAGTAATTGTTGTTGTTTGTGATTGCCTTGGCGTTTGGGGGCCCTATTCAGGGAACCCGGTAAGACATGCTGGTCTTGTCAATTGACATTGACCTATATGATTATCCGGGAGCCCTGAATGGGGAACTTGTTGCACTGAGGCAATTATATAATAGTTACATAATAGTTACCATAAACTTTGATTGTTTTTTTCATAGTAATTTTAATTTCATAGTAATTTTAATTTCTATTGTTAGTTTAGGGTAGCTCATTAGTATCTTTTATAGCACTCATTGTTTCCTGTTTGTCTATTTTCTTAATTGCTTCTATTAAATTGTATTATTGTTGTGAATCCGCTTTCAATTTGTTACATAATTTGTTAGTAGTTTAGCCTTAAGTCATGGTTGTATAACCGTATTTACGTCCCGTTTTTCAATATCAAAAGTTGTCCATTTTCGGTCTTTTTAACTAATTTATATATAAAAAATACAATGAATGAGTTTTATCAACATAAACCCTGTAATTGCAGTTGTCGCCTCTGTCCAGTTGATTAAATATGTCGGGGACCTGATAGTGACTTTGGATCAAGTGGTCCATGTGCAAGCTTGGCTGGCGTCATTGTATAATTGTGATCTTAGCCAAATCACTTCAAATAGTAAAATTATTATACAAATGTAAAAAGAATTAATGATAAAAATCAATTTTCTTTGTCCCAAATGTGAGGTTCTTTTTATACCAGTAAAATGTCTGTTTGCAGTATACATACACGTACATTATGAACCCGCTAATCTTCATTTTATTAATGCAATATATTAAAGAAATAAAAAACGCACCGAGTGCGTTATTGAGTTTTATAAACACGCGGGAATTTTTAAGAACACGAGAGAGGTGCAGAGAAGCACGAGCCAAAGGCGAGTGCTTCTCGCACTTCTCGAGTTTTCTTAAAAATTACCAAGTGCTTAATATATAACTCACCAATGTACGAGGAACAAGTTTTTTTATTTCTTTTATAAAATAAAAACGGTTATAATAAACCTTCAACACGCGCGTGTTTTATCGAGTTATAATGAACTCGGTTTAACCAATCATAGCGCACGCATATTCTTAAGCATTTTATAAATGTATAAGTTTGGAGCTAAAGCTTTTTCTAGCTTTTTAAATTTTTATCTGTAAATAGTTCCACCTGAAGAAGGCCGAAGGCCGAAACGTCGACTGAATTAAACAGCCGGAACAGTTAGAAGTTTGTTTCTATGTCACATCTTCGTACACTTATATATATATATATATATATATATATATATATATATATATATATATATATATATATATATATATATATCAGGCTCCTTCAGTACAACTGATAAAAATTAAAAATACTTAAATACTTGGAATAATTTTTTTTTAAAAAGGTCTTATATAGCGGGCAAGTTTGTAAACAACAGCGATCGACTCAGCTCAACTTCGATGTTTGAAAATTTGGTGTGCTGATAGAAGGGACTATAAAAAGCCACAACTACAGGTAATGATGATTTAACCATTTTTTGTATACTTTAGCTGTGAATTTTTGTAAGACATACCGTCCTCGCTGCAGTTCGTTCAGACGTTTCACTGCTATGTTTAGGTAGCCATGTGTTTGTTCATTTTGTTTTGATTCTGAATTGTACTTTTTAAGACATGAAACACCTGTAACAAAACATTCTGTGTTTTAATTTGTGTAGTCTCATCTCTGTCCCGTTCTTTACGTAGACGGAAGATCTTCGTAGAAACTCTCAAGTTGTGTACGCTTATTAATCAGTTAGATTGGCAAAATTTTTCGGCATTTGCAGCTTGTTGTGTCAGAAATGGCACAAGGTAAAATTAATTGTAAGCCTTTTTACTTAAAGAAGGTTGTATCTCTCAATGATTTTTTTCTGGAAATTGTGATTTGTTATCAATGTGTTGAATTATAAAACAGTTATAGTGCTCAAGTTTGCACAATATCGCCTGATTTTAGCCAACTTGGCCTTAACCACCTCGTTGGCTAAGTATCCGGCAATATAACACTTCACTTTCTCACTATAACTGTTAAATATTTACCAAAGAAGGTAATAATTCAGCCGATCCTGTATATAATTGGGAGTTCAGAAAGTGTCCCCTTAAATACAGGTGGCGGCTCGATATAAGTATAATACACTGTCAGATAGCAAATAAAACTCGGATTTTGTAAACTGGCTGAATACAGCCTCAACTGCTATATTTGTTGAATTATTCATCTACATTTATGTCGTAAGCTTAATCACTTATCATGCTAACATACTGTACCTTCCACAAATCCAGAACATGGAAAGTATTGAGATTGGAGTGGAGATTTCTTGCACCTCCAAGCACAGAAAAGCTTTCGGTTTGTGCATCTCATTACAAGGGCTTCCGTTTCGTGGCACCAAACAGAGGAACTAATGGGAAAGTACGAGTCCTCCATTGCTGCATCAGCAACACGATCTCTAACCTCATTCCACTTTATTTGTTCCTGTCTTCGGCGATTTTCGTGAGCAGTCACCGAATGCTGCAGAAAATCAGCAGTTTCGCCTACATCCTCCACATGACAGTCGTGCAGCGAAGGCAATTCTGCAGCGGAGCCGCATCTATTGTGGCGGTCTAAGGACACTGAAATATCTTGCCTTCTCGATCCTACGGAAGCTTGTAGGTGCCATCCGACATCCGACATCCGACTTGTTGAGAATACGACATCCGACTTGTTGAAAATCCGACATCTGACTTGTTGAGAATCCGACATCCGACTTGTTGAAAATCCGACATCCGACTTGTTGAGAATCCGACATCCGACTTGTTGAGAATCCGACATCCGACTTGTGAGAATCCGACATGCAACTTGTTGAGAATCTGACATGCGACTTGTTGAAAATTCGACATCCGACTTGTTGAGAATTCGACATCCGACTTGTTAAGAATCCGACATCCGACTTGTTGAAAATCCGACATCCGAATTGTTGAAAATCCGACATCCGACTTGTTGAAAATCCAACATCCGACTCGTGAAAATCCGACATCCGACTTTTGTCCGACTTGTGAAACATCCTAGACAGGTGACCCTATTCCACGGAATGATGGAACGGTGGAATGAATAGTTTTTTCAAAAAACACGCCTCTACTTTGTTTACAATTCACGTATTTACTGTGGAATTTTTGCAGTTTTTTCCCTGCGGCTTGTGTAATATAAACTGACATGAAAGTTTATACAACTGAACAATGAACATCAAATGTGTAAGCGTTCTCGCGTTTGCCACTCATTTTCTATGTTAATGAAAAATATTCAAATTAAAAACGGGATGAAACGCGTTACAGAGAAAAAGAGAAAATACATTCCACTTATATGGATACGTCACAGGAACCGCACCATATGCTGGTAATCGTCAACTTTTTTGATTCCCTTTAATGCATCGTGATGTTCCCGAGTGATGTAATCGGAGTCTTCTAATTTTGCTTGTTTTAGCGCTTTAGAGTGCCACAGCCTTTGAGGAATGACTTATTTGAAAATTTATAACCTTACGCCATTGTCGTTTCATGGGCCCCTGTTTTAAGAGTTATTTATTCATATATATTTGACCAGCCAGAAACGATCATATCATCGTGACTGGAGACTCTACGGAAATTATTTTAAGCCCTAAAGTTTTAGATTTATCTTATTCCGTGTTTTAGCATATTCCGCCATTTCACCGTTCCGTTCCATCACTTCCACGGAAAAGGGTCACCAGCCTGGGATGCCGTTTCATAAGTCGGATGTCGGATTTTCACAAGTCGGATGTCGGATTCTCAACAAGTCGGATGTCGGATTTTCACAAGTCGGATGTCGGATTCTCAACAAGTCGGTTGTCGGATTCTCAACAAGTCGGATGTCGGATTCTCAACAAGTCGGATGTCGGATTCTCAACAAGTCGGATGTCGGATTCTCAACAAGTCGGATGTCGGATTCTCAACAAGTCGGATGTCGGATTTTCAACAAGTCGGATGTCGGATTTTCAACAAATCGGATGTCGGATTTTCAACAAGTCGGATGTCGGATTTTCAACAAGTCGGATGTCGGATTCTCAACAAGTCGGATGTCGGATTTTCAACAAGTCGGATGTCGGATTTTCAACAAGTCGGATGTCGGATTCTCAAAAAGTCGGATGTCGGATTCTCAAAAAGTCGGATGTCGGATTCTCAACAAGTCGGATGTCGGATGGCACTTACAAGCTTCCGTACGATCCTCTTCTGTCAATAAACGTTGCTTTAAAAGATTCGGGCTTTAAACGCTTCGTGACCGGGAAAATAATAAACAATAAAGCGAAAAGCGAATCCAAAATATTAAAAACACCGAGAAGCTTCGTCCGCCATTATGGTTTTATTTTGGCCACATTCTATTCTGAACGATGATTGGTCTGAATAATTTTTAATGGCAGCCATTGTCATGTGAGCTGGCACAGATGATCATTTAACCTGGGTAGAACCCGTAATTCTAAATTTAGAAGATATGGGTTTAACCCATTTAGAATCCGAGATACGGGTGGTTTGTGAGGTATTGTCTTTTTGGTCTTGTTTTGCATTTGTATTATTGTCGTTCTTTGTTCCTTTTGTTTTACGTAATGTGTGCTCCGGTACATGCAGAATCTACCTGGAAGTCTCTAGCATACGGGCTAGATCCTTGGTGAGTTAAAATACGTTAATTATAACTGGGTTATTTTTTAGTAACTCGGTTAAAATAACCCGGTTAATAACTCGGTGAAAAGTAAAATAACCGAGTTTATTTTTCTGAGCGGCCGCACTTCAGAAGGTTAAACTTTGAACGTGAGAGATCATGTTATAATTTGCTAAAGGCCCTGTCACACTATTGCGTATAAGAGAAACGTATGAGTTGCGTATGAAAATTCACAAAATAATTTTCATACGCACAAAATGCCCTTGAAAATACAGCGTATGACCAGCGTACTTGACCTATGAGTAACGTACCTCTAGCGTAACTCTCGCGTATTCAGCGTATGCCTAGCGTATGCT
Source organism: Dendrophyllia cribrosa (assembly GCA_024195265.1). Taxonomy (NCBI): domain Eukaryota; kingdom Metazoa; phylum Cnidaria; class Anthozoa; order Scleractinia; family Dendrophylliidae; genus Dendrophyllia; species Dendrophyllia cribrosa. The sequence goes on along the minus strand of JAJLRJ010000013.1, from coordinate 12,088,258 downwards.
TAGCGTATAAACCATACGTCCGAATACGCACAAAATTTTTAAGCATGCTTAAAAAAAAATTCTGCCTCGCCGTATGCCTGCGTATGCCACCGTATGTGACTGTGCTTGAAACGTATACAACCTATCCCTAACGTACCCCTAGCGTATGTCAGCGTATACCAGCGTATACCAGCGTATGTGTAATATTATTCATACGCTGGCATACGCTAGTACGATACGCAATAGTGTGACAGGGCCATAACGAGAGCTGCACAAAACAATAGGGAAGATATCAATGACGTCACCAATTGTTATTAATGTGCCAACCAGAGTCTTATTGGCTGCCGAAACAAAGGGTTCTTTTGTTCCAGTGGTTGGCACATTTGAATAACAAAAAGAATGTTTGTAAATAGATATCATCCCTATACGATTAATGAGCGAAAACAATGCCTCTACACGTGTATTTTACATATTGTCATTTCCTGCAAACAACATCGTCAAATGATCAAATTTAGGTTTTGTGAAGAACATAAACACACCACGGTTTTCCTTTCTCTTTTGAAATTGAAAGTCTTCCCTACGAAGGTCTACGAATTCAACAGGAAGCCAAAAAATTACCGCGTAAGCGAAGATGATTGACAGATCGGGAAAGTTAACCTGCAGTAAACTACCTAGCGAGGTGGTTTAAATAAACCTAACCCAGTTAATTTCCACGGGAACCGCTAACACGGTTAAAATTCTGTGAACGCCAAAAATACGTAGTCTCCTACGCAGCTGTTATGCAGCCGCATAACGGCTGCGTGTGAGACTAAAAAATACGCGGCCGCATCAGGAATTTTGTTAAACCAGTTAATTTTAATTAATTATTTTTTTTCAACAGAAGATTTTGTTGTCCATTTTTATGTGTTTGTTCATTAATTTCATAGGTTGAAAAGCGATTTTATGTAAACAAAACAAGACTTGGATTTTATAGTTCTAAACTGAAAATATCCAGAGAATATGACGATATAATAACTGCCACTCCTTGACCACCAACCCCCCCCCCCTCCCACCACCACCGCCTATTGGCCCTCACCTCCACCTCCCACTTCCTCGCCCCCTCGCCCCCTCGTACCATCACCCCACCCTGTCGAACGCACCCCCCTAATTTCCAATTACTACTAGTTTTAATTAATTAATTAATTAATTGCAAAATAACCGGGTTAACTACTCTAGTGCGGCCGCAGCCAATGCCAAGTAAAATGTGCACGTCAGTTCTTGCATTTTAAATAGATCTACAAATAGGCGTATAAGGTACAAAATACGTTAGGTGACAAGAAAAAGTTACTAACAGGAAATTCCGTTAATTAAACAATTTTGCTCTGATTGAGTCTGACTGAGTATTGAGTGCTGGCTTAAATTCTTTAATATATAACATTTCACATATCAGGCAGTCAAGTTTACTCTTGCATTACTTTAAAATGGTAAAATGATCTTCGAGTTTCCTTGGCTCCATATTTTGTTCCTTCTAGATATGATTTTCGATTCCGGATGAGCTCTGATATTCGACAACACGTTGATATAAGTGTCGGCGAGTGTAGCCGACATAGCATCACACAAGCCACATTTTAATAAATACACAACGCTTTGTTGGTTGATTTAAACGGAAGCTTTTGTCGCGCATCATCTTACCCATCATCCTCAATTTTTTCTGCTCGAGAAAAGCGGCTGTTGTGTTTTTCAAATTTTGTTGCTCAAATCTCGTAGTTGTCTTCTGACAGTGTCGGCCGACTTTCGATCTTTAAACGGTAGTACAATTTTGGTAATGCCAACGCGACTGCTAGTATGATTTTTGCTTTCAGTAGTATTCGTCACTGAGGTCAAAAACTGTGAAATTATGGAATCAACAAGATGTGTAGGGTACTGTAGCTAGGAAAAGATCTTTCAAATAGAGCTTAATACCTATCCTCCTCTTGGGAGTACTTCTCCAAGACTTCCCCCGCTATGACTCACGCTACGACTACTATGAAACACGCTACTTCCCACGCTATATATGACTCATAGTGTGTGATCAAAAAACAAAGGATGCGCACTATCAAGTACGGTTCGCATCAATTGTAGCTCCTTTGATATGGCCATTGAAGTCTGAAGGTTTCATAACCATCAGATCCTCGATTTACTATGTTGGCGCCAAAATGGGGTGTTTACAAGGCAGTCAATTTGGTCGATATGTAACGTGGGACTAGGACGAGCAAGATGGCGGGTGGAGGTGTTTTCTCGGCTCCGTAATTCTTGGTAGCCTGGGAGGAATGTAGCGTCCTAATTTAATGTTCGGCGGATAAAATAGCTGTCTAATGTCGAAACGAAACCAAAGATCTTCAAGCTCGTCCTCAACGCAAACCCAGCCGTCACCAAAACGAAACAAACCCACCGGAGCGACAGTCGAAGGAAATATGGAATCCTACAGCATGGATGAAGCGCCCGACGATCGTCCCTCGCTCGAACGAATCATGGAAAAGCTATCTTACTTGGATAACAGAATAGAGGAGCATTTCGGTGGGCTAAAATCTGATATTTCAATTCTGAGACACGAACTTAAAGAAGAGATCGAAGAAGTTAAAAGCACCTTGACAGAGGTAGAGAAATCACTTCAATCAGCGTGGAATGTCATTGTAGACCTGCAAGCAGAATCTAAGTCACACACAGACTTCAAGAAAACCCACCAAAGTAGTTTGGATAACGTAAAAAGTGAATCGGCTAGGGTTTCATCAAAGAATGCTAAGCTCGAGACCGAAATTGACGCCTTGAAAGTAAGATTTTTGGAGGAACAAGAAAAAGTAATTGCACTTGAAAATTACTCCCGGCGGGAAAATCTACGGTTCATGAACGTACCAGAACGAGAAGGTGAAAACTGTGCAAACATTATTTATGGTATTATCGAAAACGAGCTAAACATAGATGTTAAGAATCTTCAATTCCATGCAATCCCTTGAGTGAGAAAACGACGCTCGTCGGATGAGACATCGAAAGCTTATCCAAGGCCAATCATTGCACGATTTTTGTGCAGAGAGGACAGAGATATGGTACTAAAAGCGAAGGGAAGGCTGCGAAATTCTTCACAATATGAAAATGTATACATTACTCAAGATTATGCTAAAGCTATTCAAATGGAACATAGTTAATAGAACAAACTGGTTATGAAACTCAGTCAGTCCTTTGTTATATGTTTTTGTTCTCCATTTCTTTTGTTCGTTTGCCTTGACCCTGCACAAAACACAAAAGGTATTGAAATGCATATGAGCAACTGACCAGTAGAAACATTTGGGCTCATACGTTAAACAAAACAATGTGCAGGGTCACGGTTCGTTCAACAGAAAACAAAGCAGTTTTGTACACTCTTTTTGAAATTTGTTGAGCTTCATAACCAGTTTGTTCTATTAACTATGAATGGAACGAAAAGTTTTAATCAAGGCTATGTTTCTGGCCCGCAAGAAAGGTATGAATATAATGCGAAGGTAGTAGACAGGAAATTGGTGGTAAACAACAATGTTTATAATGTAGATAACATCCCAGACAATCTAAAGGAATCGAGCGCCCTTAATTCGCACTCCAGCTGAACAATCTATCAACGCATTACTAGTTAGACGTACAGGACGCAAACAAACTCCCCAGCGTTACTGAATTTCCCTCAGATGTTTTTGCTTAGCTGGCATCGGATCTCGTCCAAACCAAATGTAAATTTTAGCTTTTTTTCTTTTTTGTTTAATTTGTGTATCTTTTCTGTTAGGTGTCAATTATAGGAAATACTTCTTAGTCCTACGAAGTGTTAACTACCGTAATTTGCATTCTGTTTCTGCATTCCAGTTCACTACTTTTAAGTAACAATCCGTGTAAGAAGTAGGCAATTCTCTATTGTTCCGCGGCATTTCGCTTTCCCCACATAAGAATGTTCAGATTTTCGTACTGAGAATACGTCAAACTATGGACAACATGGTTTTGAAATAAAATTTACTGAAACTTTATTTTAAAGCGATGTTTCTTTTGTGTTACAAGATTTCATCCAATCGTGAGACTCCAAAACAATGGCCAAGAAAAACTTCTAATTTTCCATGTTCCCCACATAGAATTTTTGTTGCATTAAAAATCACAATAGTTTTCACTAAAAGGAAATCAATTAGTAAACTAGAGATAAATAAATGCGCTGCCTGATGAAGTTATGGTAGATTTTCATGTTTTAGCCAATGAGGTGGACGGTTTCAACAATAGCACAATTCACACCTTTCTGCATTCCGTGCATTTGGGTTGCCTACTTCTTACACGGATTGTTACTTAATCATCAACAAGTTCCCAACTGACGAATTGATAATTTGTTCTCTTATACCATGCGCGATTTAGGGGTAACACTTATTCTTTTGTTAAAACAATAGAATATTAGAGCACAAAAGAACGACAATACAATAGAATACAATACCATAGAATATATTAGAATACATAATTTTACCTAATACAATGAATGTGTACAATGTACAATAGAGCTAACACCCTAAATCAGGCATCATATGTGTTCTCTTAATGTGAGGGGCTTATCCAACAACGTTAAGAGGCGAGAAACTTTCCGTTGGTTTAGAATGAAAAAATTTGGAATCTTCTTTCTTCAAGAAGTCCACTGCACCAAAGAAAAAGAAAGACTGTGGTCATCAGAATGGGGCTTCTCGGCTATTTTTAGTAGTGTTTCTAGCTCAAGTGCAGGGGTATGCATGTTGTTCCATAGCAAACCGCATAAAGAAATTTCTGCCGGACATAATAAATAATGATCAAACCGGTTTTTTGAAAAACAGATTCATAGGAGAAAATATCAGACTTATTGAGAGTATTATTAACCATACAGATATGGAACAAATCCCGGGCCTTTTGTTATTTGTAGATTTTGAAAAAGCCTTCGATAGTATAGAGTGGTCTTTTATAGAGAAAACACTAAGACACTTTGACTTTGGAACATCCCTGGCAAGCTGGGTTAAATTTTTTTATACGAACATAAGTAGTTGCGTCCTTAACAATGGATGGGCATCCGACTTCTTTTCTTTACATCGTGGAGTAAGACAGGGGTGCCCACTGTCTCCCTATTTATTTATCTTAGGTGCTGAAATCTTGGGTAACGCAGTAAGAAAGGATACAGAAATTCGCGGTATCAAATTGGGCAACTCAGATTGCAAATTGTCCCGATATGCAGATGACACAACAATGATCCTAGACGGCTCAGAGCGTTCTTTTTCGAGAACATTATACGTACTAGACATATTTGCAAATGTATCAGGTTTGAAAGCAAACTATGAGAAAACTGAAGCCCTCTGGATAGGTTCACACAAGAATACTAATGCTGTTATTCCTTCGAGTAAACCTGTCCTTTGGGCAGAGGGGAAGGTCTACGCCTTAGGAGTTTGGTTCTCGACTTCGGGGCCAGCCAATATTGACAATAATTTCACTGAGAAAATTGAAAAGATTAAAAAAATCCTCGGGAGTTGGTCGGCCAGAAGACTCACACTTATGGGTAAAATCGCCATTTTAAAAGCTCTAGCGGTATCTCAGATTGTTTATGTTTTGTCCTCCCTTCCGACACCAAAAGGGGTTATAAGGGAAATTAATACTCTATTATATGATTTTCTTTGGGACAATAAGGGGGACAAAATAAAAAGAACAGAAATTGCTAGTTTTAACCAGGCCTTAAAAATGAAATGGGTAAAAAGTTATTTAGATGATCAAGATACAGGGAAATGGAAGCTTTGCTTTAACCATCGACTAGCACGATTTGGAGGGAAATTAGATTTCTGGGGAAACTTAAGCCCTAAAGATGCTCGTTTACTTAATCTGCGAGATCCGTTTTTAGCTGAGGTAATGAAATATTGGACGACCCTAAATTATAAGGACAACAATCTAGATTTCAAGTCAGCTCAGATCTGACACAACTCCCTCATAAAAATAGAGAACAAACCAATTTTCTACAAATCCTGGTTCACCGCAGGTGTGAAAGATGTTAAAGATATTCTCGATACGGATGGAAATTCGATATTAAGCTATACTGCATTTACGTATACCTCTAAATATAAAATCAAGACTAACTTTCTAGAATTCTATAAGGTAGTATCAGCCCTTAAATTGTTCAGGCAAAAGTGTTCTTAACAACCCAACAGAGGACCCAAAATCAAGACCTTTGGGCAAACATTATTAGCCTCAAAAAAAGCCTGTAAAACTGTTTACAAATCAATCATCGAAAAAAAGGCCACCACCCCTCTTAAAAGCCAGGGAAAATGACTGTCTAAGGAAACTATAATAGGAAATGCGAACGTGAATTGGGAGAATACATATCGTCTCCCATTTCTGTGTACAACAGAAACAAAGTTACAAGTGTTCCAATTTATGTTCCTCCACAGACGAATAGCAACAAATGACTACCTCTTTAAAATTGGCCTAAAACAAGCAGACTCCTGTTCTTTTTGTGGCGAATCTATTGAAACTCTTGCCCACTTGTTCTGGTATTGCAGTTACACTCAAAAATTTTGGAAAGACATTTATCAATGGATAACTCAAAACATCACCTTAAACAAATCTATTGTCTTCTCTCCTCTTATCTGTTTTGGACTAATTGACAATATCTCTGATTTATTACTACATCACCTTTTCCTTATCGCCAAGCGATATATTTATACATGTAAGTTAAATAACTGCATCCCTGCGCTACAGGTTTATATCCAAACCGTTATGAACTCCATGGAAATTGAAAAAGAGACTGCCTCTAATAACAATAATATGTCTTCCTTCAAAAACAAATGGGGCCCTCTTAAACTTTGCCCCTTGGACAAATAAACTTGCTGTTATTAAATAATTTCAAAAAGTTCTAAAAGTTAAAAGAGGTGCAGAAACAAATGCAAATGCAGAGCTCTTTTTAGTTGGTAGGACAAACTCCTTATGTTTTTGGTGTACCGTTTATTTTGCAACTTTGTAAATAGCGGTCTAATTTGTAAACATTTTTGGGCTCAAATAGTTGTAAATGCTGTAACATTGTATCTTTTTTCTCTATCTCCTGTGTGTTTGTTTTTATTTTACCTCTATGTAAATGTAACTATTGTCAGTAGAAGTTTTGTAATTAAATAAATGTTATTAAAAAAAAAAACAAAAAAAAAACGTGAATTGAAATGTGGACTGGACTATGAATAATGGATTGTGGTTCGTAACTCTAGAATTGCGGACTGGACTTATGGCTGTGAATTGTGGATGCTATCTTTAATTCATCGTTCTCGAGAATCCACTGAGTGTAAAACTCTTCCACTAAGTATAAAAGCTGGGACCAAACGGCCCACTTTTAAAGCCTAACGGGTTAACTGTTTTGTCCGGTATTACTCGCCTTAGACCTCTGTTTATTGGTTTTTCGCGCGGCCATTTTAAATTTTTTTGCTTATTCTTCGGAGGCTTCAAAGTCCTATAAGGAGTCAAGTTTGATTGTAGTGGGTGGTTTCAAGATTTGTTTAATAAGGAAAACAACGCAAACAGACAAAAACTACGTTGTAAACTGGAACGCTCTTTGCAAGGTAACAAGCGCTTCAAAGCTAAGAAAAAAAAACACAGATGGATTCTGTGAATAGACTCATATTTCTTTGTTTTTACTAATTTCATCGCTTTGAAGCAACAATTCGCCTAATTTTAAACAATGCTAAGAAGCTTTTCTGTCGTACCGATTTTGAATTTGTTCAACCAAATGCGCTTGATTTCGTTCTGAGTTTGACAAAACAACTTGTAGGCACATGCTTTTGAATGATGATGCAATTCATGGCTCGAAATGAACGGCACTTTTTCCTCAACCAAAGATCACAACAAATATAACGCATCACGTCATCAGATTATCTCATTTCACTCGATGCATGTTTATACAGAGCAACGACCACGAACGCGAGCGCGACCGCGAACGCGACCACGAACGCGAACGCGGCGTTCGCATTGGATTGCGTATAAGCAATTTGTATGAATCCATTTATACCAAAGGCGACCACGAACACGGCTGGAAATTAGTTCGTGCAGACATTAAAGTCGCAGAGATTACCTCAAGAGCGAATTTTTATGCGATGGTCGCATGAACTATTTCTTGTCAACCGATCAGTTCTTTTGTTTTCGTGTAACTCGGCCCAGGTGACACGCGGTACGCGTAAAAAATTTGACTTTCTTGCGCACCGGTTGACAACGTGTCAGTCCCAGCACCTAGTCGAACTGTTCCTCTGTCATTCTGAAGTAGTGATGAAACTTGTCTGGGTGTAAATAAAGCTCCTTTACTAAGTGGTGGTATTCGCCATAAATATGACACTTCTGTAAAATCGGGTGTACAGATATACGCCTGAATCTCGTCTTCCTTCTCCTATTCTCCGTCTGAAGAGGTAAAATACTAAAATGTCACCAGAATCTATGTCCGAGGCGTTTGCTGCCATTTTCATGAGATGGTGCACAGCAGCTTAATTGCCACTTCCACAGCCCGATTTACCGCGTTCTGAACGGTGGTTCGTGCGAACGTTCTAGCGGAAAGTCGTAATGGTCGCGTTCGTGGTCGTGGTCGCGCTCTGCATAAACAGGCCTTTAGACATGTTTTATTTTTTAATTTATTGTTTTCGAAACAAAATTTGCTTCATTTTGAATATTTCCAAATGACTAGTTCACGATTCACTAAGTATAAAAACTGGGATCAAACGACCTGCTTGTGATAAATAACGGCTACATTCATAAGGCTGCAGGTTTTCACTGGCGACGGAGTCGGAGTCGTAAGAGCACTTCCGCCTTAGTGAAAATCGAAAATCGGAGTCGTAAGCGGAGTTAAAAGCTCGATGGAATCGAATCGGGGTGGGAAGAATCAGAACGGTTCCACTTTCTTCCGATTCCACTTATGACTCTGTAATCTTCTTCCAATTCCGTCGGTTTGATTTTCACTAGATCGTAACGCTTTGCGCTTCTGATTACGACACCGACTCCCACTCCGTCGTTAGTGAAAACCAGCCTTTAATATATATCTGACTGTGACAAATTATGTCAATGAACACGTCAACACCTTAGAAGATTTGGAATTAAACTGAGAATATTTTCCATTCTACCCTCTTTGTTTATTTTTTCTCCTACAGATGATGACGTTTGTTACAGAAAGCCTTCATTTTATTTTTTAGTCTTACATCATTGTTGAACGTACCCCTAAAGCAAGTAATAGTTTTATTGAACTAGTTTATATACGGTATTACTTAATGTTAGTAGAAGGCATAATTCCAAACATATCGTCTTATCTACTAACTTATTAATTATGTTTTGGCAGGCTTATATGTCATACGCATTGCAAAAACAAGTTTTAATATGTGTTCGCATGGAAACATAATTACATTTCATTTCCGTTTTAATACAGAAAATAGTTCTTTATGAAGAAGTAAAATCAATAAAAGAAAAAGAAAATAGGATCAAAGTTGTTCAAAAGACGTAACTCGGAAATAAAAAACCTTTTTGCCTATTTGTATAGAGTTTCAATATTTACTTTTTATCGGTGTACATTTGTTCCCAATCTATATTTCTAGTTCCCTTGATCATTTAAATAAACGCGTCTAACAAATACAGAGAAATTTTCAGGAAATTGCGATTGCTTAAAATATAGAGAATACACATTGCCAGATCCAGATTTGCCGTTTTAAGAGAATATTGTAAGGTGAGTGAATTAATACACCATATCTTATTACGGGAACATGTCCTTTGACAACAACAAATAACATGTTATCTACCGTCTTTCTGGTTAATTCCGTTTTACCTGACCATTTTGATTTATCATGAGTGAAATGTTGATCTGTAACACGCATTGTTGTTGAATATTGTTTAATAACAATAAATTCGTTCCTTTTATTAAGAAAAATAAACTAGATTACTACTTCAGCAAATCCCGTTTAATTAAAGCAAAAATTGTATAAATAGCTTAGCTTCTAGCCGGCGTCGCTATTAACATTGATACCATATTATCGATTCTTTGTTTCAAATTCATTTATTGAAAAAAATAGAATAATACAATGTCCAACTTTGCAATACATAAAAAAATGCGCCTGTCTTTAAGTAAAACAATCAAGCTTTTAATAATCACTGTTAAGGGTAAACGTTTGAAAGGCATATATAATTTAAATTAAACATATTACAAACAAAAAGCAATTAATTAATGGTGCGCTGAAAGTTTTTGGTAGCGTTTTATATCTTTTTTTAATCAAAAAAAGGTAAAAACACGCATTTTCATTCTAAAATAGCTTGATCACGCTACTTATGACGTTTTATCTCGTTGCCATAGCAACCGATTCTCTTCAAAATGTGTCTCAAGGATAAATGAACAGCTGCAAAAGACGACATGTGCTAACCATAAATGGTCTCAAAAATTCAGAGAAAAACCTTAAGAGGGTGGTATTCTCCCTTTGTACGTCCGAGTGTTAAAGGGGAGTATCACGAGGTTCCACGCGCGGCACTGTTCATTGTTCTTGCACCGGAATTTTGAAAATATCACTGTTAAAAGTGATTTTTTTTCTTCCGGCTATCAAAACGGATTTTTTGATTCAACAAATACCTCCACTTCTCGACGGCCATTTTGAATTTGCCGAATCAAACTTGAAAACATGGCCCGAACGTTTTCAAGTTTCGCCCTCATGATACTGCCCTTTTAATTCGGACAAATATTGTCATATCTTCCTCCACTACGCAGACACCTGTTACGATGAGAAGCGAACCAATATAGTCCTTCCACTCCGTCCCAAATTACATTTGTTTTTAAGTTGAATTCGTCAGTTCCCAGAGTCAAACTTTGTGTCATCGTTCACACATTCTAACGTTTCACATCGTGTTGTCACTCAGTTTCAAAGCGACCATGGCCATATTCAACGCTGGTGATTTGAATTTTTCTATTGTTTTTAACCTCTGGTAAACGGCCACTAGCTCATATTTCGATGTCTCTAAAGACTCTAATTAAATTTCTGACATCATAGAAATTCAAGTTTTTGGCTTTTAAAACCAACAAATAGATCGGCATGTGCCTTGGAAATACCAATGCAAAGTTTCCTGGTCTGATTTCAATATTTGGCAAACTAAAATATTTTAAGAGAGTGTCCACCATAGGACCGGCAGGAGGTGATAATACTCAAATTTGTGCTATTCGCACTGCATAAATTATAAGCAGAGCATATAAGACCAACAAAATATGAATAAATTGTCATTCCGTCAAGTGTAACGGCTCCGTCAACATCAAAGTGTCTCTCGCTATCTGAACACCAGCAATGAGCTGCGTCGACCAGACGGTCAGATTTTCAAATGCCCCGAGACGTGCCAAGACCTGTCGTTCGAGAGCCAGCGCCGGGAAATAATGCGCCCGGACCACAGGCGGTACAACAAGCTCGTCAATTGACGACCGAAGAGAAACTTGAGGTGAACGTTGAGTCTTGTTTACTCGTTTTTATCCGCATGGCGTACAGTGTTTTGGGGTTAGTTTATATTCAAGGGAGATCGAGGCTTCACGGCTTTTGATGTTGAATGCTTATTTGAGTTCGAATTGTTATGAACTGTGGGCGAGATTTTCGCCGGTGTGCATTTTGTAGGATGAATCATTCATGTGGAAAGGCTTGGTCGATGACTACGAATGCTTATTTGAATTCACATTACGCGCTGCATCAATCATCGCATCGCATTAAGGTTTGGGATGAAATTCGGCTCCAGTCATCCACAGTCCCCTGAACTTCACAAATCCAGACCACCATTGGTCTCTTAATCATTCAAAACTTACATCCAACCAAAGAGGCCATTGATGGTCTGCTGACGAGATCAAGTAACAATGAGTACCCCGGAGGATAAAGAAGGACATATTCACACCCAGTAGACAACATATGTCAGTCAACCTATTCCCGTCCGAATATCATTACAACTGCATTAATCATGCCAAAACGCACCACCAAACCTCACTCCCAAACCTCACTCCCAAATATCATTCCCAAACCTCATTTTTCCAAAGTGCACATAATCCAAGCCTCACTGTTGTCTCCAAGGCCACAATAATTACTTGCCATGCGTCCGACCTAGAACAACTTTACATCGTATAAACGTGAGCGATTGGTATTATATGTGTGACTTTGATAGTTTACTTGAACTTTCCCAGCGCAATCATCACCCCCTCACTAGCCCCAGTAGGGGTCTCCTTCCAGTCAGCCTAAATATGGATTAGGCGGCTGTTGAGCCGATACCAGCAGACATTCGTCAAAGGACGGATCAAATTCCTGGTCCCATGCCAGGGATACGTAAAATGGGAGATCCCGGGGGCGGCAAGGGGGTGACAGTCATGACCCAGCATAACCGGGGGAGTTTGTTTAGATACCCTTTTTCACAACCGTCACTCCTAGCAGCCCAGGGGTAGGTCAAGGGAAAGAGAACTAGGTAAACAACATCCAACATTTCACAGTCATGATCATCAAACAGACAACTTGCTGAAAGAACCACGCCATGGCAATAGCAGGCAAGTCACAATTGCATTGCTGGCCATAACAATTCTATCCAAACAATTCCGTCATGACAATCACAAGCAAATTACATTATTCACTGGCCATACAACATTTCACGGTCATAATCATCAAACAAACAGCTTCCTGGAGTAATCATGCCATGACAATAGCAGGCAAAACACAATTGCCTCACTGGCCATAACTATATCCAAAGAATTGCGTCCTGACAATAACAGGCAAATTACATCATCCACTGGCCATACAACCTTTCACAGTCATGATCATCAAACAGACAACTTGCTGAAAGAATCACGCCATGACAATAGCAAACAAATCACAATTGCCTCACTGGCCATAACAACTCCAGGCGTAACAACTCTATCCAACCAATTCTGTCATGACAATAACAAGCAAATTACATTATTCACTGGCCATACAACATTTCACAGTCATGATCATCAAACATACAGCTTGCTGCGAGAATCACGCCATGACAATAGCAGGCATAGCAGGCAAAACATAATTGCCTCACAGGCCATAACAATTCTATCCAAACAATTCCGTCATGAAAATAATAGGAAAGTTACATGATATACTGGCCTTCCAACATTTCACAGTCATGATCATCAAACAGACAACTTGCTGAAAGAATCACGCCATGACAATAGCGGCAAGTCACAATTACCCTGCTGGCCATAGCAATTCTATCCAAACAATTCCGTCATGACAATAACAAGCAAATTACATTATTCACTGGCCATACAACATTTCACAGTCATGATCATCAAACGGACAACTTGCTGAAACAATATTGCTCAAAAAACAAATAACAAACTTAAAAGACTTAAGTTCGCTATTTTCCGAGAACAAGTTTTTCCACAGAATGAGATGCTATCATCAAAAACTCGCCCACATTTCGAAAAAGTGTAAGAGCTTGCCAGCGAAAACTCGCTCACATTGCATTTGTAATCCACGACCAAGCCTTCCACCTGGATGTTTCATCTTACAGAATACACACCGGCGAAAACTCGCCCACAATTCATGACAATATTAACTCAAAAAGCACATTCGTAGTCCTCCACCAAGCATTCCTGCCTGGACGATTCATCCCATAAAATGCACCGGCGAAACCTCGCCCATAGTTCACGACAATGTGAATTCAAATAAGCATTCGTAGTCTTCGACCAAGCCTTTCCACCTGGGCGATTCATTCTACAAAATGCACACCGGCGAAAAGTCGCCCACAGTTCATGACAATCTGAACTAAAAAACGCATAGACTTCGTAGTCCTCGACCAAACATTCCTGCCTGGACGATTCATCCCACAAAATGCCCCGGCGAACAATTGCATCGGCCGATCTTTGCCTACGACCTGGAGAAATCGCAATGGTACAAGTACAACTATGGCACCGCCACCTTTCATGCGATGGGAAGCGGCAACTTTCCCCTCTTACACCCCCAGAGTGCCATTGTGGGTGCCCGCTTTGTGGACAATTACCCCGGATGGAAAGCGGCCTTGGTCGGATTATTCGAGCGCACCGTGGCCATGACACCCACCCCGTGTGATAAGGACATCACTGCAAAATGACAGTTTAAACCACAACTTTGTTTATTTTGAATTGACGAAAAAAAAAATACATGATTTGAATTGTTTTTTGTAAAATAAATTGTTCCTCTAAATGAAATAAATGATTTTTACTTGAAAATAAATGTTTCTTTCAGTGTCTTTTGTTTTTTTATTCAAAGTTCTCCTTCCCTGAAGGCCTCCATCTCGTCCATATCGCAGCCGATGGCGCGGCAGTGGGGGCATTTGAAACGAAGCATCAGGCGACCGTTCTCTTGCACCCAGTTCAACATACACGTGGTGTGAACCCACCCGATACAGCAGAAAAACTTGTGCGTCCGCGCACGATAAAACTGGCTGGCCAGCGTGCGTCCCTCTTCGTAAACTCCCGTACTGTCAACTTTCTTTCCTCTAAACAGATTACACACGTTCGATCTTCCTCCTTTTCTTTCTTCCTCTTTCCCTCATCCTTTCCCCTCTCTTCTTCCATATCCACCGAAAAAATATCTACACAGGCATCCACAGACATCATCATGAGGTTTGGGTTTTTTGGTTTGAGGTTGAAGCCATGCCAGCGGCCTTTATATAGATCCCCGCGCACCTCCCAGCCGGGATCTGGGGCGAGTTAAAAAATACCCATACCCCCCATGGGTACCCCGTTCCTTCCCAGCATGCATTGTCATTTTCCTCGAGAGTACAATAAGAGTGCGGGTACCGCCCGACAACGACCTTTTACGCATGGAGTGCTTTCACTGTCGCGTCTATCGCATCGGGGACCGAGATCCATTGACCCAATTGCAGACCTGTGGAGGGGAATCTATCACCTTATTCGTGCGTGACCTCAAGGAAGCCAAACGCCAACGGTTCCAATCGCGCCGATCGGGAAAGCCATTCTACCCGAGTCCTCTTCATTGAGCGTTAAACCCTTCCAATGGCCGACCGCGAGGAGGAAGAATTGAACGATGACGTCTTGTTGGAGGCCGTGGAAGACGCCGAAGAGAACAACCGGGGGCATCTCTTCGTGTTTCGACTCAGCCCGGGCACGGATCGACGTGTGCAAAAGTTTGGGTTACGACGTCGCGTGTTTGATGCCACCCTGCACGCTCGCACGGAAGTCTTACATCCCCCACAGTTCGATGTGGGCTACGAACTCGAACAGACGTTGCGTCGAGCCATCGATCGCGAATTGGAGAGCCAACAGTTAGCCGACGACGATCACGTGTTGTTTACGTTGCAACATCCCGCCTTTCTGCACGCCTTTCAATCGTTTCACGTGCCGGTACGGGAATGGCGCGAGCAGAGTCAACGGGTCACCCTCCTCTTGCAAAAAATGGCGGAGAAATTAAACTCCAACGAACAATTCAAAGCGGATGATCGTTTGAAAGTGCAAATCACTACCGTGAAGGATCCCGGACGGGGCAGCGGTCGTCGAAAGGAATCCACCCTTGCAACGTGCCCATCCTGTCCTTTCTCCAAAAGAAAAGAAGCGTCGTCAAAATCCACAATCGGGACGAGTTGCGCTGTGCTCGGGCTATCGTCACCATGCAATTGTGGGCCGACGAAGAACCCACGCGTCGACGGACGCCGGAGATTGGCTACGAATCCTTGAAACAAGGCCGTCCAGGTCAAACCCGATTGGCCAAAGCCTTGCACGCTTTGGCTCGCGTTCCCGAAGGGCCTTGCGGGTTGGGTGCCCTCCATCAATTCCAAATTGTGCTGCCGGACTATTACATCAAAGTCTTCAGCGCCGATGTGGGGTACCAAGTGATCTTTGGACAAGGCGAGAAACGCGCCGACCAACGTCACCTGTTTCTCTTGAAACACGAGGATCATTATAACGGTTTGACCTCCATTCCCGCCATTCTCGGACGTAGTTACTATTGCCACTTGTGCGACAAGGGATACAACGATGAGGATTTTGCGCATCATCCCTGCGTGAAACGACGTTGCGTGGCCTGCAAACAACAAACCTGCCGCGATTACCTGGCACTCCTCCCGGGCGACAGCAAACCCCCACGACCGACGCAACGTCCCTGCCCGGATTGTCGACGCTGTTTTTACGGAGACCGTTGCTACGAGAATCACCGGGTGTCTTCTCCCAACGAACAAGGGGGCCGACACCCCGGAACACACCGTCTGCGCGTATCTCCAAACGTGCGAGGATTGCTGCAAATCCCTCGACTGGTGGAAAAATCGACGCAAACGTCAACGTCCCCACAAGTGCGAGGAATATTTTTGCAAGACCTGCAAGGATTTTGCGGACGTCACCACCCATCGTTGTTACATCCAGCCGGTGAACGATCCAGACCCGGAGGAGGAGGCAGAAGCAGGACCACCACCCGCCAAACGCGCCAGACCTGCCCCGCGTCACGCCACCCACGCCGTTCGCTTCTTGGCCGCCAACGAGCCCGAGTCGGGGGAAGACGAGGAGGAGGGGACTCGGCCAAAATTTCCGCCCTATTTCGTGTATGCGGATTACGAATGTACGCAGGACGACCAATTGCACGTACCCATTTTTATCTGCGCCAAAGGGGAGGACGATCTCGACACCGTGCCCGCCCTGGTATTTTACGGTCGCGATTGCACCGGGCAATTTTACGATTGGCTGGTGACCAAAATGGAGGTGCTGGGCGAACCGCGGGAAATCGTCGTGATTTTTCACAATTTCAAAGGTTACGACGGGATGTTCGTCCTCCAGTACCTCTGCGACAATCGCATCGACGTCAAAGATCAAATTTGCGTCGGGTTCAAAATCTTGAGCCTGAAAACCGGACGGTTGACGTTCAAGGACAGTCTGTGTTTCCTCCTCTTTCCCTCTCCGCCTTTGCCGCCACGTTCAATCTGACGGAAAGCAAGAAAGGCTTCTTTCCGCATTTCTTCAACACTGAGGCCCATCAAGAGTATGTGGGACCCTGGCCCGAGGCGCGCCATTACGACCCCGAGAGCATGAAACCGGGCCTGCGAAAGGACTTTGACAAATGGCACCCGACCGTGCAACATCTCGAATTCAATTTGCACGAGGAAATGGTGGCCTACTGTCGATCGGATGTGCAAGTGCTAAAAGCCGGCTGCGAAATTTTTCAACGGGAATTTGCCGCTAAAGCCGATTTCAATCCGATGTAGAAATGCGTCACCATCGCCTCGGCCTGCATGCGGTATTACCGCAAAAAACATTTACCTCCCCAGACCCTGGCCTAGGAACCCCCCTGCGGATGGAATGGGAAAAAGGAACGACAATCCCTGAAAGCCTACCAATGGTTGGAGTGCCAGAATTACCAACAAACGCAAGGGGTCATTGCGCACGTGTTCAACGGGGGGGACGCACCCTCCAAGTCGGGGGCCTTCGGTATCAAGTGGACGGATTCAACGAAACGACCCACACCGTGTACGAATTTTATGGGTGTTTGTGGCACGGTTGCACCCGTGTGTTTCCAAGGGAGTATGGACAAGACCACCCGTCTCCACAGGATCGCACCAAACGGGAAATGTACGAAGCCACGATGCAAAAACAGCGGCAATTGGAAGCCGCCGTCTTTCTCGAGTCGCTCCCGTTCTCCGTCCCTTCGCTGAACCCGCGCGACGCCTTCTTCGGGGGCCGAACCAATGCCGTGCGGCTATGGGACGAGATCGACGAAACGCAAGGGGAAGAAATTCGGTACGTGGATGTGACGTCACTCTACCCCACCGTCAACAAGTACGACCAATACCCGATCGGACACCCCGTCATCGTCACCCAGCCGGTGCAAAACATCACCCAATACTTCGACATCGCCGACTGTACCGTGTTACCACCTGAGGGGTTGTTTCATCCTGTGCTGCCCTACCGTTGCCATGGCAAAATCACGTTTCCCCTGTGTCGAGCCTGCGTGAAAGAAGAGATCCCCAAACACATGACCGAACAATCCTGGCTGTGCGAACACACCGCGAGTCAACGCAGCATCCGAGGGACCTGGTGCACCCCCGAACTCGTCAAAGCCGCGGAAAAGGGGTACCGCATTCTCCAAATTCATGAAGTGTACCACTTTCCCCTCGCGCAACGTCGTACCGGGTTGTTCAAAGACTACGTGAACACGTGGCTGAAAGGAAAAACCGAAGCCTCCGGGTCGCCGCCGAACGCCGACGGGAGTCTCCAAACACCCGAGGAGCAAACGCTCTTCCGGGCCGTACAGGCTGCGCGAGAAGGCATCCACCTCGACGCGAACAACATGCAGTCCAACAAGGGGAAAAAGGCCACCAGCAAGCTGGCCCTCAATTCCTTCTGGGGAAAATTCGGCGAGCGGGAAAACAAGCGGAAAATCCAGCAAATCACCGTGCCTGCCACCCTGTACGAATGCATGAAAGACAAGACGATTGTCGTCCGCGATCTCCGCATCATGAACGAGGAGAGCCTCGAGATCGCCTACGACAAAATGGAGGACGACGTCCCCGGCGGATAAACCACCAACGTCTTCGTGGCCGCATTTATCACGTGTTGGGCCCGGTTACGTCTCTACCATCACCTGGATCACGTGGGAGACAATGCCCTGTATTTCGATACGGATTCCTTGGTCTACAAATGGAAACCCGGCGAACCCAAAATCCCCCTGGGCAATTTTCTCGGCGAGATGACGGACGAATTGGACGACGGGAAAGGGAATCGTGACGTCATCGTCGAATTCTTATCCTGCGGGCCCAAAAACTATGCCTACAAGACACGTTTGGGAAAGACGGAAGAGAAAATTCGCGGGTTCACCTTGAACACACGCGGGCAAGGACACCTTCATTTTCAAGCCATGAAAGACACCCTGCTCCTCGAACTGCAATCGCCTCTCCCCAAACCGCGCACCGTCAACGTACCCAACCCGCATTTCATCAAGAGAGACAAGCGCACCAAAACGTTGACCACCGTTCGTAGGGACAAACTCTGGGGGGTGGTCTACGACAAACGCGTCATCGCCGATGAATTCAGTTTGAAGACTCTCCCTTACGGGTACAGTTGGCTTCGACCCGACGACGATCTCACCGATTAAAAAGGGGCGTTCCCCCATTCGGGATGGAACCCATGTCCCCGCTTGTAAACTGGCTTTTGTTGTTGTTATTTTTTTCTTCGCATGATAGAGGCGTTCTCCCTTTAGGGGATGGAACTCATGTCCCCGCTTATTTTGGTTTCGTTGTGTGACCATTAAAAGGCATTTTTTTGTGTCATTTCTGTTTTTTTTGTCTCTCTGGCCGAGCGGGATCTGGGACCCACCCAACCAAAATCACTTCCGGTCGACTCAATTCCGGTGACGTCACTTTCGGTTTACGGTCACTCACCCCCACCTATGATGTCATTGCACGTGTACAGATTTTTAATTTGATGCAAATGAGATGCTAATGAGATGCTAATGAGATATACTCGCTCCTGATTGGCCTGCTAGGTCGTGAGCTACTTTAACTGCTAACCTTACTTCACAAATACGAGACAGGTACAGGGACTAAATTAAGTGTCATTGTCAGAGAAAACCAAGCAGCGCCCCCGGTTCGAGGTCGGCAGATTCGTTTCAAATTTCTACCACATATTACCCTTCTGATATGATTAAAAAATATTCCCTTTTATAACTAATTGGCTTATTTTCATGGGACTTGACCACCCCCCCCCCCCCCTTGTTTTGGGCTAATTTGCATAAGAAAATCGCTTCATATTTGGGGTAACTTGTGTGGGTTATTTGACTTACTTTTTGCCAGTTTTCAGCGTCTTTTTGATTTATTTTGATTATTTGAGATTCGATCAAACTTTATTCACATGATGAGTGATTTAGGATTGATTTCATGTTTTTGGCGAGCGTGCAAATTTTCGTCTCGTGTGGCTGTGGCGGATTCGCAAATTTTAAGCCCTTTTCAAACGGCATTTTCTCACAACTGCGTGGATAGAATTTCAAATCAAAACTGTTTTGACACAGTCCATTTATTACTGTTTAATGTTCAGTAAGATTTAGAATGGGACCTACGAATCCTTTTGGAAGATTGACCATTATAGTCGGCTTAAATCGGCAATATCAGAACATGTTTCCGTGCCATTTTTAACCCGTGAATACGCGCATGCGTAATGAACGGGTTATCAGTAACGGCGGCTAAATTCACTCACTCACTCACTCGATCTATCACTCAGATGTAAACTTTTTCCTTATATCTACGTTGAAATAACAAAATTTGACCTAGGTAATTACTGTAATTAGTCAAATCCTTGGTACCGCAGTGCACAGGTGAAAGGACGATAGAGCCGGAGGCAAGTAAAGAACGTAAGTTCGAATCTCGACCAGGACGAATTTTTTTCTTTCTTTTTTTCTTCGAACTGAAAGTTGCTGTTTTTTTTTTGTTTGTTTGCATTCGTCAAAAGTCGTTGCATTTAATTTCCCAAAAAAAACCCCGCAATATTGCGTTACCGTAAGCATTTCGTATTTACGGGTTGGCTCGAAGAAGCCTCTGATTAAAAAATCCGATTTCAGAAATCAGAAATCAGATTTCTGATTTCTGATTTCTAATTTCCAAAACCACATTTCTGATTTCTGATTTCTGAAATCGGATTTTTTAATCAGAGGCTTCGGATTTCTCATTTCGGATTTTGGATTTTGGATTTCGGATTTCGGATTTTTGATTTCTGATTCGGAAATCAGAAAATAGTTGTTATCAATTATTAGTTTTCTGATTCAAGAAATTCAGAAAACAGGTTGGCCGCAAAGCTTCCTGATTATAGTAGGCCCCCAAATTAGGAACATGGCTAGTTTCTAGTCTTTATGGGATCCAATGAATGCCTGGCCCCGGTTGTTCAAAAGGTGGATAGCGCTATCCATCGGATAAATCACTATCCAGTGGATAAGTATTAAGAAAATCCCTTGTGTAATCCACTGGATAGTGATTTATCCGGTGATAGCGCTATCCACCTTTTGAACAACCGGGACCTGGTCAATATTTTGTTCGAATTGGCGACTCGATCCTTTGTAGGCAACGATTTCGGCGAGGTTTTTCACAAGTATGCGGCCTCGAATGGCGACACGAAGACCTTATTGCGAACTGTATTATTGCATAAATTGGATTTTAAAAACTGAGCCCAAATCATGGCGAAACTACTAAAATATTTTGCACAGAAACGGAGTGATTTTGGAACTTATCAAATTGATGCAAAGTAAGGTACGTGGCACTCATTCACCGGCACAAAATGAAAACAGAATTCGGGTCCGCTTAGATCTTTGACTCAGACGCTTTCAAAATGGCGTCGTAAAATATATAAACTACAAAATTCGCAAAACCGAACCGAAATTTAGGTTTCATGCCGGGCAAAGCTTTGAAACAATCTTCGGAAAGATGTGATCCTAACGAGATGCAAAGTAGCTTGTGAATTCGAAATTGTTTTATTTCCCGATAAAAGAAAAACTATTCCCCATATATTTTCTGTAATGCGCGGATCAATACTAGACATACTAAGCCCGAAAAATTCTAAGTGTCACGTTTCAACTGCGCATGTCGATTCTATTTTTCTGGTGATGCTTTATAGACAAGATAAACTTTTGTTTTTGCACGCTCGCCAAAAACATGAAATCAATCCTAAATCACTCATCATGTAAATACAGTTTGATCGAATCTCAAATAATCAAAATAAATCAAAAAAAAGCTGAAAACTGGCAAAAATAGGTCAAATAACCCACACAAGTTACCCCAAATATGAAGCGATTTTCTTATGCAAATTAGCCCAAAACAAGGGGGGGGGGGGGGGGGGGGGGGGGGGGGGGGGGGGGGGGGGGGGTCAAGTCGCATGAAAATAAGCCAACTCGTTTTAAAAGGGAATATTTTTTAATCATATCAGAAGGGTAATCTGTGGTATAAATTTAAAACGAATCGGCCGACCTCGAACCGTGGGCCCTGCCTGGTTTTCTCTGACAATGACACTTAAATGCGGCAAAGACAGAAGCCATGTGGTTAGGAGTTTGGCGCTCATGTCGGGACACTCCTTATGGCCTGACGTGGGTGTCAAGAATGCGAATCTTGGGTGTCGGGTTTAGCAATGGTACTGCAAGTGTGGAACCGTATAACTGGTTACCATGCCTTTCCAAGCTAGAGAAAAATTTGAACCTGTGGAAATCTCAGGCCTTATCCCTAGTGGGTAAGACCCTGATTATCAATGTCATTGGCGCTAGCAAATTTTGGTTTTTAGCTAAAGTCATTCCCACTCCCGCATGGGTGGTATCCCGTTTTTAAAAGTTAGTCTACCCCTTTCTGTGGGGATCTAAAGTTGAAACCGTGAGTCAAAAATCCCTTTCAGCCCCCTTGAAACAAAGCGGCTTGGGACTTATAGATTTTGAGACAAAAGGTAATGCACTTAAGATTTCCTCCATTGTGACTGCCTTTGACAAATTAGATACCAAAGGTTTCTTTTTAGCTTAGTATTTCATACGCTCCCAGTTTGCTCGCCTGTGGCTGGAATGGTCCCACCTGCGGGATAATTCCGCACCCAAAGCTTTTAAGACCGACAGCCTTTTTTGAAAATAGTCTTGAGGTATTAACTACTCTTTTGAACAGTGAAGCGTCTACTGCGCAAGTGCAATAGACACAAAGTAATAGACAAGAATGTTATTGTAACCAATTAAAATCTTATTAAAAATTATACTTAAGTAATGATTCGCATAAGAAGGATAGTGCTGAACGGCAATGCACAACGGAATGTCAACTATTTTCATTGTTACAACTAGTGATCTCATTGGCCTAGACTCAAAAACCGCTAAAAAGTTAAGGTTCAAGGTGCATAAAGTCTATTAATTTTTTAAGGTTTCATGTATTTTGAGACCCAATCGCACAACATGCAATATTTAAAAGATAATGTATTTGGGGAACTTCATCAAAGAAGCAAAATTAGTAGCTTTTGTCTTCTGCTATTCTGATTGGTTAAGCACGAACATATCCTAAAATATATTTGACCCAAATGGATTTTCTGTATTTTTATAATGAAATATAATTATGAACCATAAGCTCCTCCTCTATTCTTAAAATCAAAGATAGTCTATGTGGGAAAGAGCCATTGCCGTAGAACAATGAAGTTTACTATAGTTCTTATGTAAAGCATTACTTAAATAGTACAAGTTTTACAATTAATTACAATATGGTGTTACAATTACTGAGTCCTTCAAAGTTTTTCATTCGTTTTTGTTTAAGAGACTGCGAGGCTTTTAATACAACGTTCTTCTATAAACAATTTCAAAATCTTAAAGAATGTTTCCGTATTTGACAGGATTGAAACGGGGTAAAAGAAATATGGTATCTTTTGTTACTTTCAAAATTCAAATGGAATTTTTATACCAATGACAAAAATCTGTCCTGAATATATAGGATGTCCCAAAAGTTCGTTCCTCTAGTTTACAGGCCTGTGTTTTATTCTGTATTGACTCATGTTATAATAGCCTTTTAATAAA
Source organism: Dendrophyllia cribrosa (assembly GCA_024195265.1). NCBI lineage: Eukaryota > Metazoa > Cnidaria > Anthozoa > Scleractinia > Dendrophylliidae > Dendrophyllia > Dendrophyllia cribrosa. The sequence continues at coordinate 12,064,790 of JAJLRJ010000013.1, read as the reverse complement.
ACCTTTCACAAAAACAATCTAGTTTAATGTCCTTATTACTTACGGGGTTAAATGCAGCAGGCCTTTTATTTTCATTTTCCCGCTAAAATATGAGATTATAAATTGCGCGCGCGAAAAGTTCCCGCCATTTTACGGCATTTCGCAGCCGTGAGTTGCTCTGATTTTGCTCAGAGGCTTAAAATGAAACCTCTCAAATCCAAAAAATCTCCCATTTACTGGGGAGCACAAGCATCTATACTTTGATCTTCGATTCTGGTCTTTCTGTTCAACAAATCGCCAAACTACTTGAAAAAAGCGAACGTTGGGGAGTAAACGGTCGGCGTCAATAGTCGAAGATTTTGAAGACAAGAAACGAAGTGGGAGACTTAAGATCTTAAGCGATGTTAGTTAAAGGCTGAAAAAGTCCTTGATAAGGCTGAGTACAAACGAGGAAAATCAACAAGGCAGCTATCAAAACACTTCTGTGTCGTAAATCTTCAAGTGAAACAACCGTGAAAAGAAAACTTTTCAGTTCGAACCGTAACATAACATTCGTTCAAGACGGCCAGGCACCAGCTCACACAGCTAAGGCCACGCAAACATGGTGCGAAACAAATTTGCCCAATTTTATCGAGAAAGCAGAGTGGTCAGCCAATTCACCAGACATCAAGCCAATCGAGAATCTCCGGAGTATACTAGATGAATTCACATAGAAAGATCCTATATATCCCGAAGACCATGAAGGAACTGAAACGGCGGCTCAAACTAGCATCAAACGTCCCGTTTTCCACGCTACAAGAATTATCACACCGGCTCCATGCCGGAGCGGCTACGAAATGCGATAAAAAACTCAGGCTACTGATACTACGTATGAAAATAATGTACATAACAGTTAAGAACTGCTGGTATTTAATTTGATGCATATATCGCTTGTGAATAAAAAGTTATTTTACTATACATCAGAGGAACGAGCTTTTGGGACACCCTGTAGTCTGGAACGCTACCATAGAGGCGTTTTCGTTTGCAGACTTTTGGCAATTTCTTGTGGAAGTAAAAAAAAAAAAACCTCCAGACATCTGTAAACGTTCTTTAAAAGGAATTCCTAGTAAAAAGAATCAAGAGAAGGGTTCGTACCTAACGAAAAAACTGAAACAAGGAGGAGTCGGACGAAAGTGTTTCAACACTCGTTTCGTTTACAATGTTAATTCAAAAGATCTGTTTTAGCTCCCGAATGGGGCCGATCCGATATATAAAATACAGATCAATGAGGCGCGGTTATGTAATGATTAGACCGTTTTCGTTTCGCTCGAAAACCACGTAAGATAATATAAGAGCGCTACTAAAACTGGGCGTGATCGCAGGTTATTAGCCCGTTTGACCTTCAACATGAAGATTTGTGGTCTAAGGCCTGGTATCGGCCGTCGTGTTGTTTCCTTAGACAAGAAACTTTACTCTACATTGTCTCTCTCCACCCAAATGTATAATTAAATGGGTATTGACTACAAAATGCTGTGGGTAACCCTGCGATGGACAGCATCCCATCCAGGGTGGAGTAGTAATACTCCTTGTACAGTTGCTTCATGCTACATAACTGAGCCAGGCTCTGGCCGTGTGGGCAACCTGTGGCTCCTGTGCGGCTCTACCTTTTTAGTTATAACGGTAACTAATTTAGCTTTGTCAAATCGAGTTGTTTTAGCCGGATAAATACGTGGTAGCTTGCTATAATTACAAATGGCAGTGTTTATAGAGCAGTTTAAAATTGAGTGTCGAAAGTAGTTACACAATTGCTTTGGTTTTGCATTGCTACACTTTGTGATTGGCTAAAAAAAATCTCGCGCCACTTTCTCGACCAATCAGAAGTAAAACTAAAACCAATCGTGATTTGCTCGCACGAGTTTTCCCGTGCTTGGCGCTGCCGACATGTAATTGCTTCGAGGTCTGATTGGTTCATTGGATTGTTCACGACTGCTGTGATTGGTCAGAGTAATTACTTTGGTTTCGGTTTTACGACACTCAATTAAAAACTGCTCTTTTAGGTCGACTGAATCTAGCGGAATTATTTTCTTATCTGACAACAACCTTTTTGGAAATAACTTGAATGCCATTAGATAGATTTAAGTTGTGCTTTCCAAATTGAGAAAAATACTAATAGGTTACCGAATTAGTTTTAAAGATAATTAGCGAAAACTGGGTTTTAGAGGCTCTTCTCAGAGAGCTGTACTGTTGCCATGGTAATGGCTATGACGTCATAAGCACCCTTAAAGTATTGCCTGATAAAGGCGTGGTATAGATATCCCAGAGTTGTCCATATCACCTGTTGCGTTATTTTTTTTAATATTTCATAATTTAGACACACTATTGAAAGAAAGAAACCCTTACGAGCCTCCTTAAAGGTAAAACAGATTAAATTTTTCGATGGGAATTTATGTTGATATCAATCTGTGATTGACTTTTTATACAATACAATACAATACAATACAATACAATACAATACTTTATTTACTCATTATTTTTTATTTTATTTTTATTTTATTTTATTATTTACTCATTATTTATTTTGGAGAATTGTTTATAAAACGTGCTTAAATTCAATTGTATTGATTTCTTGAATTTCATCGAAGACAGCTCAGCCTCGATGCGCTATAAATGGTTCGCGTTTTGCTTTTAAACATAAACTTATGGAGATTTGAATAAAATTTTTCGAAAGAAGATTGTGTTGTCCATTTTTATGTGCTTGTTCATTCATTACATAGATTAAAAAGCGATTTTATGTAAACAAAACAAGACTTGGGTTTTATAGTTCTATCTTCACTCACGTTGCCTTATGCAAATATGTTTGTGTATTTTTCGATTTTGATTTCCAAATGTTTCTCGGGCAATTTTTGATACCCAACAAGTGTATTTTATTCGGAAATTAGTCAAACTAGTTATTCTAGACCGAAAAAAAGTTGTTTTGTGAACTTTTGTACGGTCTACATGCACTGTGCAGAAGGTCGCGTAATGCTGTTTTTGAGAATTGCTAAAATGGAAAAATAGCCCGGTCGTCAGATTGTGTTGCGAAGCGCGAGACACGCACGGGGAGAGAAAAGAAAAAAATAACGCCTGTAGACACGCTATTGTTCGGTCTCTTCCGCCCACACACACGTCCCATAAAATTGACAGACAACAATCAGACATTCTCACGGGCATGTAATTACGAACGACCAATCAAATAGTGTTAAAATTTTTCGCGGCAAACGTGGCTGAAGGCGCCAAATCTGTTGTTTGCATAAAATTCCGTGGACTTGAGGAGTCGCGACGATGTCGCGCACTCCAACAAAAGTTTATGGTTCAAAGGCTTGTAATTACTTTTGCAGATTTTGTGGTGATTTTTTTTCCAGAGAAAAAGTACTACCGTTCCAGTTTTTTCGATTACTCAAAGACGCGAATTTCAAGGAATGGACTCAAGTTATTATAAAAGGTGACAGGGATCGTTACTAAAAGCATTTTATCCCAGCTTTAGAATAAGTCTATCCCAAGTAAGTGCCTGACAGATTTTCTCCTTTTGGATCAAAATAAAGATATAACATGCCTGTTGTTCTAAATGTTGTCTTTCCTTTGGTCGTAGGAACAAATCTCTAGCTGTGATACTGCCAGGAGGAATTTACGCTTTCCAGAACCGTTTAGAATATTTAGTTATGCGTCGTTTGTTTGCTTGCCCTTGGCATAACAAAGGAGATTTTTGGCTCACTTTGAAAGAATTGCAAAATCAGTAGTAGCCACTTAAGTAGGAATTATTCGCTGCTAAGGACCCTAGGATCAGTTCATTTCCCAGTCCGTGATTTAATTGCGAGCGCAAGTCGGTTGTAACGAAAACTAAGACCCCGAAAAACTAAGACCTAAGACCTAAGACCCGAAAACAAAGAACCGAAAACGAAGACCCGAAAACTAAGACCCGAAAACAAAGACTCGGAAACGAAGACCCCCTTATTTTCTTTATTTTTGCCAGGGTCTTAGTTTCTGCGAAAACGAAGACACGAAAACGAAGACCCGAAAACTAAGACCCCCTTATTTTCTTTATTTTTGCCAGAGTCTTAGTTTTCGTTTTTATCCGGCTCCGTTTTTAATATTTCAAATTGTGGTAAAGCATGTAATCAAACACTGGTTTTATTCTCTAATTTGCGGTCATTTGTTCCGATCTCTCGATAACTCTTGTTGGATTCTCGTTTTTCTTTTATCTTTGAGTGTAGGATTACAACGGCGTGTTGGTGCCAGTGCAAAATTTTCCTTGTCAACCGAAGACAATGTTTTTGTGAATTAGATTAGAATCTCGGACTCAAGTGTTTTATTCAACCCTTTAAAGAGTGAAAGGGGAATCCGATTTATCATTTTTTTCCCATAACTTTCCAATGGTGTTTCAGTTTAAGGAAGGCCGGAAAAATTGTCAACACTTCAGCAGCTGAAAAGGTGAAGTTATTGTTATTGTTATTGTTGTTTGGTACGTTATGTTATTTGTAAACACTGTTTTTTGATTGCCGCAAGAATCACTTTGAAGGTTATTTTGATTATTATACGTAATCAGTGGAAGGAAACGAGGCATACTTGTCGGCTGCAAATAAGGCGTTCTTACGCTTTTCTTAACTGGACTTCGGCCCAGCTGAATTGAGTTCCGCTCATATGAAGTACAATGTACGGTATTTGAACCGGGCCTTAGAGTGAATGTCAGTAAATATTGAGCATTGAGCTGCAGAAGTTGAACAGTCGATTTCTTTCATTTTTGTTCCGCCATTAGGTTGGGAAGAAAGCTGACGTATTTTGAATCTGAAACCCTTCTATTACAAGAAAAATAAGAAAGTCGGTTTGCGCGTTCGGTAAAGCACGTTCACTGAGAGGATAATTTTTTTTTTAAAATTTGATATCCAATACTAACGAACGGAGCCCTTAGTTCTTGTGTTTTTTGACTACTATTGTCCGAAATGTTAATGTTAAAAAGAAAAGAAAAATAAAGATAAGGACTTCTTACTTTCCGGGTCTTAGGAAAAAGTAAAGAAAATAACGAAATGATGCCATTTGTCATGGACCTCTTGTATGAAGGGCAATGTCATAACACTGGCTAGCGTCTTACTATGACATTCAATAACACGTAAGCGGGTCAAAAGTTCACATCGGTATGCTCTAATTGGTGGATTTTGATTTTTTGATCCAAGAACGGCGGGGGGCGGCGGAGAGACAAAACAAAATTTTAAAGCCCAGTAGTGTTTACACCAACAGTGTTTAGTGTTTAAGCAATTCATAAAATAGTTTTTTTAAGGGTATAGCAAACGAAAAGAAGTATGTATTATTTCCGTTATTCAACTCTGTTATGGTTACCTGGCTGAGCCTAACAGCGGAGCTCCCTAAATTCTCATATTCTAGAATGCCTTTTTTTAGCTATAACTGCATTTTAGTGCGCACGCTACAAGTTTCCATAATTTCCAGTTACTAATCATATGCATTTCGCGCTGCGATCCAGTGACCAGTATACAGCAGCTATACTAATAGGCACAGTTCATCTAAGCCCGTTTCCCTTTGCGGACAAGCTGGTCCACGATCCGGCTATGAATCGAGTTTTACAGACAGAGAATAACGAGAGGAAGATTTTTTAAGTTTCCCAACATTTCCAAAAACCTTTTTATAAAATTATTGTTCCATGTTCCTTGATGAGTACCACTAGAATTTTTATGTGAAAGGGAAGGAAGGCCTCTGTGTAAAAGATAAACGATACTATACAGCCAGCCTGCTATACAGCTGAGGCATGAAAACGGATAGTTGTTAATTGCAAAATACCAATCACGGCTGTTCTGTATACGTGACAGACGGCGCTAATTAATGAGTTTTCCATGAGCCTTATACATAGGAAGGAAGGTCTCTGGGTAAAATACGGCTCTGCCGCTGAAAAATTCGGTTCGTTAACGTCTGTGAAAATTGTATGACCGAAAGAAATTGGTGTAACTCGCTGGAATTGCTTTGAATCGACCCAAAAGCCGCTCAATACACCAGTAAACACACAAAGAAGTTCAGGTGAGCCATTTTTATTGAAATATCGTTCGTAATTTTACGCTCAAATTCGTTCGTAATTTTACGCTCAAATTCGAAGCGAATTTTCCCCATAGAAATCCTTAGAATTTCGCTATTACACAATAGTTACCACGACGTTCAAATTAATACAACGTGTAAACATCACTTGAGATTGGGGTACCTTTGCCAGCATACTAAATAAAGATTGCAGGAAAATTGCATGTTTTTGTAGTCAAGTGTATCGATAAATTATATCCACACCCCTGGGAATCACAGTGCGCAAAAATCACCTTTTGCCGACCCCATTGAACTGGTAATTGATCCCTAAAATCGAAATAAGACTGTGATTCTATTTCTCGGATGAATGATAACATATTGTGCAGAGGCTGACCTAAATTATTGTTATTTTGTTCCTTGCGAAGCGAGGTTTAATAATAAATTTGTCGTGCCTCGCGAATTCCAGCAAGGTGTCGTGCAGTTGCCTGGCAACAGTGCAACAAAGCTTGAATGACGTCAGACAAACGAAAGAGGATGATGGGAACGCCTGTGGTACTACTTCATGTAAGCCTGTAAAGGAGCATTGTAAACAAAGATGGCGGACGGTAAACGGTATGCGAAACGGTACCAAAGTTTTTTGGTTTCAAAGAAGACGAAGTAGAATGGCGAAAAGCTTCATACGCTAATCGAGACGCCACCAAAGTTTAGACCCGCGGTACATCTCCTCCGAGCTTCGCGAGGTTCTGCGAGACATGTACTTATTTCTAGTTTTAATTGCAGATGTGGATGGTCCAGAGGGTAACACTCTTAAACCTGAAGTTTTAAATTAAGAAGTTTTTTCTTAGTTCAGATAAAGGTGATTTCTTATTTTAAGAAGGTTGTTCTTGCTTTGAGGTTACTGTTCTTGTTTTTTGAGTTCCTCTTCTTACTTTAAGATATTGATTTTAAGAACAATGTGTTCTTAAAATAAACCTTTTGAAACAAGACATTATTTCTTATTTTAAAACATATTTTGAGACATAGTTTCTTAATTTAAGAACTAACCTTAATATACTAAACTTACATCTCCTAAAAGGATTTGAAAGTCATTACTTGAAAAACGGTCGTTGTCTCATCCAAACTGTCCCTGCGAAGCGTTATATATCAGAGGACGACTGGGAACGAGGCTGAAGAACAGCTTGAATCATGTTGAATTGATTCCGAGTGTTTTGAGAGCTTTCGTCAAGATGCGATTTTTGAAGGAAATGATTGATTACATAATTGAATTCTTGTAGAACAAAACTTTAAGCTTACACTGTACCAAGAGCTCTAAGCTTCAATCAGAGTGAATCATGGACTATTTCAGCCCTGAAGCTGTTTTAGCATTCTTGAATTAGTACCATTTTGGCTCCTTTGCATTCTAAAGGAGCCCCCGATGGTATAATTCACACCCAAAGGGTCCGTTTTGATACCGTTGTAGAGGCTAATTTTGAAAAGCAAGTATCGAAAACAGACGTTATAATGTGACCTAAATTAGCCCAGTTTTGTAGAACCAAATCAGCAGCTATACAAATGGCTAATTGGGTACAACCTAGGTCCAAAATAGGTATCATAGTAGGGTCCAATTCAAAGCTATTTTCGCTTACCAAAATAGCATCAATATAATTGGCTGAAATGGCATGTCAAGGGTTCCGTTTCGGCTTTGTGGAAAGTGCCAAATTTGCATAACTTATCCTCAACAAAATACTCTTTCATATATATCTAGTTTGAACCCGTTTCGTTATCTCTCTTATGTATCAACTTTCGTATCGTGCGACGTGGACAGTTCATTAGCGGGAGTTTTGCGCCAGAACAAGAAGGTCACATTTCTTTTTTCTGACTAACTCTAAGTATGGATCGTTCGAGTCTAAAGGATATGACAGTGGACGACATTGCTAAACTTTTGGCAAACAAGGGATTGAAGGAGAGCATAGTCGCAGCTTTCAAAGGTGTGTTTATTTTACCAGCATTAGAAATTGTTGTTTGTTAATCAGGTTTCCAGATGTAACTGAAGCACACGTGACTTTTCATTGGAATGAAATAATAGCTATTTTCTCTTTGCCTGTTAGTTTTGTTTTTAATTTAATTTTCCGTCGGCTTCTTTTCTTTTCAGTGGCTGAAATTGATGGTGGGCAATTTACGACCCTAACAAGAGTGGAGTTCGCGGACATGTTCAGGAGGTGCAGGGGCGGATCCAAGGGGGGGGGGGGGGGGGGGGGGGGGGGGGGGGGGGGGGGGGGGGGGGGGGGGGGGGGGGGGGGTGGATTGGGTGGCTAGCCACACCCCTTTAGACCATCGGCAGGGGGTTCATTAAGGGCCGGGCAGTCGGGCAACGGGCAAATTGACCGGCTGTGAACACAATTTTGCCCGGCTGCTTTGAATACCTAAACCTTATTTTTGCCACCAACAAGTTAAAATAATTTACTAACTTGGCCTTTTTAATGTGTGTTCTAAAAAATAAAGCATATTTCAACTTAAAAAACGAGGTTATTGCTTATTTATCTCCCGTTGCTCCCTGTACAGAAGAAACGTGACAAACAACTGGAATCGCCCCACAATGCATTACCAGCTTAGTGCTCTGCATTATGTTCTGCATGATGTCACTGAGTTGCAAACAAGTTCCATGTGTGTTATGGCGACCGGAAAAAGGTCAGAACGGTCGATTAAACAATATTTTTGAACTCAACTTGATACCTTGATGTCCATGACTACAGATATCTGTATTCAGTTGATCGAACAAACAAAATACAATGTTTCAAGCAACAGTTAGTGCTTCAAAATGCAAGAAAATGCATCTCCGGAAGACTGAAATTTAAAAATTTCCACGGGGGTGCATGCCCCCGGACCCCCCTAGAGGGGATGAGCTTTCAGCCCTTCCAATCATGTGCCCACCTGCTCAAACTCATTGCCCTCCCATTCAAAATGTCAATGGACCTTAATAAAATCCCTGCATCGGTTTTAACAGTTTTCTTTTTAATTGCAACAATTAAAAAAAAAACAGTTATAGACTTAGGCATATACCCGTAGCCACCCCCCCCCCCCCCCCCCCCCCCCCCCCATAAAAAAATCCTGGATCCGCCCCTGAGGTGTTGGCCGACAAACGCCAAGCGTTGTCGACGTGGCAAGAAATCATTGTCAAAGTAAGTAACTAGCCAGTTTGCCACAAAACCTACTTTTAGTTCAATAGATTCAAACTTCTGCTTACTGCTTTAAGGCCGGACACAATATAATATATACGACGCTATTTTAATTCGTCTCGTTTATAGAGGCACTACACTATTTTCGGCAATTCTGTTACACATAAACTAGTTGAAATAAATTGAACCACTAAATAACGGTTTAAAACCATAGAAAAGCACAAAATAAATACTAGGAAAGCCACAATAAAGTGCGGATCATCAAAGACGGAAAAAATTGAAACAGATTGCGAAAAGGGTAAAATAACTGCCTACGTTTATTTTTATGTTTTTTTTTTGCCATTCCGCGGTATAAAACAAGTGGTAACTAATGCCTACAAATCATCTGTTTTTGTTATGTCAGCGAGATTCCATCTTTTGAATTAACATTTCATTTACATGTTTGAGTTTAGAGCTCGTAAAAAATAATAACGGAAGAATTGCAAAAATTGTGTGACAACGCAATACGAGAGAAGTTCGCGCAGGCTCTGGAAACGAGATTAACCGAATTCCTTATGCGCAGTAATCTTTCTATCGACCGTTGGTTTCCGTTAGTCTGGCGCGGCCTGTTTACGATGGTTGCGAGCCTTAGGATAAATCTCGATTTAAAAGATAGAAATATCCGATTTTAATGCTTAATTGGTATGTATAACGTCTTATAAAGGTAACATTTGTTTTCTTTTTGTCTCTAGAACCTAGAAGATGACGACAAGTCGTCATCTATTTCTCGCAAAAGAAATCAGGTTATTGACTCGGAAAGTGACGACGAGGATATAAATACCGATGACGCGTTATCCATGTGATGTCTGCTTTATCGAAAGGCACTACTGCAAAACAACCTAAGTCTTCCTGCGAAGAGAGTTCTCTTTTCCATCGAGCATGCCCAGCCACGTCATGCCCCACGTGATGCATTTGATGTTGTTTCGCGGGAAAATTGTAGCGCGTGCCGTTGTTTCGTGGCAAAAATGTCTTCGTCACCTTGGACGTCATTTTGATTGTTACATAGTGGGCTCGCTTAAACATGGTAGTTGTGTGCATGAGTGCATGCGCGAGAGGCTAAACAAGTTTGCAAACTTGTTTTACCGGTTCAAAGTTAATTTATTCGTCCATGGCGCTGGACGGCGGCTCGATCAAAGGAACTAACAGATGCTCGCAGTGGTTTCTCTCTCGTTCGGCGTAGCTCGGCGTAGGCGAATCCACTGCTCGCAGGGTAACCCATTGAGGAACAATTATACCCCTTAGGAAAAAAAGATCAAAGTGCGGACACATTTACCCCTTCAGAAATGACTCTTGAACCCCCCTCCCCCTAGCTAGGATTTCCCTGTTCCTCAATGGAGGGGGGGCTGACATTAAATGGAGTGGCCCAATAGTGTAACCTCGAACCATACACAGAAATGGGCTTTAGAAAGGGACCCTTATTTGATTTTCTAAGTTATTGTCCATCTTTAACTGCTCTAGATCTGTGTCCAAGGATAATTTCAGACAAATGCTAATTTGTCGGCCTTGTCCCTGCGACAAGTCCATTCAATTTGCATGTGTAATGACCAGTCGCGTGGACTTGTCGCAGGGACCACGTGGACAGTAATTTTTATTACTACAGTATGCACCTACAACTACATGATGAACCAAAATAACATATAAGCTTACTTGTAGTAGCAACAAAAGGAATGAATTAATAGATGCCTGTATCACCATGTCAACCAAAATAATAAGTTATTGCTACTTTATACCTGCCCTTTTTATTTATGTTTCAGGTAACAGGGTCAGCTTTGGTAATGTCAAAGGTACAATAAGTTACTTTTTATTTAAATCATTTTTTTTTTCACTTCCTAAATTGTTTAGCACTAGAGCATAAGTAGTTTTCAGTTGAGACTACAAAAAATGGCTAGTTTTGTACAATTATATGCCACAGTACTGAACACATGTCTTTAAGAATGCTGAACCACACCTCGTACTAAAATAAAGTAACACAATCATTTTTATTTTGCATTCATTCTGGAATATTTAAGTTCTCCCCAAAAAGTTATTGTGATAAGCCCACATGTAACACTGCAATTTACATATAATATTATACATGTATACATGCATGATTCATATCTCAACATTACAGCTATATATTCCTTTGTGGATTGCCTGAAGAGAAAGCACAAAATTTGCACAATAAGCTTTACCTCGGTGGTATACTTTGCATGAAGTTATACTGTTTCCTTGGCACCACACCTCATATGGTAGACACTAACAGTTTTACTGTTGGTATCTGGTACCATGATCTGATTTTGCATGTGGACGAGGAGTCATGTATGGCAGCTTTATCTGTATACATGAGGTATCTCTCAAATGATAGCAAATAATTTTTTATAGAGACACAGCATTAATTCACTGTGGGAGAAACTGAAAAGAAGTTTGTTTTTGACAAGAAAATTGAGCTAAAAGTTCAACCATATTTTTATCAAATATAGAAACTCATTAAACATTCATAGATCATTTTGTATTTTTTATGAATTATTGATGATTTTTTTAAATATTGTCTACAACTGAGCAGATACCTGACACAATGTTAGTGGATAAAATGTTGCCTCCTACCAGTTTGTTTTATAAGCTTTTCTCAGATTTCTTTTCTGCCACAAAAGTGCATTTCATTTACAGGTATGCAGTAAAGAAGAGAAGAGCCAAGCTATGTTATTGCATATTATAAACATTTTTATCTGCTTTGTGGTAGAATGTCAACAAAGAGCTGCCTTGAAAATAGTAGCAATGATCATGAAGCAGCCATTAACAAGAAAACAACAGAAAATGGACAGGACCAGTAATATGCTGTCCTCATGATACACTGTAATTACTGTAAGGTAAATGTTCGCACAGTCTTGAAAGTCCTTGAAAAGTCCTTACTCATCAATAGTTTGTAAAGAATGAGGGTCTTTATGTACATGCTATTGATTTTATAAACTTTTAGCTAACTTTTCTTGTCTAAAACAAACTAAAAATTCAGATTAATATCAGATTGAATAGGTTATTTACAGGGAAGATTTTGAAGCCGTTTACTAAATAAAAGCATTGAAATGTCTTTGAATTTGCCCGGAAAAAGAATATGCAAGAATATTAAAGATAAAATTATTTCATCGCGTACATGTACAACACGAGGTAACAACCAGCACTGGAAAAGTTGAAAATTTACAAGTCATGTAAATCCAATTTACAAAATGTAAATTTGGATTTACATGATTTGTAAATTATAATTTACATGTTAATGCTTTGTAAATTAAAATTTACAAGAAATTTACATGTTTCAATGGATCATGTAAATGTACTGTAAATTGCCATTTACAGTGTCATTTTCTAAGGCTATAATTTGCCGAACATGTAAATAACATGTAAATTGTTTTCGGTACATTTACAGTATACAAAATCCTGTAAATATCATGTAAATGGTTTACCAGACTGAAGGGGGATTCGAGAACCCTGTAAATTTAATTTACATGTTTCAATGGATCATGTAAATGTACCGTAAATAGTCACTAAATAATGATTTATGTAAGTGAGAAAAGAAGGGCTCAGTATTGAAACTGTGTACAGTGAGAGTATCAGTATCGAACTTCTCGATAACTAGAACTAAAGTCAGTTTCCCCTGCTTCACTCTTTTACAATTATTCGTTAACTGTTTTAAGTTTCCTCTAACGGCTCGAGTTATGAAGATTCTAAAAACTCACGCTAAAATACGGGTGCCGTTGAAACACTGGAATCCACCGGCACCGTGTTATTGAAGGTAAATGGAAATAGGAGGCTGTGAAATACATGAACACTGATAAATTACATAGGACTTCCACCATACCATCGGATTTCATCGAAACTTACAACTTTCACCGATGATGACCCTTCTTTACTATTTAAAGCTTAAACTACGTACTTATCAAACACCATGTCATTGAAAAAGGGAGACTCTAGACACCAGTGTAACAATCATGTAACCCTTTAAAAGTCGTGTAAATGAAAATAGCGAGACTGATAAATCCTCCAAGGTGCGGGATTGCAGAAAATTGGAATATACTAATTTGCATCTCATTGAATAAGAATAGAGCTCATTGTCTCAATGCCTCGTTCTAAAAAGAATTGAAAAGAATAGAACCAATTTTCCACAATCCCGCACCTCACTCCGCGATAAATCCCTGTAAAAGAAGCGCTTTTCAAGAGCGTACACTCGGGCATATTGTTGATTGCCGGCAGCATTCGGGAAATGCAACAACAGACAAAGCCAACGTCAAGATTACTTAGCGTTCGGTATTGGTAGAATAGCTTGCCGAAATATTATAAAAGTACGAAGAATTTCCTTGAAAATGATGTCGCGCATGTGATGCGTTACGCGTGACACGCGTCAGAACTCTCATGTAAAACAAGTCCGGTCCCCTTATTGAAATTGTTCCAGCATTGATAAAGTCAAAAATGATATAATCAAATAGTCCAAATTTAAATTTCAAAGAAAGATTTGTAAAAGTTGCGTAGTCTATTCCAGATGTTCAGTTTCAGTGGATTGAGTAAATGGGTATCCCGTGAGCACCTGAAAATGTTTTACCCTTTATGAGGATCCTGGGGAAATATAACAATAAATCTTTCAGTTATTCTAGGAGCGAAATAACATAAGCAGAAGCTGGATTTTCCTCAGTGACTCCTTGGAAACGGGGAGGTTATAAATTCTCCAAAATCTTTCCGGTAATACATGCAACTCGGGCGTATGAAAGGGTACAATCTGTGTCCCTATAAATGACGCATCTACCTTGAATAATGAAGGCCGCTGACCCGAAGGCGGCGAAGGCGGAATATTTTCAACGGTCGAGTTTGACTTCAGGCGAGGCTTCGGGCCTTAAAACGGCTTCATTCAGTGGAAATATCAATACAAAACGCCTTAAAAGAATGAAGAAGAACCCACGCATCTTTGCAGGTATGTTTTTACCGCTGGGGAGCGTTTCGATTTGATTTGTACTGTCAACCATGCGTGCATTTCTGGCATGAATCTACATGTAAGCAGATGTAAGTTAAGCTTAACTCAAATGTGACAATGTTTGTTCAAATTCAATTGATTTTCGAAAGCTACATGTAAATACTCAAATCAGTTTAGTTTCACAAAAATGGTGGGATATATTTCACTTTAAACTGCCACAACTTGATAGAAAATGAATCGAAAAAGATCAGTTTTGAGAAATGTACATTAGGGTATATTTTATAGAGAGTTACAAGAACACAGGTCAATCAATACATGAACACACGTTTTACATGTACGTTTATACCTGCAAAGCTTTTCAATACGTGAAGGGGCCTTGTTCTCATGGCAGTTGCCTTTACCTGGAAATGCCTTGAACGTTTCAAACTGTCTAATGATACTGTACATTTAAATACAGTTTTGTATTAAGCGCACATGTATAACTCTGAGAAATAATTATTAAGTCTTTAAAACAACAGCATTAAAGGGATGGTTTCACGGTTCGGTGAATGTACACGGATTAAAATGCTTTATTTGCTTTCTCTTACCAATTTTATCGGTTAAAAAACCATCCACATTTACTTCAATAATAACTTACGATGACCAAAATTCACAGAAAATTTCAATGGATTACACCGACAAAGTCAACACTGAATAAAACCTTTGACCGGAAGGATTTATTCTAGGTTCTGGTGGCTTTCATGGGTACAGTATGTATGTGTGATCATCCATTCAATCAGCTGACTGACTGTGGCATTTTCATGGGCAAATTTCCCACCAGAGTTATCGATTCACTTCTGATTGGTGTAAACAATGAAGTTAAATGGGTTACATCATAGCTTGCACATGCGCCCAACCATGAAATTCTCCCTTTAAGTAGAAATTAAGCTTAAATATGCAGATTGTGTTTGTTTCGCGATAAGCGAGCGAGAACTGGGACGAGACGATCAAGGTCCATTTTGGCCTCGTGGCCTGAGAACAAAATTAGAAGTGTCATGTTTCGGACAGAACAATGATTTTGTAGGTTCAATGTACGGTACTTTAATGTTAGATTTTCGGTATGTTTACGGTCATTTCTGTGGTTTTTAATGTGGACAAGCTTGGACAAATGTAAGTCTTTTCTTGCATTGAACTGTGTCGGCTTTATTGATAGTTTCTTTTTTATGGAGTTTTATCATATACGGTTTTAACATTTAGTATTTGCCTATTATTGTATTTCATAGCTTCAGATTGTCTGTTGTTAATAAATCCTGAAAATCCAAGCTGTCCTTGTTTGGTTTGGTTTCGTTCGCCTCAGCGATCCATTATCTAAAGATTTTCGGTACTCACACCGATCGTCGTTGAGGAAGCGGAATAAATGCAATGGGGAAAGAGAACGATAAAATGGACAAGGCAAAGAATGTTCGTCGAGCCGCGAAGAGCGCGTTAACGCGAACAATCAATTCGGCGAGGATTTTAATTGACGCTAAGCGCCCACCAAAGGAAGTTTTAGAGGCATTAAAGGATGTAGAAAAGGCTCACGTCGATTTGGTTGCAAAACACGAAGATTTTACAATGTTTTTGAATGACGAAGAGTATTACGAGGCTGACATTTGGATGGCAAATTGCACGGATGAATTCACGCGGTGTGGCATCCAGATTATGCAATATGTAGAAAGCGTCAAAGGGGAAAACAGCCACGCTGTTACTGTTTCTGACACGACCACGGAAACCGAAGGACATTCACAAGATCAGGACAATGGTACGGAACAGGAAAAGGATGAAACTGGAATACACGAAGAAGAAAACGGCTCGGTTCAGGCAATTAAGAAGACAAACAAACCGCTGGTGCTGAAACACGAGAAGCCTAAACTACCAAGCTTTTACGGCGACGTCCGGAAATACTTCATTTTCAAGGAAGATTTTAAACACGCGGTAGAATCTCATTGCAGCGAAAGGGATGCAATTACAATTCTACGCTCGTGTCTGGGTCCCGAGCCTGGGAAACTGGTTGAAGGTCTCTGCTCTGATTTGAAGGCGGCATGGAAGTATTTAGACCAAAATTATGGTGATCCAAGGATCGTTTCAGATACCGTAATTGCCGACTTGGAAGGATTCAAGGCAATTCTGCCGGGCGATGATCATCGCTTCTGTGATCTGGTGAATTTAGTAAGGCGATCCTACAACATTCTCAAAGAGGTTAAAAGGCCCCAAGACATCGACAACACTCACGTGATATCCCTCATTGAAAGAAAGATGACAAGGGACGACCTTAGAGTTTGGGCGCGACATATTAATCTCCAGAGGTTTGAACCTTCCATGTGTAATCTCTTAAGCTGGATGGAAGAAGAAATGTCAGCGCGCTTACGCTCTGGTGCTGCGATACGGAAAAGTGGCTCTACACCCCGCATTAACGTGGTGATGTCAGATGATCCAGTTGGAGGTGACAACGGTGGCCGTAACAGGAACCCTCTGGATGATGGCAAACTCAGACAAATCCAGTGTTATGTCTGCAAAGGAAAGCACTACGTTGACCAATGTACAAGATTTCTTTCCATGGTGCCACAGGAGCGTTGGAGGGTCGTCAAGGAGCAGAAGGCGTGTTTCTCTTGTTTAAAGCGCAGCAAAGGTCACAATTCATCTAACTGCCATCACAGAGGAGAATGTAAAGAAAAACTCCCAGACGGAAACATATGCAAAAGGCCACACCATAAGCTTCTTCACTACAACGCGGACAGTCCAAATTCACCAGTGCAAGTGTCATTCATTCAAGATAAGAGCCAGACGATTCTTCCCACAATGACCGGTTTCATCAAAGACGGCAATGGTGGACTCGTCGAAGCTAGTGTTTTCTATGACACTGGAGCGCAAGTCTGTATGATTCGTAGTGCATGTGCAGAGAAGCTTGGGCTGAACGGGAAACCTGTCAAAATTGTCATAACCAAAGTAGGCGGAGCCGAAGAGGAACTCGACACAAAGCTGTACAAGGTGCCAGTGTGTAAAGGCGGTGGTCAGTTTGTGCAAACGATTCAAGCTCTTGGCATTCCTCAGATATCCGAAGAGACACCCGAAATAGATGTAAGCAAGGTTGCAAAGTTCTTTAATTTGCCCGCCAGCGAGCTTCAGCGAAAGTCTGGGCCTGTTGACCTGTTAGTTGGCATCAACTATCCTCGTTTCCATGTGGGAGAGACGAAAATAAGAGATGGTCTCGTAGCTCGAAAAAGTCCTTTGGGATGGGTCATATTCGGAAGCAATTCAAGAGATGCTGTGCCGGAGGCTAAGAAAGTTCTTCTCGTCCGTCTTGCAACACCCATCGACCTCACCGATTTCTGGAAAACAGAATCCATGGGAGTTTCCGTGTCTCCGTGCACCTGTGAAGAAGCGAAGATGTCGCGAGAAGAGCGAACCGAAATGAAGCTGATAGAAGATTCGTGCAAACTGCAAGGAAATAGGTGGATGATAAAGTATCCATGGAGAAGAGACCCGGCCGAGTTACCTGACAATTATCTACAAGTCCTCAAGAAGATGGAATCCACCGAACGACGTCTCTTGAAGAATCCTGAATATGCTGATAAATACAATCAACAGATTAAAGAAATGGAGGAACTGAACTTTGCCAAGAAGATGACCAAGACAGAAATTGACGAGTGGAAGGGGCCAGTTCATTATGTCTCTCATCACGCTGTTGTTCGTCCAGAAAAGAAAACCACGCCCATCAGAATCGTCTTTAACAGCTCGGCATCTTACAATGGTCACACTTTAAATGATTACTGGTTTAAAGGCCCGGATCTGTTGAACAATCTGTTTGGCGTTCTATTGCGGTTCCGAGAAAACCAAGTTGCTGTCTGCGGTGACATCACAAAGATGTATCACATGATCGGTATCCCCCCAGAAGATCAGCATGTACACAGGTTCATCTGGCGTAATTACGAGACAGAACGAGAACCAGATGTTTACGTCAAGACCGTTCTAACGTTTGGAGATCGCCCCGCCCCCACCATGGCCATTACAGCAATGCGCAAGACGGCAGAAATGTACAAAACGACCAAGACTAAAGCCGCGGAATCCATCATCAAAAATGCTTATGTGGACGACATTTGTGATTCTGTTGGCAGCACAACGGAAGCGAAGGCTTTGGCATCCGACATCGATGACGTACTTGCATCAGGAGGTTTTCATGTGAAGAAATGGGTTTCGAATGTACCAATTAACGATGACGAAGATCTTGAAGAAGTAGTACTCGGAGGAGAAACTCACACAGAGAAAGTGTTAGGAACTGTCTGGTTGCCCAAAGAAGATAAATTTTCATTTAAAATCAAGATTGAGTTTCCGGGAGAGTCAGCCCCTCCAGGCAACCCGAATCTGTCGATTCCCCTGAAGTTGACGAAAAGATTAATTCTCAGCAAGCTAGCTAAAATATTTGATCCCATGGGGGCTGGAGCAGCGGTTCTTATCAAGGCCAAGATCGCTATGCAAGAGTTGTGGCAGCTTGGGTTGAGCTGGGATGACGAGGTTCCGCCTGAAGCAAGAAGGAAGTGGATTGTGCTATTTCAAGAAATAGTCGAGCTCAACAATGTGAAGTTTGACCGCTGCCTGACGCCCTCTGGATTTATAGGAAATCCGTTACTTGTTGTATTTTGCGATGCATCTCGGTTGGCCTTTGGCGCGTGTGCCTACGCCAGGTGGATGTTGAAGGACGGAACGTTTAGCGCTCGATTTATCGCCGCTAAATCGAGAGTTGCACCCTTAAAGGAACTGTCTATTCCTCGCCTCGAGCTACAAGGAGCTGTGTTAGCCAGTCGTCTCGGAAGAAGCATTCTCGAAGAATCACGCTTGCAATTTGAAGGAGCACGTTATTTGACAGATAGTCTGGTTACCCTTGCCTGGATCCAGGGTAACACACGCTGTTACAAGCCGTTCGTTTCCGCGCGTGTTGGGGAAATCCAAGGCAACTGCAAGCCCGCTGACTGGTTATACTGTCCAACTAAAGAGAATGTTGCCGACGATGTTACAAAGGGAATTTCAGCTGGTGAAGTAAATAGAAGATGGTTTAAAGGTCCAGAATTCCTGCAAAACCCTGAGGAGCTTTGGCCAAACAGTAGAGGTACAGCTGATGCAAAGGAAGTTAACAAAGAAAGGAGAAAAGTTAACATCGTCTGTCCCGTAGCTGTAAAACAGCCAATCTTAAATTGTGAGAACTTTTCGAAATGGAGAAGGCTGCTTCGTGTCACAGCGTATGTCTTTAGATTCTGCCACAGCTTGCGAGTCAAGTCAAGTCGCCACAAGTCGGAAAATCAAGAAACCAAATTGGGCCCGCTTACAGCTGAAGAAGTTAAAGAATCCGAGGAATATTGGCTAAAGTTTGCGCAACAGGATCTTGCCAAAAAGAGGGAAAAGGGAGATTTCAAGACCCTGAGCATATTTGATGACAAAGGTATCATGAGAGTTGGGGGACGAGCTGATCCTTGTCTAGTGTCCTATGCTAACACTCGTCCGGTTCTCCTGCCTTACAAGCATTGGATATCCGTACTCGTGACCCGTGAAGCACATCAGTCCGGTCATCCCGGTGTTGCTACCACTACCGCAAAGACGCGAAGGAAGTATTGGGTCATCAAAGGTCACAACGTTGCCAAAGTTGTTAAACGCCACTGCACCTTTTGTCAAGAAATGGAAGCAAAAGTTGAAACCCAGCTCATGGCCAACCTACCGGTGTACCGACAGCAGCCACACACGCCACCATTCCTGTATACGGCGTGCGATTACTTTGGGCCAATGAAAGTGAAGATTGGGCGGAACAAGATTACGAAGCACTACGGGGTTATCTTCACCTGCCTCAACACGAGAGCTGTGCATTGCGAGTTGGCAACTGACGCAACCACAATGGAATTCCTTCAGGTGCTGAGGAGGTTCTTCTCTTATCGTGGATATCCCAAGATGATTTTGTCAGATAACGGGTCGCAAATGGTCGGAGCAGAACGTGAGTTGCGCGCCATGATAGACGGTTGGGATAAAGACAGGCTGCGAGAGTATTGTGCTGAAAGAGGTATGAAGTGGCAATTCACAACGCCACTGGCCCCACACCAAAACGGGTGCTCAGAGGCTATGGTTAAGTCAACAAAATCAGCGTTAAAGAAAGCAATTGGAGAAGCCACGCTGACCCCCTTCGAGTTGTACACTTGTCTTCTTGAAGTTGCCAATCCGCTGAATCAACGACCCATTGGAAGAATACCTGAAGACCCTGATGATGGCTCCTACCTGTGCCCAAACGATATTCTCTTGGGAAGGGCAACCAACACAGTGCCCCAGGGTCCTTTCCGTCACACGTTAAATCCCAGGCACAGGTTCGAATTCTGCCAACGCATTGTAGATTCCTTCTGGAAGAAATGGTCGAGAGATGTGTTACCTCATCTTCTTCCCAGGAAAAAGTGGAATGCACGCATGCGAAACGTCCATGTCGGTGACTTCGTTGTAGTAGCAGACCCCAATGCAGTCAGAGGAAAATGGCAGGCAGGGAGAGTCGTGGAAGCATACCCAGGAGAGGACGGCCTCACCAGAAATGTCAAGGTGAAAACTGCAACGGGCAGTTACGCACGACCAATTACTAAAATCTGCGTTATTTACCCAGTCGAAGGCTTTAAGGAGAATGGAGAATAGAAATTCCCCATTGCGGGGGGGAATGTTTCGCGATAAGCGAGCGAGAACTGGGACGAGACGATCAAGGTCCATTTTGGCCTCGTGGCCTGAGAACAAAATTAGAAGTGTCATGTTTCGGACAGAACAATGATTTTGTAGGTTCAATGTACGGTACTTTAATGTTAGATTTTCGGTATGTTTACGGTCATTTCTGTGGTTTTTAATGTGGACAAGCTTGGACAAATGTAAGTCTTTTCTTGCATTGAACTGTGTCGGCTTTATTGATAGTTTCTTTTTTATGGAGTTTTATCATATACGGTTTTAACATTTGCCTATTATTGTATTTCATAGCTTCAGATTGTCTGTTGTTAATAAATCCTGAAAATCCAAGCTGTCCTTGTTTGGTTTGGTTTCGTTCGCCTCAGCGATCCAGTATTGTGACTGGTCAGTATCAATAGAGGTAATAATTCAGCGAAAAGTTGTGTAATGCAGCTTTGTATTTTTACAAATCAGATGAGAAAAAATAAAAACTGACGAGTAAAAATGCCCAGCCCAATTATACAACTTTCCACTGATTAAATTGTTTGTTGTACATGTATATGTTGTTTTTTATATAGTACACCTATCATTACTACAACAATCATCTTTCCCACATCTAATTTTTTGAATTTTTTTTTAATGTTTTCCCTTTTTCTTTATGGGCAGCCTGTACTCTCTCTATATTTAACAGTAGTTTTTATATAACGTAAATCAATGTGGAGTACAAATAAAGTTTTGTTGTTGTTAGCCTATGGTCAGACAAGTGTAATAACACGGCATATTTGACTTGTTCTGTTGCTTATTTGTGCTGTCAAATGCTATGTTGTGTAATATATAAAAGTCATAGCTATTTTAGATTTTGGACTCCAGACAGTATAAAATGCTGACTACATTAATATACAGTTGTAAGACCAAAACTATTTCTTAGTGCCTACAGTGGTGTGCAGCTGTGTGCTGGCTATCTCTGAGTACCTATCTCTGATAGGTACTCCATACAATTCATTTTCATAACATTACAGATTAAAATTGTGAAGATGTTCACAGTTATCCTGTGTGATTGTGGAAAATAGAATGCTGTTAGAAAGAAGAAAATATGAGACATCTGAGTAGACTCGAAGGCTTAGAAGGACAGTTTTGCAGCAGATTGCTTGATAGATTAAGTCATAAATTAGGATGAAGTGACAGTTTTGGTCTTAGTCTGCATTTTATACCCAGTCAGCAGACTACACTTGATACTAATACATGTGTATGCACTTATGCCAGTCTGCAATCTTCAGTATGAATTTTATAACATCCAAGATTGTAACTTGGTTGATCACTTAAAGACAGTAACCTTACATAAAAAACCCTGTTGGTCTTGATGAGTGGGATTGACACTTTGTACATTGTACTATGGAGCCGGTATTAAAGTTAAAAAATATTGGTCACCTCTTTCTGCACATTCTAAAATAATGTTCATACACTGTAATTGTGAATGGATTGCATCATTCTTTTTAAGCTCCCAATGCGAAATCAAATATTCTAATCAGTTAAAAGCAACACATGCTGAGTAATAAATAACCAGATGTACATGTAACTGTGGAGAGAGATGGGGGTGTTTTTCTAACACATGTACAGTGGTGTAGGTTTACATAACAGTGTAACTTGAAAATTTAAGTATCAGTATAAAGTGCAAGCTAGGCAATTTTGGGTTCACAGAAATTCTCTTTACAGTATTATTATTTGTATTGTTGTTCGTAGTATTTTAGAGTGTGAATATGCACCAAGACAAAAGCAAAATAATATTTATATAAGAGCTGTACATTGTTCTGTCTTGAAACTAAAAGGTACATGTACACTATAAGGAGGATATTATACCATCATTCCAGCATGCTTTGGGTAAATGAATGACTTCTGATTAGAGTTTTATGTTGGTCACAGCAAAATCTACATGTACAGTAAGATGAAATAAAACTGAATGATTAATGCTCATACCATAGAAAATTCAGAATTGTGAGAAAAGCGAAGGTCGATTTTGAACTAAAAACAACATAACCGTAAACAAACGCAGCAGGTCAGTTGCATGCCGAGTAGATGAGCTGAGTAGCTGTTGTTTTATATTTTTATTAGCGGGAATTATTTCACCAGCTCTGTTCACCGGTGTTAGATTCAATAAGTCAAACTGAAGGCAAGCAAATATAATATACAGATATTTTTTTCTAATTTAAGCCAGCATTGTTTTGAAATGGCAAGAAGGTTTATTGATTCCATGAATCTGTGAAGAGATTTCAAGTGTCTAACATGCGATGCGGATCGAGGATTTTGGCCCCTCTGGGAATTTAAGAAACCTTAAATCAAACTGTAAACATAACCTGAAATGGAAAAATATTAATATTCTGTAAAGGTGAATAGAATAAATAGGTTAACATTTATTTTGAAATATTTCTGCTATGACCAACTGACCTCCAACCTCAACAGTGTCTGTGTAAAATGAGCTCCTTGCAGGTCGCCGTCATTTGATAATATAGTTTGCTTGCAATGCATGCTGGGAAGATGGTAAAATCCTCCTTTTCAAGTCAGTTTTTATTCTTAAGACAATGTTCATGTATATTATTCACATTGACCATACCCATCTATTCACTGGTACATGTAATATTAAATAGTGGCTCTGAGGATAATATATTTAATGTAGCAGTGATGTGGGAGTATATGCTTCATATTTTCTCAATTTGAAATACATACATGTAACATATTTAATTTTGTGATTTCTTTTCTCTACATGTAGTTAGAAATGGTATCATTCAAAGAGATTCAAGGAGAGCTTTTTATGGTAAGAGAATAATTGATGTTACATGTATATGTCCATACACATTAAGGCTGTTTTCTAACAGGAGCCTGGTAGTAATTTGTACGTGTATGTGTACATGTACGTGTACATGTACAATGTGTTAATATTTTGCTGCAGTACCAAACATTATTCAAATGGGATCCTTAGGTCTGATCTAAAATTGGTGTTTTAGTTGACTACTGTATGGAATAACATAATTTGGTGTTGTTTTCTTTTGATGTAGACATAATTAATTTACCCTGCCCAGCATTCATGGTGAAATCTGATAAACTGCATCTAAATTTATGGTGCATTGTGTATTTTCTTTAGTCAAATGTCCCTGATCTTTGTTTTAAACTTGGTCTTGTTAACCCAGAAAAATTTGAACCAGGTGTTTATTGAGAGACCATCATTTTATTCATTGTCCCCTGGTGACTGATTTTTTTATCAGTTCCTCATTCTCAGAAACTCGTGGCTGTGTTTTATTGATATTCTCCGGAGAAATTGGATTGTGGTCACTGCATTAATAAGGAACCTTTGATTTAAAGTCCATTACTTGTCACTGGATTTTCCATACTCATGTTTATTGTAAACTTAAAATCCTGGTTACATGTACATGTATAAGCCCATCCGGTTATAGGCCCACAAAATTCTCCCAGTTGTAACCCCTTCTGGATGTAAGCTTCCACATCTCCACAACAATTCTTTACATGCATGTAAAGAACATAAACTGACTGAAATAATTGAACAGTACTGTATCACAATATTTTGTGCTTACCATCCTACAGTTGTGTATAAACTCTTAAAAATTTGTATAAGCCCAGGGCCAACATGTATAACTGGGATTTTATGGTATTCATATTGCCTGTAAATTGTTATTAAAAACAAGCTTTACATGTAGTTTCCACTAGGTTTTTCATAATGTAAAATCTTATGCACAGGCAGGCGATAGCATGTTATCAGATCTTTCAGTGACCACATTTATACTGATTGCAGATTGCAGCTTCAGTTCAGCAAATGACAGCGTTTTGGCAGATCTTTAATGCCATTTCGGCATAATTCTATTCATAGGCTGCAGGTACCTGGCCTATTAATTAAAGGAGAAATGTTAAATTAACCTGTCCGATAAATTTTAAATTCTGCACTAACATAGGATAATATGAACAACAATATTCATAGAGATAATTGGATTATGGCCTGAGTGTGACGCCATAAACGAAGGAAAAAAAACAAAGGTAGTATCAAAAAAGGAGTTGAATTCTTTTCTTGAAGCAAGGGCCCAACCGATGAACAGGGTTAATCTCCTTGAGGGTAGCGGAGTTGGTGGTAGAATATTTTGAAGAAACTGGAAAAACACTGGAATGACCACTTGTCGGGGTTTTTCTGCCAGGACGGGGACGCCGGCATTTATCCTTTGTAATCTTCCTCTCTGCCCTCCTTTCAGCTTGGTACCTTCTTTTCTCATCGTCCAAGTTTGAAGCAAGCTCATCTGACAAATCACGAGACAAATTATCTGACAAATCACAAGAATTTAGTTTTATCGACTGAGTCGACTGAGTCGATAAGGTAAACTGACCACCGTAAAAAGATTCAAATAGCTGACGTTTCGAGCGCTATCCCTTCGTCGGAGCGAATCCGACGAAGGGCTAGCGCTCAAAACATCAGCTATTTGAATCTTTTTACGGTGGTCAATTTACCTTATCGACTCAGTCGATAAAACTAAATTCTCGTGTTTCATCGTCCCATCGACGCAGCACCACAGTTTCTCTAGAAACTAACCCCATTCATCTGACAAATATTCGTTAAGGCGTGGTCCATTTATTACTGATTTCCTGTCATCTTACATGTATAGTTCTTGCGGCGAGCCTTTTTAAAAGCCTGTTGGATGGTCGAACTATTTTCCTCAGAGAAACGCTTTGAAAATTTGCTAAGCCGAGATTCAATAACTTGGGTAAGTTTATCAGTTAAAGAACTAATCGAAACGGAAACAGAAGACTGAATACAATGTAGCTGCGCTTATAGAAGGATCTGCTTATAGAAGGGCCAGCACATGCTCATGTTTCCTCAGTGTTGTTCATGTAAAAAAAGTCGTGCGGTGAAGCAGCGTTCACAGACGGAAGGAAGAACGCTAACTTATGACACCCTTATATACCGATATGCAAAACCGTATTACGTAACTTGACAACACTCATTGTATAACACAATGAAATTCAGAGCAGAACGTGCAGCAAGCAAATATCTGCTAAACTACGTAACGCCAATATTTTTGTATTAACTTTGCCCTTGCAACAGACAAAAACCTTGAACCTGCTCTTGTCTCGACAGAATGGATAGAACAAGAGACTTTCAAACACCTACTGTAAATGGAAATAATTCTAATTCTTGTTGGTGTTACTTGTATGTAATGTTGAAGTGTAAATGGTGTGTATAAAATACGTTCGTCACATAATCTTCACCGCACCACTTTTTTTAACATGAACCACACTGAGGAAACACGAGCATGTGCTGGCCCAAGCGTCAAAGCTGTGGATCCATCTATAAGCGTGGCTATTCAGTCTTCTGTTTCTGTTTCGATTAATTCTTTAACTGATAAACTTACCCAAGTCAGTTATTGAATCTTGGCTTAGCGAATTTTCAAAGCGTTTCTCTGAGGAAAATAGTTCGACTGTCCAACAGGCTTTTAAAAAGGCTTGCCGGGAGAACTATACATGTAAGAGGAAAGGAAATCAGCAACGAATGGACCTCGCCTTACATGAACTGATACGAAAAAGTTAAAGTGGCTCTTCAATCAGGTACCGAGTTAGTTTCGAAACATGTCAAAGCGAGTACGGCTGGTTGACCATTAACGAATATTTGTCAGATGAGCTTGCTTCAAACTCGGACAATGAGAAAAGAATGTACCAAGCCGAAGGGAAGGCAGAGAGGAACCCTGGTGAAAATCCTCACAGGATCTTCAGGGATCTTTGAAGATCTTCAAAGACCTGTCAAAGATCCTTAAAGATAAAGATCTTTAAAGGATCCTCAACGATTCTTCATCTGCAATTTATTGTAGAATTTTTTTACAAAGATCCTTAAGGAATTGATGAAGATCTTAAAAGGATCCTAGCAAAATATCCTTGTGAGGATCTTTGCAAGGATCCTTTAAGATCCTCAAGAATTTAAAAGGATCTTTCAAGGATCTTAATAAGATCCTTTAAAGGATCTTGCAAAGAACTTTGAAGATTTTTAAAGATCCTTGAAGATCTTTGCCAAGAGTTTAAAGGATCCTTGAAGATCTTGGCAAGATTATTGAGGATCTTACAGGAATTTAAAAGATCCTCAAAGATCTTTATTAAGATCCTCAGTAAGATCCTCGCAGATCCTCATGCAGATTTTTAAGGATCCTTAAAGATCCTTCAGATTCTCACCAGGGAAGGTTACAAAGGATAAACGCCGGCGTCCCCGTCCCTCCAGAAAAACCCTGACAAGTGGTCATTCCAGTGGTTTTCCAGTTTCTTCAAAATATTCTACCACCAACTCCGCTACCCTCAAGGAGATTAACCCTGTTTATCGGTTGGGCCCTTGCTTCAAGAAAAGAATTCAACTCCTTTTTCAATACTATTGTAGCTTTGTTTTTTTTTTCTTCATATGGCGTTACACTCAGGCCATAATCCAATTATCTCCGTAAATTATTGATGTTAATATTACTCTATGTTAGTGCAGAATTTAAAATTTATCAGAAGGGTTAATTTAACATTTGTCCTTTTATTAATAGGCCAGGTACCTGCAGCCTATGAATATAATTATGCCAAAATGGCATTTAAGATCTGACAAAATGCTGGCACTTGCTGAACTGAAGCTACAATCTGCAATCAGTATAAATGTGGTCACTCAAAGATCTGATAACATGCTGTCACAAGATTATGTGAGACTTTCAAACACCTACTGTAAATGACAATAATTATAATTCTTGTCTATGTTACTTGTATGTAATGTTGAAATGTAAATGGTGTGTATAAAATAAGTTCCTCACATAATCTTGTTCAAAATCCCTGATGAAGTCTGTTCTAACATGACTTGTATCAGATGAAACTGGTCTAGTAATTAAAAGCAAGATCAGTTGCTGTGTGCTGCCCACTTTTCTTTTGATAAAAACATGGACGCAAAGGACAGTTGCCTTTAGTATTACATGTAGGCAGACTACTACAAGACAGACTTTGCTCACTGCAGCTGTTTTTTGTTTTATTTCGCAGGCTTCAAGAGCAAGAGCATCCCATGGCCAAGCTATTGCAGAAAACATACCAAAGCTGCAGTCAATGTACACTGTACATGTAGCTCTTTGAAAGGAATAATGAAAAGCAGAAACAAAGAATCTTGAACAGTTGAAAAACGGTGTAACATTAGGATCAAGGGAGTTATAATAAAACAATTAAAAAGCAGCTTTTTAATGAGTCGTGTATGTTTACTTTGCCTATGAATGTTTACAGGCTCCCTTATTCGATTTACATGATATTTACAGGCTCCCTTATTCGATTTACATGATATTTACAGGCTCCCTTATTCGATTTACATGATATTTACAGGCTCCCTTATTCGATTTACATGATATTTACAGGCTCCCTTATTCGATTTACATGTTATTTACAGGCTCCCTTATTCGATTTACATGTTATTTACAGGCTCCCTTATTCGATTTACATGATATTTACAGGCTCCCTTATTCGATTTACATGTTATTTACAGGCTCCCTTATTCGATTTACATGATATTTACAGGCTCCCTTATTCGATTTACATGACATTTACAGGCTCCCTTATTCGATTTACATGACATTTACAGGCTCCCTTATTCGATTTACATGTTATTTACAGGCTCCCTTATTCGATTTACATGATATTTACAGGCTCCCTTATTCGATTTACATGATATTTACAGGCTCCCTTATTCGATTTACATGTTATTTACAGGCTCCCTTATTCGATTTACATGATATTTACAGGCTCCCTTATTCGATTTACATGTTATTTACAGGCTCCCTTATTCGATTTACATGATATTTACAGGCTCCCTTATTCGATTTACATGCTATTTACATGGTCTTATGTCCCTGGTTTGAGAAATTTACAGGATCTTTTTCATAATTTACATGTTTCACCTCAATTATTTACATGTTTTTTACAGGATTTCTCAAAACATGTAAATGGGTAAAAATCATGTAAATTTTCATTTACAGTATCTTTTTGAGGATTTACATGTTATTTACATGTTTTTTACATACTATGGAAATTTTCAACTTTTCCAGTGCAGGACATTTTCCAATTAATGTTTTAAGAAGCATTTTAATAAGACAGGCATCTTCTTTTATAATGTAATAACAAGATGTCGCTTTCTTTTAGGATACTGAATCAATGGATGAAAAAACTTCTTTGGCGAGGGACTCATTTATGTTGTGGCAGAAACAATCATTGTTTGTGATGTAACTACTAAAAAGATAGGTAATGTTATTGGCAATGTACATGTATAATAATTATTATAGAGTGCAAGGAGTTAGCCCTCATGGGTATTTTACCTGACAAATGCCCAGTGTCAGTTTCAACAATGCTAAATGTTCTTTCAAATATGAAATAGTATTAATCTGTTATTGTTGTGAAAATTTTGAAGTTTAATTGCCACTTGAAAAAGAAAACCTTCTTCATACATGTACATGTGCAAAGATAATAGACTGTACTCACAAACAGCCACCCTGCAATTTTTGTTTGATCAGGTTTTGACCAACAAGTAATTACCGTGTAATAATGATCCAGCCCATTGTTTTGATGACCAACTTGTTTGATGAAGGCCTCATTTATTGTTAATAATAGTGACAGGCCAAACGCGACTCCTATTGGGCCACAGATTTTAGAAAGAATACATTCTTGATGTTAGAATGCACTTCAAACCGACAGAAACTTTCCAATATACCCATTTTTCCTCTTGCCACCCATCAGAGGTCAAGAAAGGATTATAACTTCATAGATATAACAACAACAACAACAACAACAACAATTTATTCAACAACAAACAATCACAACAATGTATTAGTATAATAATGGAAGAGTTGAATGATTTGTTTGCCCTGCAAATAGCTGGAACGCTAATCGGGGCGGGGCAAAACAAGTACATGAATAATACAGTTATCTACAAAATCAAAAACCTTATACTATTGAAAAGCCTTGCAGATTGCACATAATAATGAATAAAAAACACAGAAGTTAAGTGATCTAATTGAGTTAAGAACAAGTGGTCTCAGACTATAGTAAGTGTATTTATGTACTTACTTTATTAATAATCATGGAGATTTAACACTGTTAATAATAATCATGATTTAACACTGTTAATTAATAATCATGGAGATATAACACTGTCAGAAGTCAAACATCATGGAAGAATGTCGGGTTTGAAAAGAAAAACGAAAACAAACAGAATATTACCGTTTCTAACAGAATACCGCCCTTCTGTGCCAAATTTAAAAACCATTTTAATGAACAAATGGTATATTATAGAAAGGCAACCATTATTGAAAGAAATATTCAATGAACCTCCCATAATCTCCTACAGAAAGGGAAGTCTTTAAAAGACATACTCGTAAGAGCTAAAATATGATGTGAAGGTCATAGATACAACATTAGAATTGACCAATATGAGTCGATCCCGTTTGGCCTTTCATTATTATCATTAACTATCATGTATGCTGGGCGAATACTGCGTATTGCAACAGTATAACTTTACGATATCATACATTTTGAGAGTTGATAGAAAGCTGTGAAATTGTTTGACACAGCTTAGTTACTGTACACGGACAGATTACATAAAATTAATGTTGTTATATTGCTAATAGAGCAGACCACATAAAACTGAAGGAGGATAATTAAGAATGTTGTGTAATGCTTGAGCTATATACAATTAAATACCAATGGTTATGTTGTTTAACGTATATATTGTCATTTCTTACTGTTTTGAAAGGACGTATTTTACTTATACATGTAGAGGGACACTGCAAATATATGGTCTGTATTGAACTGATCGAAGTACCACAACAGACTTTTTAAAGTCCAAAATAGCCCAATTGGAGGGCCAAAATGGTTCTCTACTTAAGACTTCATATGCATTTCCAGGTTAAAAAAAAGCCCTACTTAGGATGCGGAATGGTCAATACTTTTAATATAAAGCAAACCTCTTAATAGTGCCAAACCACATCTAAAAAAGGGAGCTATTTATAGTTTAGCAATTAGCCCTACAGGGGCCAAAATGGTCCACATGCCACAACAGACCCACAAAAAATAGAGCCGTATCTGGGTCAAAATATAGCCGTACTTTAAAAGGCTAAAAGAGTACCTTATTAGGTTATCAAACAGACCTCCTTCGAAAGATGCCAAAATGGACCCACGAAAAATAGAGCCGTACCTGGGTCAAAATATAGCGGCCCTACTTTAAGGGCTAAAAGAGTACCTTATTAGGTTATAAAACAGACCTCCTTCGAAAGATACCAAACAAACCTATAAAAATTGAGCTAGTTTTTTTTACAAGTTCATGAGCCATCAGTCTTTTTTTCTTTTCAATCTCAATGTAATGATTACTTTGAGCTTTGCATCTATTTGAAGTTTTTTTGTTGTTGTAAAATATTATCACGACATGGCTCCTTTAATCATTTGATCAGCACTAATTCCAGACCTCAAATAATTTTTACTTTTATAGTATTTTAGAATGGAGTTTCCTGTATAGTTACTATAATCTTATAGTTATAATTAGGATTTCCCTGACAAAATAACCCTCCCTCACCAGTGGTATTATTTTTCTTCCTCTGTATATTTGCGGAAAAATTTACAGTTATTGTGAATCCATTTCCTCTAGATCTACTGTGGACTGTAATAAAATATTGAATTTGATGTAAAGTTCACTGCTTTAGTTATTGAATTGAGAGTACATTCATGAGCATGATCTATACCCCTTGCTGAATATTATTCATTTTGATGTTAAGTTCACTGTTTGGTACTGAATTCGAATTTAGATACATTCAGGATCCACGAGAGTTCTTGATCTCCACGCCATCACTGTGACTCAAATCTAAAAAATTTGGTTGAACATTGAAGACCATGGAAAAGACTCCATATACACCTGCCAATGGATTATCATTACACAAGAAGTTGCAACTTAATATAATATTTCAAACCACCTTTCACCTGTATGTCAGGTGATTTGAATAATTATTAGGTTGCAACTTCTTGTGTTTGAATAAAAATCTTTGTACTAATTTAAAAAAAAAAAACATTTAATTTTTATTATAAAATTTTATAAAAAATCGGTTTTTTTTTAAATGAGAAGTTTTCGTTCTTCAATTAACTATTCCAAACGATCCAATTTAAAATGAAAAATTTTCTTAAATTAAGAAAAATACTGTTAAATGAGAATTTATTTTTAAGAAAACATTTCTTAAATTGGAATTGGAATTAAGGATTTTTTTCTTAAAATAAGAACATTTCATCTTAAATTAACAAAAAAGACGAGTCAACTAAAATAAAGAAATTATTCTTAAAATAAAAATTGACTCTTAAAAAAAGAATTATCTCTTTAAAATAAAAATTTAATTTAAGAAAACAAAGTTATTAACTGACGATTTGTTTTAAGAAATTTTGTTCTTAAAATAAGATTTTTAATTTTAGAGTGGTTGGCTACAGCTGTAGTTCTTAAATGCTACACCAATTCAAGCGCTTCATTCTTGCTGCCCTTGTGATCCCAAAGGTATGTAAGCTCACGTTAAAAATGTAAACCAGTTTAAATATTATTTTTGGCTACCTGTACTGAAGATTATCAACGAATTTCAGGGTTCTGTCTTGGTGACTGTACGGGCTCATGCACAGTCTTCACAAGGGATTTCACGTTGTATTTTGTTTAGTCTTGTTTTTGTCCGTGTGTATTGGTACATGTACACCAGAACAGAACCAATTTCAGCCTGCTCATTTGAATAAATAAGCTTATAAGAAACTAAAACTTGAATTTTAATATTTCTTTCAATCTTGCAATTCTGTTCTGTTCTGTAACATGAAGTACCTGTACAGTTTTATTTTCTTTTTATTTGCCGGGGCCTTTGGTCATCCATTCAGGAAACCATACTGTAGGCCATAAGCCCATTGACTTGTTATGTACACATGCTAAATTCAACTTCAAGTAGCCACGTCAAGACACAAGTAGAACAAGAAGGACTGGACCCAAGCTACTATAATTATGGGGTGCAGACAATCCCATGTGCTTTTCTTTTGGATTCCTTGTGCATGTGCTGTCAAGAAAATACTGATAGGCCTGGTGGACTATAAACAAACACATGTGCAAGCAACCATACTGATGAAAAGACAGTGCAGGGATGTAACTAAGATATCCAACAGGTGGACTTTTGTTCATCACAGGCGGAAAAGTTTGGTAAAAAAAGAGAAAGAGTTAAGCAGACACAGTTTTCCAGGCGGAAAAAATCAAGAAAACTCAGTCTTTAGACGTTTATTTTTTACGCCTATTATTTACATCCCTGCAGTGTCAGAACAAGATAAAGATTGGTTTTGTTTGTTATTATTTCTAGATGCTTTGTGGATACTCGTGAAGAGCAGTGTTTAAGGTTCGAATGTAGCCTCACCTTCCCCTTCCCTACCCCTTTCCTCACCGATAACTCAAAATGAAAAACACTGCTCTTCACGAGTATCCACGAAGCACCTAGAAACAATGAAAACAATCAGTATGGTGGCTTTGGCATGTGTTTGTTTATACTGCACTAGACTTTCGTTTTATTCGAATCCAAACGAAAAGCACATGATACAGTGTATGGGATTGTCTGCATCTCATAATACATGTAATACTGTAGCACACTGTAGCTTGGGACTTGGCCCAGTCCTTCTTGTTGTACATGCATCAAAGGAAATCTGTGGGGAGAGCACTAAAACTTCACATCATTGCTCCTGCCCCAACAGTACCAGCCAAGAATCAGACTGCATTCATTGTATAAAATGCAATGTTGGCAAAAGGGTAAAATAGTAGGAAGTTAAATGTCAATTGATGTTGAATGTCATATTTATTAAAACTTAAGACTGTGTTTTACATGTATACCCTGTCCTCAGTCCACCCTTTAGACTGACAGAAAAATTGGGGGAAAAAATTAAATTGACAAAAATTAGGGGTGTTTTGTAAATGTCCTCAGTTCGGTGTATTTTTTAGTATGATTATAATGCATGTACAGCTGTAGTTCACAAATGTCATATCAGATGGCTCTTTGTAAAGAGAAAAGCTCACCAGAAAAGAAGGCAATTTTAATTTGTTGTTGTAGGTACATGTATGTTGATCGATCATGTAGCTGTTGCACTCCACTTATTTTTTTTTTCTTTAGGGATCGGTCATTATTTATGTTGGGGGGGGGGGTGGGAGGGGATTTTTTTTGTTTTACATGTAGCATGAAAGAAGAAACGTGACCCACCCCTTTAAGCCCATTAGTTAATTCTTGACCCACCCCCATATGACTTTATATAAGAGGTGACCCACCCCCAACCCCCTTCAATCTATACCTCTATAAGGAGTTCCTGTTCGCTGAACGAAATCAGCATATCTTGTGGGCCAGTGTCCTACTCTGCGGCCACTTCTTGTTGGTGTGCCTTCTTGTATTGTTACAGTATGACTGTCATCATCTGATTCACTTTCGCTTTCACTTTCATCACACAAAACAAGGTCTTTGTCACTGTCACTCTCATCACTGTCCTCACCAACACTGACGCTTGAAGGAAGTGTAGATTCTTTTGAAGTTTCATAATAGTGTACTGTGATTCGCTTGATTTTGTCGATTTTCTTTCCGTTCTTGCTAAGTTTATTATGCTCAATGTATTTGTCCAACTCGGGGACTTTCAACCTCCCCCTTCTCTACAAGTATTTTCCAGTCATAGCAATGTACATCTTTTAAGGCTCGAACTTGCTTTTCTTTTCTTCGCTCTTGCTTACGGATCTCATTGACACTTTGCAGTTGCGAAAAGTGCTCAATGTAATTCTTCACCAGTTTTTCATCTACAATGAACTTGGAGGAAAATTCTGTGATAGCATCCCATGCATTAATTGACAACTTCCCTTGCTCGAAGAGCTTCTTAATATTTGATCGTGGCTGCCAATTATCGGGAATACGCTTCTTGCCATTTTCATCATTATTGGAAGAAGCATGAACGCTCAAGTATTTAAATTCAGGAAGTGCAGATTGGTCTGGAATTGGTCTAGGTATTCTTTCAGTTGCTGGTCCAGTCCAGGCTATCTCCTCAGGTCCATCTGTTTCACAGCAGTGCTTGCACAATGAACCATCTTTTTCTTTACATGATCCTTTCAAAAATTCGGCATAAAGCTCCCCTGACTTTTCAGGTAGTAAAAGTTCCCAGACAGTTATATTAAGAAAAGGAAGCATGCAAGCCTTCTCAATAGGGCTTATGTATATTCATTGATATT
Organism: Dendrophyllia cribrosa; assembly: GCA_024195265.1. Taxonomy (NCBI): domain Eukaryota; kingdom Metazoa; phylum Cnidaria; class Anthozoa; order Scleractinia; family Dendrophylliidae; genus Dendrophyllia; species Dendrophyllia cribrosa. The sequence continues at coordinate 12,029,680 of JAJLRJ010000013.1, read as the reverse complement.
TAGTGCCCACATCTTTGATTCTCCATACTTAGGTTGGATTGCTACATGTGACATCCAGTTGTGTTATATTTTATGTCCAGCATTGCATTAGAATTTATTTAAATCTTCCACATGAATTGTAGTGAGTGTGATTCTTTACAAAACACACAATGACCCACCCCCAATCATCGTGAAATTCTCTTTTGGCCCACCCCTTTTCTCTTAAAAAAATACGCCTGGCCCACCCCATGATTCCCCCTCCCCCCCCCCCCCCCCCCCCCCCCCACATAAATAATGACTGGTCCCTTAACGCTAGTCAACGAGCCACTAAAAAGAAATAACAAAAACGCCTCTGCGTTCAATAAGCTTACAACTCAACTGGCCACTGAGAGTCTGTGCTACAGAAATGTATACATTTCACGTTCAATAATCTAAATCAAAATCCGTCTTCTTCATGTTCACTTCCTTCGCTCAAGCGGCACAGTCGGTTCGTCTCGCTACGGCAAAACTACAGTGGACACGATCATTTCAGTTGATCAAGTGTGATCCGAAACCGATCCTCTTCACCTTCAGAGGACTGTAAAGAAACAAATTAGGCGCTGTCTGACATTTGTACAGCCAAAAACGTTGGCAAAATGACCATCACGCTTAAGGATTCCAAGGGAATTTTAGCGTAAACAAACCAATGTGTCATACTATTTACGTAATTTACGTCATCACGCACGCCCACTCGCCCCAGGCTCTCCAAAAATTGGAGCCACTTTTCAACCAAAGTGACGCATCTTCTAGGGGTTAAAAAAAACGATTTTCTTACTTTTCCTCGGGAAATGATTATTGTTTTCGTTCTTTGGACATAATAAACTAATGAAAAACGAAGAAAAAAAATCGTTTCATAGGCACTTTAAAACTTGCATGTTGTGCGATTGGGCCTCAAATTACTTGAAACCTTAAACAAATTAGACAAAATGCACCTTGAACCTTAACTTTTCAGCAGTTTTTGAGTCTAGGCCAATGAGATCACTAGTTGTAACAATGAAACAAATTGACATTCCATCGTGCATTGCCGTTCAGTGCTATCCTTCTTATGCGGATCATTACTTACAAAAAGTGCTCTATATATCACTACAATACACCTTATTCCAAAATGGCGGCCATTTTATTATTATTCTATATCCATGTAAATTAGCCCTCTTTGCCTCGTCATTGGTCGCCATATTGGAATAAGGTGTATGATCATACTGATTCTCAAATATACAGGCGTGATTCAGAGTAATAAAAATAGAAGACTCGTGAAGGTACTTCATGCAAGTGCTATGAAACTAAGCCGCTAAAAGTATCGATCAGTCATTCGACTGCAACCGACGCATGCACTTGTTAAGATTCACTGGATGGTTTTACCAGCAAGAAGAAACAATTATACGTCACAAGTTCCACACACGTTATTTTTACGCTGACTCAGCATTAAATATTTTTAACTACATAACATAAGTATCGACCGTTTTTCGTTCTTACAAATACATGTACAGTATTCGAATTTATGATTAATACATCGCAAAAGAAAAACAATCAAAAACAAAGTCACTTTTTTACTTTAACATTCTACAATCCTTAATGCGAGCCGGATTATTTGCGACCAGAAAGGAACTGGTCGCTTACATGTGCTTCTGGCAAATGGCACGCCGTTTTGTTTCATCACAGCGGTTATTATTCCACTTTCCTTTGTGATCCCCAGTAACATACATGTAGGCACACTTTTCAATATCAAGCTTGTTAGGTTCTCCTTTATTCCAGGCAGAGAACGTGTCAGCCACTGGTGTGCCATCCACCCAGTAAAACCTCTTGTCATCCTTGGTATGCATACCAAGCCAGGGTTCACCCTTTTCCTTCGCCAGGCTTAAAATGAAGTTGTTTTCTTCGGCTGATTTAACAATGGGAAGGTCGGCTCCCAAATTCTGGCATTTTTGTCGGGCATCTCCCTGTACCATGACGTCCGGGCTATCGATGATGTAGTAACACAAGGCTCCATTTGCAACCCAGTTCTTTGGACAACCTGATCAGTCAGAAAAGTGATAAAAAAAGCAAAAGGTCAGTTTATGAAAAAAAGTGAATTCGTTTAACGTGATTAATTCTTGTTATGGACCAATTGCATCTAATAGAATGCATTCCAAGCATTTACATTTGATGAAAGTTGCGTTTAAGACTAAAACTTTGCTGACTGTACTTACTGCTAGCTTTTTGGCAGCAGCATTTGTTAGTATCAAGTGGACAGCTGTACTGATTCGAGCAATCTTCGGTATCTGCTGGGCAGGGATCATTTTTGTAATAGCAAGTATGACCAACATCATCGCAAGACGGCCCTGCAACGATGAACATGTTTAATGTGTATATGAAAGGCAATAGAAAGAACAAAAAATAATGTGAATTGTAGTGAGTGTGATTCTTTACAAAACACACAATGACCCACCCCCAATCATCGTGAAATTCTCTTTTGGCCCACCCCTTTTCTCTAAAAAAAATAGGCCTGGCCCACCCCATGATTTCCCCCCCCCCCCCCCCCCCCCCCCACATAAATAATGACCGGTCCCTTAGTCTGTGTGAGATAAATGGAATGTTTGCTAATGAGGATAAAACAAAAATAGAATCAAGAATAATTTTAATCACAACAAACATGTACAGCTGTAGCCATCTTGTGGGTAAATAGCATCATTGTTATTTTTACTTTGCAATAGACTGTACAGCCTTGTCAAGGCTGTAAGGCTGTGCTCCAAATCTACATTATTGGTGCCAGCTTATAAGTTTTGTGAAAAGCTACATGTTTGCACACTTTCTGATCACCCAAGGTCAAAAGTGACATGCTATGAGCCACTGTGTGTTGCTAGAGCACAGCCCAACAATGCAAAATTTTACCTTTGGGCGACCAGGAAATCTTTGTTTTTGCACCAAAGTTACATGTATATCCTGAGCACCCCCGATTTCAAGTGTTCGGAGATTTCGGGGTACCAACTATTTTTCTTAGAGCACAGCCTTGGTTGTCTAATACATGCACAGGTATGTAGTCAAAGTTTATAGTTTTTTTTTTTATCTAAATGGTGACTATTTCCTTTATTTCTTAGAAAACTGAGTGACAAAACTACATGTACAGTACTAAAACATGTAGTAATGAAAAAGATGTAGAATGGTCTGAGCCAGAGGTACGTGTATACCAGGCTTAACTAATCAATGACATCAATGTAATCAGTTAGTAATCAATGGGTAATCAATTGATTACTCATCGAGTATTGCCAATACTCAATGAGTACTCAATGACTAATCAATGACCCACAAAATTTTTGGTCATTGATGTCATTGATTAGTCATTGATTTGCATGAAAAGGGGTGTTGACAGGCCAGAAAGTATATCCCTCCGGGATATCCCCCAGGCTCTTTTTATATTTCTTTTAGCAATGGTTGGTTCTGAATTAAACGCCATTAGCTCATTAAGATGTTTTTAAGACTACATGTAGGCAACGCCGGGTGGTACGTTGTTACGAAAGGCAGAATTATTTTTCGCACGTTCTCCTTTTGCTGCAAAGATGACTTCCGTTCATTGAATTTTACCTCGGAAATTATTTTCTCAATGAGATTGTGAGTGTAGCCTCTAGCACGGAGGCGTGCTTTGAAGTTGTTGATATTTTCACTGAATGATTTCGCTGAGGAATTTGTTTTTTAAAAGTCTCAGGGCTTCACCTTTTCTGAGCCCTTTTCTGACCCCTGGTGGGTGGCAGGAAGAGAAAGGGTGCAGTGGAAGGTCTCTGTTGGTTTAAAATGAGTAATCAATGAAACTGTGATAATGAATTGGTGGGGGAGTGAAACAAAATGTTAGTATTATTAGCCTTGTTGATAAAGTAAATTGCCACCATATATAAAAGGATTAAAAAGGTAATGTTTTAAGTGCTAGCCCTCAAAACATCAGCCTTAATTTGCTGTATATTGTGTGTATCAACAATTCAGTTGATCAAACTACATGTAATCTACACGTAAACAATGAAACAACTGACATTATTCTTCTAACAATATTTTTTTTATAATAACAAAACAGAACAACAGGGTACAGTGTAGAAGAAGATACTTTACATGTACATTGTAGTGATGATGATTGCAGTGACACTGTGCATGACAACACGCAAGTAAGTATGTTGTTATGAATTAAACCCTGAATAAAGAAATAAACGAACAAACACATGCGCAAGCAACCCTACTGATGAATAGTGTCAGAACAAGATAAAAATTAGTTTTGTGCGTTATTTCTAGATGCTTTGTGGATACTCGCAAAGAGCAGTGTTTAAGGTTCAAACGTAGCCTCACCTTCCCCGTTCCCTTCCCCCCTTCCAATCAGAGGAGTAACAGCTTATTTAGAGTTTGCAGAATTCCTCTGTCTTTTGTTTTATTATTTTTGTGATATGATGCTCTGTTTTCTTAACTTAATGATAACCAATATGACTCCCTGTACTGTACATAGATTAATTCCTTGTGAAAACACGTACCTACATGTATACTGTCAGTCAAAAATGTTATTTTTCTGGTTCATAATTTATAGACTCAGGACAGAACCAAGGATAACAAACAGCCTGATGCTGTTGAAACAGAATCTAGTAATTAGTTAACACATTTATAATGGGATTGATATTTCTGGTGATTAGATACAGGGAATTCAACATCATTTCGATGCACTTGTTAAAAAGCTGATTTATTGTATTGCAAGGTTACCTGTTACTAGGCAGGGATGCCAACATTGAGTAGGAGAAAAGGCAGTTTATGAAACAAGAGCGGTGGCTCTTCAAGGCTGTGCTCTGAGAAAGATCGCAGGAAACCGAAAGCTCTGAACCTGTGAAAACCAGGGTGCCCAGCATTATGAGTTTTATGCAAAAACTTAGATTTTCTAGTTGCCTCAGGACAAAACTAAGTTACCAGGAAACACCAGGCACTGCAAGAGCAAAGCCCTGCTCTTGTATATCACAAAACGTTAAGTTTTCGACCTACAGTGTGTACAGTGTAGGACAGTTATTTGGCTACATTTTCCAAAATTTTGAAAAACTACAGTAGTGAGACTAGTTGGTTTGATGGAGTTCTCAAACTCATTGATCAAATTATAAAAAAAATACATTCTGACTTATATGCATTATTTTGTTTTCTTTCAGATTTCAGCATCCTGTGCATCAATTACTGCATTGTTTTTTTCTGAAGGCCAAGAAACTTAGTGTGTTGATAAAGGGGCTGACCAAATTGGGCATGACTTTTCCAAAAAGGTCAAACATATACACCGAATGCAAATATGGCGGCCAATTTATTATTCTTTTATATGTATGTTAATTAGCCTGACTAGCCTCATTTTAGAGTAATCATTCTTTTGAACTTTGCACATGCTAACGAGGCCAGTGAGACTAATTTACATACACATAAAAGAATAATAAATCGGCAGCCATATTTGCATTCGGTGTATTCCAAAGAAGCTTTAGTAGAAAATTTATATGTCAAATACAATCTACATAAGGAAACATTATTGAAAGGAAGTTTATAATACATGTTAGGCCAAGGCAAACATTAATGTTACAGTTTATTACATGTGATTATTTATTTATAATCCAACCCAGATAAGTAAATGTTAGGCATCGGTAACTGAATGGCGTGCGCATTCAACGTGCACGCGCTCACTTTGAGGTTTTTTTGAATGTCGTGGCACACATTTTTAAATCACACTGAAGAAGGGCTCAGCCCGAAACGTTTGTGTTTTAAATGACATTGACACTTTTCTAAAAGATTTAAACCTTTTTACTTTAAGTAAATGTTAACCCTATTCAGCCTGGGCTTTCTTGGATCCGCCATCTTGGATTTCTGAATTTTTTAAAACCTCTTAAAAACCGTCCAAACTCACCCAAAATTAATGAAAACCAATAAATACACGCTAAATGACGTAAAAATATAAAAGTTATACCAATAAACATTGTTTTTCTTCATTCAAAGGTATAAATATGCAAATTTAAAAAAAACATGACTGTCAAAATCTTGTTGCCATAGAAACATCAAGTCACGCGATTAAAAAATTGTCATGAAATTGTTGCCAGATAAATTTTAGGAAAAGTCACAAAGTTTGATGGCGTTTAAATAAATATTAAGGAAGTTATGAATGTTGAAAGTTAGCGCGGGCACTTTGTACCCCCCCCCCCCCCCCCCCCCCCCCCCCCAGGCCGAATAGGGTTAAGTGAGAATTTATTTAAAAAATGCTATACAGTATTGTAGTGCTATTTTCATGAAAGTACAAATGATGAATTTAATGTCTTATTTAATTTTTTTATAGAATTATTTCCCATGTATCAGACCATTATGTGTGTTCTATTTTAGGTTTTATTGGACAGCATTTAGGTTTTATTTATCAGAATTTTTATACATTTTAATTTTAATTAAAATGTAATAATAATAATTTAAAAATTATGGAGATTTAGAGAACAAAATTATTATAGAGAATTATTAGATTTTCCTTCTAAAACCATGATCATTATTTGGAGTCGCAGATAAGATTTTTATGCAGTTTTTCTCCCTGAGATTGTCTTTGATTGGTTTCTTTGGGCATACCACCTTTAGAGGAAATATATAGCTTATATCAAGATTTAACAGATTGAAATATATCTTAATGAACACCTTCATTTAACTTTGTTGAAATTTGATTGTACTGTACAACGAGACTTGAGCTATGTCACACACTGGGCACCCATCAGACACCATTTTGAAACAGGCATAGCAGGGAGTTATGGGTATGTAAAGCAGTGGATTGAGGGTCAAGTGCTTCTAAAGCAACGAAATATGCATTTACACAGAGAGCCAGTGATCACTTAAGTGGCCGATAATTAATTCTCAGGCACCAAGTGTGAACTGAGCCTTACTGAAGACCTTTTCATTTCACTTAATACAATGTATAACTCTGGTGTTAAAAATCGTACATTTTAAAACAGTTTCATTCCGCTGCAATTAATTTTATTTGAACTTCAGAGTTAGGGCCTGGTCGCACTACAGTCAAAAACAAAAATTAGCCCGTGCAAAATGACATAAAAACAAAAACATTCCACAAAAAGCGTGTCCCACCGGAGCGGTTTCTTTTGTTTTCCTCGATTTTTGCACGGGCGGAGTTTTGTTTTTGACTTTTGTGCGACCAGGCCCTTATTAAATAAAAGGCAGTAAAGTTGTTCAATCCTTTTGTTTAACTGTAGCAAAATTTTTCTTCCTACAGCTAGATTTTGAAAGTAATGTAGACATTTTGCAAGAATTTATAATTGCAATAAAATTTTAGAAATTTACAGACATTACATATATGAACTTCTCTGTGACATTTGTGTGGTTTATTTGTGGACATTTTACTAACATTTTATGCAATGTTTCGTTTACTTTTTACAGATATTTTAGTGATATTTTATGCTATGCATGTTTCACGCGTTTCTTTTATACATGCTGATTTTAAAGAGAAAATGTGGACATTTTGCATAGATTTAGTACAATAAAATACATACATTTTACAAGCATTGTATGTACTTTCCTGTGGCATTTTGTGTATTTTTTTGTGTACATTTTACAAACATTTCATTAAGTTTTTTTGACTCACTTTTTACAGAGATAATAAGGAGATTTTATGTTTACTGGTTTACAGAGATTTTTTTCTCGTGCCATTTTTACAGAGAAAGTAGAAAGATTTTACAGAGATTTGTTGTTTGTAACATAAAATCTCTGTAAATTTTAATCAAAATTTACAAGAAAAACATCAAGATTACATATATATTTTATGCGATCTTAGCGCAGAAAATGTGCTGTAATTTACAGACTTTTTACGAAGTTACAAAATCTCTGGGAACAATGTGCACGTTTACAGAGCTCGTAATTTACAAAGGAAATGTAGACATTTTACAGAGATTTAACTAACTTTACTGAAGTCTGTAAGTGGTTCAAGTTTTCCAGTGAAGTAACGGCCGCCCATATTTGAGTGGGCAGTTGCCAATGTTGTTTATCCATCTCTGAGTGGAAAAAATGGCGCTTGTGTCAATGATCTTTGATTTTTCTAAAATCCGTCGCAAACGAGACAACAATAAAACTGACAAGTGTATTAAACAGTCACCTCTATTCAGTGGTCACAGCCATGCTTTGGCAGTCCTTTGTTTGCATGTCTTTGTTAATTTTACCTGTATTAAAAGGCCAAACTTAAAAACGATTTATTGACTCTACACTACAGAGTTGTTATTGATCATTACTGCATGTATTGCATTCACCACTGTTTTACATGTACATGTAAGTGCCTTCTAGACATTAATGTATTCTAATGCATTTCACCATGCCCACAAAGTATTTTTAGTAAACATGTCCTAAGGGTGGCTTCTAAATGTAGGTTCAACTGTTTTAATGTTTTGCAATCCTGTAGTTCACTGTATCACCACATCACTGATACTATATTATCTTGAATAAGCCCTACACCTCAAAGTAACAGTGCACGACGCTTATTAAAATCACTGGAATTCAAGATTGGTAATTCTTAAATCACTGTGTCAAAGTAAAATGTAAATACCGGTAATTACATTTTGCTTTAAACAAACTGGAAATTTATCCTTGTGCATGAATAACTGTTCTTTTCATTCTTACTTTTAGAAAAAAAAACCAGTCATTTTTATTTTAAGGAAAGGTCCATGTTTTTTAAAAGATGGCATTTTTACCATAAATGTGGATAATATATTGATAAAAGGCTCCAACAAGTTGAAATAACGCCTCTCGAGTAAGCAGTACACCACAAAGTAAACAAAAGAAATGTGAAATTTGCACTCATTCAAGTAAATACAGCATAAATTTGGATGTGAGTGCATGAAAATACTAATATGTTCAGATTTTGTTGTTTAGTTAGTTGCCATTTTTGGCAGAGTTTACATGTATCTATACTCACCAAACATTCATGTACACTGTACATTTATTACATTTCCTTTTCTTTTCAGGGGCTATTTGTCAGTACTGGCGGAGCACACGGGATGATGACATTAGAAAAATATGGAAAACTAAAGCAGCATAGAATCATGACAAGACGTCGACGAGAGTGAAAAGGGTAAGCTATCGACATAGTACATGTAGTAATCACACCTTTATTAATTTTAAAATACCGATTATCGTTAAATGTCCACATCACTTTACAATACCTCTATAAATGCTCAAATCAATAATTAACGGTTTTCAGAAAACGCACTAAGTATATTATTTAGAACAATATATATACAGTATATATATACATGTATATACACACCTATTTGCCATAACAGTGTCATAGAAGAATGGAAAAAAAGGCAAATAGGAATTAATGAGGCATAGAAACTACTTCCTTTGGATTTTAACAATTTGTGCAGTATACAGTTATGTTTTGGACTTCATACCTTCTCATGGTACATGTATACTTAACAGTTGTTCTCAAAGAATTTGGCAGCCAAAATAATCGTAGCTAAACTGAATAATGACAGCAAAAGCCACCCATTAATACCATCAACTGATGGTTTTCCAATTCACATTGCTCTGGAAATGACTTTCGCTCAGATTGTCAAAATGTAATTTCATGCAACAAAATCTTTCAAAGTCAATGTATTGTAAATTGTGTGTAATTTGTATTTGTTGTGCAACAGTACCCAGCTTTTAATCCATTTTTCTTGGTCTTCAGAAACTGATATTTCGAAAAGAAATGGTGGAAAAGTCAAATATACCTCCACAGGACAAAGAAAAAATTACGGCATTGCCAGCACTTGACAATGCCGTCGATTTTGTCCTCCGAAGAAAGTGAAGGAGAGGAGTAGGGAATAACTGGTCCGCCACCAAGGCATGTCAAGCCGCTTAAGTGGGAGAGAACGAAATTAAGGACCATCAAGGCTGTCCTGGATGCCACTTATCAGGCGCACATGAGCAAGAGGCAAAAAAGGACAGCCGCTAAAATTTCAAGAGTAGCTGACCAAAACATGTCGGACTGACCACTCCCTAAAAACTGTCCCTCTTGGGGAGGATGACTGTCTGAAAGTTAATATTTATTGATATTCCATAGTAATGATAAAGTGCCTCTTAAAGAAACATGTTCACGGTTTTTCGCATGCGTTAGTTTTATTTTTTCTGTTTTGTTTTTGTTTTTGCATTGTCCCCGTGCAAAATTTAAATAATTGATGAAGTACCAGTATATGATTGCAAATTTAATTTTATTGATCGTTTCAATGATCCGGTCTACGGATTAAAAACAAGACCCGATTCAAAAGTCGGAATTTGATGCCACGTGCAAACTTGACAGGTTAAAAAGCGATTTGGCAAAAAGGAAAGAGAAGAAATATGTGATGCTGAACATGCGCAAAGCCGTGAACATGTCCCTTTCAAATTTCTATTTCACACTGCTTTTATAAAGCTGATAGCATTTATTGCTATAAGAACATTGCATCATTACCAGTTGCAAATTGTTTTTTGATGTTTTTTGTTGCTGGGAACCCAACATTTTAAATTATAAGGGAATGAAACCACTTTTTTTATTGAAAATTATATTTATTTACTGTAAAATAATTCCTAATCAAGTGTAAATGAAAAAGTATATTTATATGAAAATTTAAAGAATTACATATGACATTTTTTTACGTCAGAGTTTAAGAAAAAATATACCATATTTTGAAATTATCAGTGACAACTTTCTCTTTAATGGTGGAAATAAAACTAAATCCACTCTCAATGAAGGCGTTGTAGGTCTGAAGAAGTTCCACAACACAATAAACTCGATTGCAACTGTGTCTATCCACGTTACAAATTTCTGTTCATGCATTTTTGTATTGCCCAAGAAGCATGAACCGATCGCGCGGTATTCTCGATGAACGTCCACATTTTAAAAGTGCTAGTTTAATTGTCTACAACGTAAGAGGAAATGATTATCCAATCTCAAATCATTTACAACTTTATATTTCATTCACGAAATAATAATGTTAATTGTGTGTCCGCCGTGTTTAAGAGTGCGGTTTGCGAATTCTTCAAGTTTCCACATTAAGGAAACCCTATGGATAATTGTGTGTCTACCGAATTTACATGTACGCGGAGGTGCGAAACATGACGGTTAATAGCGAATTTTCAAAGTTTTCGCACTTCAACATTTAGGAAACCCTATGGATAATTGTGTGTCCACCGAATTTACGAGGGAGTAAACATGACGGTTAATAGCGAATTCTCAAAGTTTCCGCACTTCCACATTCAGGAAACCCTACGGATAATTGTGTTTCCGCCGAATTTACGAGGTGCGTAAATATGACGGTTAATGGAGATTACGCAAGACGTAAACCTTGCGGATACATGAGTTTAAGTGATTCGTTTCCGCGACTCCGCAGCGACTGAAACGTAACGTATACTCGTGTTTCCCGCAACGGATAGTTAAATTTCAGCTTACGGAAATTCACGTTTCCGTTAAGTAATTCTTAACGGAATTCTTCTTATTCTTAACGGAATTAATTCTTCTTAATTAATTCCGACACGGCATTCATGTAAAACAGGCTTTATTTTAGTTTATTTTTCTTTAATAGTTAGCTATTTTTTTTAAATTATAGAAGATTAATTTATATACATAGTTTCATATCAAGTTGTAGTTTTATATTAAATTGTTAATGCCTGATGTATTTACCGTGTTTTTAAATAAAGATGATGATGATGATGATGATGTGGGTGGGAGAGGTGGGGGGGGGGGGGGGGGGGGGGGAGGGGCGGAAATGTTGAATCCCGAAAATAACGTACGATGGAAAAAAGGTAGCCATGCTCTCCTGAAGATAAGGAGAAACGAACAGTAGCTCACTGCAACAAAGTGAACATTTGACCTAAGGTATAGTAATTGTTAACATGGCTAGCCACAGGCAACGGGATAGAATGCGAGTAGTCCCTTATTTCTCTCAGGGATAGCAGGCGATCACGCGAGCACACAAACAAGTCGAGATGCGACGTGGGAAGCGATTTTGTTTCGCGCATATATGATAGCCCACTCGACCTCTCCTTGTCTAGCAATGGGATCAGACAGTGGGATCAAAGCCAGGCCCCGCAGTTGAGTCATGCCTTGCCCTAATTCAGAGGTTCCCACTTGCTAAATAACAGGCCTGGGGTTTTTCTGTTAAGTCGACAGTGCTATCTCTAACTCTCCTCGCTCTTCTTGAAAAAAGACTTCTTCTATGTTAGCCAGAATCGTTTTATCAATACTAAAATTGCTTTATCAACAATATCCCAAAAGTAAAAGAGAGAGAGAGAAGGAAAAATATCTGATTGCAGATTATGGGGTTTTGGCGCTAGCTAAGGGATGGATCATATTAAAAGGGACTACTGTTGATAAAAAAAGTAAGGCTGATTCACGGTCAGGGTAAACTATATTTGTTACAAAAATTTAATATAGTTCTCCTACTGTGAATCAACCTTCCTATTTTATCAAACCGTTTCGCTATTTTATAGGATAGGGTGATTCTATTTCGTTACGGTGGTCTTTGCAAAAAACAGTTAACCTGTTTTCATAAAGGGACCGTGGGGTCTCGAAAAAAGGCACGATCAAAAAATGATAATAGTACAATGTACTCTCCTCGAGTTATAAAGATTAAGAACGTGTCCACATGAAATCCATGCAATATCAACATTTGAGTCTACATGGTACCCTCCAGAATTTGATAATATTTTGTGTACATACTGGTATTAGTCCAACTTAAAAGCCTGCCAAATATTTTTCCGAAAGTCCGAACAGTTCACGGGATACAGTGGTTCGAGTGAAATGACACACAATTTTAAGTAAAACCATGGTAAATTCGCCCGTGAAGTTTACAACTTGCTCAAAGACGATTGGGTGCAGAGATAATAATGAATCTTTGCCAATTTAAAATGAATAGTATACTTATTTAAATCAACTAAATTTGAAGAGGATGCGATGAATATATTTGAAAATATTAATGCTTTCAAGAAAACCTTCAAAAATCGAGATTTTTCATGATTCGAATTTCTAGTGAAAATCGCTTAAAATATCTCGGATGCGGCCAAGTTTCTGCTCAAAATTACTCGATTTCCATAAAGTTTATTTGTTTAGGAGTTGATAGATGTGATAAAATCTGTGTGAAGTTACGTACGTATAGCCATGCGAAACAGATATTTTGTATCGGTATTTCGCTCACGATGACGGGCGAATGACAAATATAGAGGACTATGACATCTGTTGACATCTGGTAAAACATGCTACTGATTCTGGTGAAGACATTCTTGGCTCATATTATATTTGAATACACAATATTAGGTTTATAAAATGTACCTGATGAAATAAATATAATTTGGAGTGCTAATAAAAGTGCACTTACCAAGCCATGTATGTGGGAAACTACCGGCCGGTCGCTGACTTTATACACAAAACCGTGTACAACATTTGAGAATGATGGCCGCGGCTGCAAACCTGCTCAGAGATTCTTCAAGACTCACACTGGCCACTTGTTTGGATGATCAATCGTTTAAATAGATAAGATATCCCAGCTAATAAAAAATGCTTTACTACCGAGCACGATCGGTACATCCGCCATCTTTATTTTGACAATATTAGTACCACAGGATACCCAAGGTATCAGGGTATTATTATCAGAGGATTATCGCTGGCTTGTAACTTTTAGGCATTGGAATATTAAATTACAGCAAGTAAACTAAATGCAAATAGTAAATAAAATAAAAAGAAAGAAAATAAAGAAAAAAAAGGCCAAAGCAGAGACCATATATTCTATAAAGTTTGCATTTTATCTGTTGCAAAATTTTGTTTTCCTTTCTTTCAACTTTTAGCCCCCAAAATACACCTCAGACCAAGATTTTAACCCCCAAGGCCAGGGGACGTACCATTATTTTTCTGGTGGTGGTGGTGGTGGTGGTGAGGCAGGGGGGAGGGAGGGAATTTTTTTTTTAATGCAAACAATTCATTTGTTCTTTATACAGCTACAAACAATTTATTTTGGGTTTTGCAAGCAATTTATTTCGGTTTATCGCGCTTGCAAACAATTTACTTCGGTGTTTGCGGCTAAGTATGATATAGATTCGACTGGCACTCGCTGCGAGGACTTTTTGAAATGAAAATTGTATGAAAAATGTTGCCTTATAATTTGATGCATAAAAGCCTAAAACTAAGGCCCGGTTCAGACGCCGAACTTTTCATGAGCCGAACCTAATACTTTGAATTAAGTACATGAAAAGTTCGGCGTCTGAATCAGTTAAGAACGGCTATTTGAATTTGGAACGGCTCAGCCGTTCTTTCCGCCTGGCTCAGCCGGGAATTTCGGCTTTGGAACGGCTTTGATTCAGACGCCGAACTTTTCATGAGCCGAACCTAATGCATAAATTATTATAACGACTGGTGCGTGTTCTGGCATCTTTGCCTGAAAATCGCTGACCTTTCGATTTGTTTCTCTTCAAACTGAATTAAGTTCGGCTAATTAAGTTCGGCGTCTGAATCAACAGGCGTACTTTTGTTAATTTGGGTCGGTCCAAATTCGAATTAAGTTCGGCTCATGAAAAGTTCGGCGTCTGAACCGGGCCTAAATTTATTGGGATGATTACCGGTTTAGAAAAGCACTAATATTTTAATTTCACAGTATTTTACCTGTGTATCACTAGTTGTCTCATCGGAGCGGCGCACAGTCTCGCTATAATTAGATAAACATTTCCTACATATCCCTAGAAAACCAAAAAATACTATTTTAACTCGGAAGCATGATAAAACGTATATTTCATCTCATTCTGTGTTCATTTTCAAATGTAGCCGGTATTCCGACACAACATTATTACAATGGAGAGGGGTGAATAGGTTCGCGGATCGGCAGATTTGGCCTTGAAAAGCGCACAGATTGAGGATTTTAGCGATAAATTAAGCGGATTGAACATTACCGTGGATCGGGGATCAGCCGAAAATTTTGGCCCGGTTTCCGGACTTTGTCCATCTAGAAGTTCGGATTGTGGATCTGATCATTAATGTTTTGTCGGCCTTGGACGATATGTTGGTTTTTTGTCGACTGCCTTTTCAGTTTCAACAGCAAATTAAGGCAGAAAACTTCGAGTAAAATCTACTAGTACTGCACAATAAAAACAAAATAAATATATATATACCCGTGTGCAGTATATTTATACTGCGAAACTTTTTAAGTAATGCGGACCCGGATTTGAACGAAAATAACGTCGAATCGACGGATCGGGCCAAAAAGTAGCTTTGCATACCCCAATTCACCCCCTAACAATGAGTCACCTTGTCCAGTCTCACAAAGTACACCGAAGTGTAAGGATATTTTTCTCGACATCTCCCTGGATATCCCTCTGTACGGTTTCTGTTTTCTCCGATGCTCAGGATATTTACAAACTTTACTTGGCCGCCATCCCAAGCCAAATTCGTTCATATGCTCGGGACAAATCGTGAAATCTTCTCCGCACTCGTCGAACAATCCAACGCGGGCCAAACATAATTTACCGTCTTCCTCGACTCCTTTCCGTGAGGTTTTAAAACAACCACAAGTGCTCTTTTGTGCTACTAGAAAAATCCTTTACAATACTGTAAATATAGATCTAGCGCTCTTGTTTCGAGCAAAAAGGTTACATTCTTTCTTAGAATATTGCTGAAAAAAAACAAACACATTTAAAATCGCCCATCTTTACGAAAGTCTGCTGGTATGTTTATGCGTGGGAAAGCGTGGGAAATGTTCTTGGTGTCTGGTGCGTGTCACGCAATCCTCTCAGCGCGTTATCAAAATAATGCTGGCGGAAAACAAAACTAGTCTAAATATATTGAATTTGTATTTTTGATATACTTGATCTTTACTTTGCTTTTACTGTAAACAAATAAGTAGTTTTCTTACTTTTTTATCTGTAACCGAAGCAGTCTAAAAGGGCCTAAAAGTTCAATGCGGTGCGATAAAAAAAGAAGTAAAATAAAAAGCGGCCGGACTTCCCATATGATTTTTAGATAAGATAAAACTGGAATGAAACATCAAAATGGTTTTTAAAAATACTCCTAAAGATCTTCTCGAAGTTTTCCTTGCATTATGGAGACTTATGAACAAACGGACGCGAGGTCTCTGTATTACGATATTCTGGCACGTGTCACGTGACCCTCCCAGGTACACCGGATTGCCGTATTTCAAGGGCAAATTCGTCATCTAAAATGTAAACTTCACACACTTTTATTTTTGTAATTGCTTAGATCATCAATTGTTCAAGCTGGAAAAAGCATTGAAATGAATCAAAACATGGCCGCTTGTTTGCTTTTGCCCGCTATTTTAGGGGTATTTTCCGTTATTTCGCAAAATGGTGAAATTGTCAAGTTTGATTGATGACTCAGAAATATAACAACAGGACAATCATATATTTTTATGTTTGTAAATAAAGATCCAGGTTTCTACTTTCACTTAGCGGAATATTTTTTGTCGGCTTGAGATTTTGGAGAAACACGCATATCATGAATTCGCTGCATTTTTGGCACGGTTTTTTGCACATTTTTTAACAAAAACTTTAAACTCGTATAACTCTCTTAAAAATTAGTATCTGGATAAACCGTTTGGCCTAGATTGTAGGTTCGTTGTGGGCAACAAGTGAGCCAAATTTGAGCGAAATCGGTTGGGGGTCGTGTAGACTCGTCTGCATGGTCCTCAGGTGGACACGTTCTTAAGTGGCCAAAAGAGGGAAAACGAACAAGAGTTAAATTTTTTATGTTTTCTCCCTTTTTTCCCAAAGTATAGCTCTCTTTTCTGCGAATGTACGTTGTCATGGAGATGCAGATGCAGATGCAGGTGAAACAGAAGAAACATTCAATCAGTCTAATCTAACAAAGCCATGAAAAAATCGGTACATAATTTTCGGCAATTTACTAATCGTTTTAGTTACCGTAAAAATCTCTTTATTTTACAAACAAACGCGCGCTCGCACCATTTTCGTGCCCATGCTTCGCGCGCCAAAAAAACTATATGGAGCCACCTTAAAAGGCGGGATTCTGTGGTATGTCAGTTTGGGATAGTACGTTTGCTTTTGATAATTTACCCCTCAAAATGTACAGATGATCAGGACGAAGAAAAATTCCCGACCATTAACCCTACTTAGTCTGGGCGTTTCTTGAGTTCCTGAGCTGCCCTCCCCACACACCCCTCCCCTCCAAGAGGATGATGACATGGAGGGTATAACATGCGTCCAGAATGGTCTCTTTTGCGATCTAATAAATAATAATGGATGACGTAATGCGACGTAAAAACTATGTCAATCGTTCTGCATAGCCGTCATCTTGGATCCGCCATCTTGGATTTCTTGATTTATCCAAAAACCTCTTAAAACATTCCAGATTGACTTAAAAATGATCAAAACCAATAAAGCTACAGCAACAAATTGAATTTGTTTACAATAATACAAAAAATAAATTATATTGCGCGTGTTACATATGAATATGTTCACACGAGAAGGTAAGAAATGGTGAAAAAAAAAATCAAAACTTTGAAAAACATGACTGTCAATATATATTGCCACGCAAACATCAACAACGTTAACAATGAAATATCGTACCAATTTATTGCTAGATAAATTTTAAGACGTTTGGTAGCGTTTACTTTAATATGAAGAAAGTTATCATTGTTGAAAATCAGCGAGGACACTTATAGCTTTGTGCCACCCCGGCTACGGATAAATATAAATTTAGAATTGATCTTGACAGTTCAAGTGGCTTACCTGCAGGCTTTAGAAGTCCATACACTTCTACCCTGAGAGCTTTGTGATTATTATAACCAACTGGCTGAAACCGGATGTACCTTGCTCTTGTGATTTTCATAAGACTGTGTTTTACAATGTCATCTCTTCCGCCATTAGCGTTAAAGATCTGCAATTGAAAGGTATACCAATTTAAAAAGATTTATCAGTTACTGAAAGAAAAGCGTGAATCTTTGTTATAAAAAATATTGCGTATCAAAACATTTACATGCGCCATGTATCAGTGTGCGTATTCCGAAAAATAATACAAATAGGTCAAACGACCTCCTCGCATTTATTGCCAAGGTTCAACTGATTCGATTCATGACTATTCATTTTCTATTCTTTTTTGTATAGATTTCTAAGAAATACCGAACGATAAATTCTTAGCCAAGATACTTAAATTTTAGCTGCATGTTTCAACTAATAGCTTCAATTTCTATATAATGTAATGATACAATAATATTCCTATAACAGTCTATAGGATGGTTTACATATAGTTTATTCCAACTCAAGTAATATCATCCTATGTTTTAATAGCGTTCTGTGCTTTTGTACGGTTATGTATATGCACGTTGAGAATTTGTCGGTTGCATACCTTGTTCTTTGTCTCTATGCTTAATTTATTTAAACCGATATTATGTAAAACAAAACTGTCATAAACTTCAAATCAGCAAAACGAACACAGAAAGCAACAAAAACAACGTGTACAGTTTTTAAGTAAATTTTATCATTGGTTAATCTCCTTCAAATTGTCATATAGCTTGGGCGGGTTATCAGTTTGATAGCCAATGCAGCCAGTATAAACACACAACACAACAGTCAAACGAAGTATGGTAAGCAGGCTACCTATTTATTTAATAGCCTTTTTGTTTTGTCAAACGCTGAAAAAATAACAAAGCTACTTTTTTTTGTTCAGTGTACTGTCTTGTGGGTCAAAAATCTAACATAATGGCAGCAGGGAATGTGAAACGGGTATACAACAAGGACGTTTTTGAAGCGGGTAGTAACCCCATTTCTTTTCCTTCTCTACATGGTCGTCATCTTTTACTTTTCCCTCTTCTTTTTAGACATTTAGTAAGTGACAGAGCAAACAGAAAGGCCCTTGGTTTTTGTTCTGTCAATGAAATAAAGGATAAACGTTTCATTACTTGATTAGTGCATGTTTCTGTTGATATGTATCTTATCAGTACCGTTCTCTTGGTAGGTAACCCAGCCCGTGTTGTTCAATGATAAAAGTAACTTGTATGTTTTGGTCCAGCGATTACTCATCGGATTTCCTTGAGTTGCTACAGCGCAGATAAAGAACTCGTATTGCAGGTTGATTTGTAGGTAGTCACCATTATCGTCAGTTTTGGGTGACCAGGCACCATTCCCATTTAGACGGGCTTTAGGAGCTTCATTACCATGACGTGATGACGAGGCTGAGAATCTGCTGTCTGGAAAGGCGTAAGTGCTGGCCAGACCGAGTGCCTGGATTGGGCACGCTAAAATAATAAATTGATTAAAATCAAATAATGGATTGGATTCCGGGGTGAACAGTTGGCTACCATGAATTATTAGAATCCATGATATAAAATACTTCTCTTGAGAAGAATAATCTTTGCAAAAGACTACTCTTTTCAGCAACATGGTTATGCTCATTACTAGACCACTATACTGCATATGTTTCATATAAACAGACTACTATTGTAAACATATACAGCAAAATGGCTTCATGGGGAGTTCGCCGGACATAAAATGATAAACAATTAAGCCAACCAGGCGCTTTAGCGTCAAGTCGGTTATAATCATTGGGCAAGCCCGAGTAGAATAATAAAATAATTTTGCTGAAAACCAATCACACGACTGAACGACGAAAGTCGTGAAGAATATTGCCGTATCGCAATTTCCATGTAAACATGAAGAAAAATGTCCAAAGTTCAAGTCACTCGATATGGAGAAAACAAACGAGTACACTTTTTTTGGAAAATGTCTTCTAATAATAGGCTATGAAAAATGGTATACGTTCGGTGCTTCCTGAAAAATATTTCTAAACATTTTTTGGAACAGAAAGACCTCACCATTGCGGCTGTAGGTGCTAATAATGGCTGTCATGTGCAAGCCAGTTTATCACATTAAGTGAAGAAAAAAGAATTACTGAACAGACAGTCGCTGTGTAGCTCTACAGTTGTTGTTAAAGCAATGGCAATTAGACAATTATCGATATTTCGGCAATGCTGCCTTCTTCAGGATAAAACACTGTTAAAAGGCTCGTTAAAAGTATTTTAACAAAGTTTTTAACGTCATTCAGTTCTCTCTCATTTTTTGTCACGCTGACTTTTTTTAATTTCTCTATTTTAATATTTACAAATAACTAGTCCGTAATCCAAACGGCTGGTTGCGTGAAAACAAAGATAACAGAAGCAGGACCAATCCGTGTAGAAATAAAATGTTAAGTGTTACAGATCTTTTGTCTTAACGCACTATTTTGGAATGACATAAGTTGTTCACGCGCAGCCGGCAAGGATTTGTTTATTTGTTAGATTTCCACCCCCATCTAACATATATTTTTTAAAAACACTCTTTAGTGGTTTTCATCAGCATATCCGAAATGTTATATTTTATCTGTTATGAGTAACCTTTCCTCCAGTTAACTTGTAGATAGTTTGAATATTATATTTCTATTTACTGTAAGAACGTTCTATTTTATAGTAACAAATGAAGATACTAAACCTCTTCGGGCGGAATAAACTTCGACTTCACACAGCGTGAGTGGAACTTGAGTGGTTTTAGTAATTTGTATTGTCACATATCTTCCATACAAACTGGGGCGACAGAAAAAGGATGCACCTTTTCCTTGAGGAACACTGTAGCCACCATCACCACACTTAGGATTTGTTATGCCTCCATTGCTTGAATTTGTGCCTAAAAGAAATAAACAGATACCTTTTAAATAAACAGATATAAACAGATATCTTTTTCGAGTTTTAGAATTTTTTTCATTTCAAATGATATTTTCTTTGTTTTTAAGTCTCTTTCCGTTTGTTAGGGAGAATAAGGGTTTAACTAAAGTCGTCTTTAGTCCCCAAAATTGTCAAACGAGTAGTGAAATAACTTAAACAAGATGGCAGTTATGGTGTCGACAATGCAGGACAAGCGCTGTGAGCTATTGATCTCTGTTAATCATCCTTCCTTCCTTGAACTTTGAGAAATTCTTCTGGATTCTTATTTCTTACTTACTTTGTGTAACCTTGCCGAATAAATGTCATTAGAAATGTTAACTAACCCACTCTGATTTCAAATGGATTTCAAATCTTTCCCAACAGCATTCTCCTCCTCTGTTGACTATGTAAACTTCAGTCACAGGCTCCACTTGTCCCAGGTCCACTCTCCACCAAGGGTTAGTTTCAGCAAGTGTGAATGTACATGATTTACCCCTCTGAATGTCTGTGTTGCTGTTTCCATCCACTGCTAAGCCACCATTATATTGACCATAAGTGCTCACCTGCGCTGTGCTCTTGTTATATGCCAGATTATCTTTAAGGGAATGGCGTAAATCATAGGCAAATAATGATTTTCCTGAATATATTAGTTGCGTATATATGTAACCATTATACGTCTTTGCTCGCTCACTTTTTATTTGATGTTTATGGGAATGTCTACTAGAAAAGTGTGTGTCGCTGTTTCCATCAACTAGCTTGTTCTAATTGTAGTTAATGATACACAGGATCCAAGATCCATAAGAAGCTCAGTAAAACTGGCTCGAAACCACAATACTTTCTTTTATTGTCACATTTTCAACAAAAGCTTCCACGCCGGAAAGGTAATGCGAAAACGTTTGATAAATATAACTTAACATATTACCATAACTATTCTGTATAGGAAAACACATTTTCTGTACATTTGTATCTAAATATTTTGTGAAAAAGGAACTCACCAACATTTCAGGTGAATTATAGCAACCTTAAAAGTGGCTAGCTTAAAACTATGTTAAGTTACTATACCCCGCGAGTAAACTTCCACTTCGCATAACTGAAGAAGCTGCCTCTTAGTGGTCATGATGCCAAGATATGCCCCAGTCTTCAGTAAATTAGTATAACATACAGCTGATGCTATAAACTGAAAAAAAATGTATCGTCCGACAAACGCAGGATTTCTCATCACATTTCGGTCCGTACCTGCCATAATAAAACAGATGAAAAGTACTTCGTTTGAGACACCATTACTTGTTACAGTGCCGTTACCTACCATGATTATAAAGGCCACACAAAATATGCGAGGGTATGTAAAATCCGCGCCACACACAGACTGAGAATCTGCAGCTCAAGTAATCGATACTGGTACAACAGGTAAATATGTAGTGGGATAATCAATTTTGTTTCACATATTATATTATCGACCATGGTTTTAAGCCTCATTCTGAATACGTCACTCATTTTTGTAACACTTTCCAAAGCCAGCTAGCACTTCGTTTCCATCCCTGAATACAGTCAACAAAAGATGGAACCCAGTACACGAAAATGGGTGTGTTTTCTAGCCTGCGTATAGCAGGCGTCGGGGAGATGGGAACTTCTTATAGAGCTGAGGCTTGAAGGAACTTCTAAACAGGATATGGATTGCAAAATTATGCTTGATTAAACGGCCTCGCGGGCCGGAAAGTTTTTTTTAAGTAATGTAAACCTTAACAATAAGCGCTTTCATTAACAACAGCATCCCTCGACGTACCCTTTTCTGATGTCGGCGAACAAATTTCGTGTATTTCGCCGGCTTATTTTCGTCTGGAGCAAAGTAAGTTTTGTTACGCCCTCTGTTAGTCGAAGAATTCTAATATCTCGTACGTTTGATGTCGCTCGCCACATAATATTGTCCACCTCCAGCGACGTCTCTTGTCAGCTCTCTTGTTCGCTATAATTCCCGCAGCAGTTTGTACATCTATTTACGTCACAGTGTAATATGACACTGGTTTTGGCCGCGCACAAATTGGAGCAACTTTTTAGCGCCAACAACCTAACTTTGAGACCTTAAAAAAGCGTTTCGCATCGTCTCTAACACTTTAAACCTTTTATTCCAAGGTCTAAAAAAGGTGCAACTTTCGATATATCAAAAAATAAATTCCATTTCATAGACACTTTAAGTAATCTGGTTTGCTGGTTTAAATTTAATGAGATTCTATTGAAGTTCGCCGACTCACTTAACTTTAAATGAGTTGGACAAGTAACTGTTTTCACGATAATTCCATCGCTCAGCGACTTGAAAAATCGTTTGTGAAAACACGGCCAGTATTTGAAATGTAAACAAGCGGTCGACAAGTTCACGTTTTAACACAAATTTATCTACCGTTGGCTATACGACGATTTCAGACACTTACCGGAAGACTTTTCAAAATGCTCGATGCTTAATTAAATTAGCCCAAGAATGCGAAAAACCTAATCATAAATAAGATTCACGAAGAAAAGCAACGTTTCTTTAAAGGGGCTATGTCGCAAGGTGAGTCTGCGCAATGAGTTCCTGTCATGTGACTTCACCTGACGTCACGCATGTCAAATTTCTATTGTTCCCTCCCGGATCGCGGCAAGTTTTATCGCACTTGCACTCGTGTCGAACCACGCGAGGTAAACAAACACACGATCGATTTCGCTTTTAAATTCCTCCCCAACTTTCACCACTTCTGGAAGACATAGAATTTTTAGAAGGTACGACTAACAAATCGCAGAAATAATTTACCAAAAATTTAGCCAAGTAAATACTCTAACTAATTTGTAAACTTGAAATCTATCCTGCCAAGCAATACGACGGGATGGAACGGATTGCAGCGAATTCGACAGTAATGGCCGCCAACTTGATAAAAAGCCACCGGACGTTTTTCAAGTTGTTAGTGCCCAGTACTCACCCGCCATCCTCGCGACATAGCCCCTTTAAAGCTTTTGGAATAATAAAAATGAGGTTCGCAGGCAATTAAATAGCGAATAAGTTCGCACGGATATTTTGAAAATTCCAATTTTATAAATATTTTGTTAAGCGCGTTGCCTCCTGAGATAAAAATGACGGGTATTTTTACACTTTTTGTTATAGTTCAACTCACTCTGTAGGCTCGGCGAATTTAAGAGACGGCACGACTAAGTAATAATTCACTGAGATACCCGCACTGACCGTTATATTTGGAAAGTGATTGAGCTGTGAAATTTCTCGCGCGTTGTAATGATAGGGTTATGTTATTTTATCATTCATGATTTTACAGACAGGTAGCTGCTATCATTGGGGAATAAGCAAACACGGGTGGGTGTGAAATCGATACAGTCAGCAATTATATTTAATGACACAACGCATTACTTTTTTGCTAGTTGTTTGTTTGAGAGTTTTCAAATGTAGATTACTTTTAAAAACAGTTTTATGAACAATGGACACCTGGGTTAAAAATATATTTTGAAATTTACTTTCGCTTCGGCTCAAAGGATTTCACTTGACACTTTCATTGTGTTTCTTTGTGTTGAGCACTTGTACCTTACGTATATAAGAACCTAGTTTGTAATTGTTAGGGGATTACATCGTCGGGGATTACATCGTCGGGGATTACATCGTCGACGATTATGTTCACAAGTCAAGAATAAACGCTGTTGGAACCAAGTGAGGTTTCTTGATTGCCTTTCTGTTGCGTACCAGTTCGTGGTTTGATCCCGTACCTACCGAGAGTGACGGCTCTCCCTTGCAAGCGAGTTGCCCATTTGAGTTAGTTTCCCCCGTTATCAAGCGCCGAGTCCCGTAAAGCATTTTTCTTAGTTCGAAGTGGTAAAAAGCTTCCGTCACATTTAGAAACGTTCTTCGAGAAAAAAAATATTTCAATCAATAACAGATTAAATATGTACATTGTACCTGCAGATATTGAGATTTTGTGACGACAAGGATGGACGTACAAAATGAATAGATTTGGATGGATGAACAAAATGAAGACATTTCCCTCCAAATCATAAGGGTTTGACAAAGACGTGGGAGTCGGCCAATAGTCGAACAAAAACATTTCAACGCAACAAAATCTATAAATTACCCAAATGCATTCATATAGTCACTGGCATGGTTCGCGATCTCGATCTAGTAATTTGATAGTGCGCATTAGATCGGATACGATTCTGACAACAACAATCACTATTCAGAGAAACCGAAAAACGTGCACAAACACTTTCACTTTAAGTGAATTATTTTTTGTTTTATAAATTGTCACTTGTGCCTTTTTGTTCTCTTTCAAAAATTGTTAAAGTTTTTCTTAATACATCGGAACACATCGGAGGGAGGCAACGGTATGTTCTCATCGTTGTGACAACTCTACTGTAACGAAAACTACTAATACTAATAGTAACTGAACCTAATACGTTTGGTAGCTGCATGGAGCTTAATTCAACACATTAATAAAAGAAATAAAGAAATAAGAGTGCCAGAATATATTTATTTATAACGAACGCCTCGGGCTTAGCCCTTCTAAGGGCTAACCCGAAACGTTTAGCTTTTTTATCTCTATGTATATAAAGAGTTTTACTGATGAGTGGACCGACATGTTCTCACAAATTGATTAGTTCATATATTGATTAATTAGCTCCTTCCTTGCAGAGCACTATCTGGTTTTACCGGTGAACATCACCTGAACTTGGTTTCTTTTCGCCCTGTTGCGAGTAATGATTAAACTGTAAGTATAGTGTATCCCATATTACAGACAACGCACTTCAGTTATAAACCCCCATAGAATCAAGATGGCATTTATCGCGTGTATATTTCATTCGTAAATTATGTTTCTGTTACTTCGCAGATAGCTTCGGTGATAAGGAGTTTTTTCGAATAAAACATTTCAGAGTTGACTTTTGGAAAGTGCGATGAATATGGCGGAATAGATAATTTTAAAGATCAATCTTAAAAACAAAATTCAAAATTTGATTATAGAATACAATGTATAAGATACGAATGATACGTACATGTTTCGAAGAGTGAAATGAAATAATGACTTATTCGATGAAAAGTTGAAGTGCGTTGACTGAAATGGATTATACTTGTGTAAGCATTGCTATAAACAATTTCAACTAAAACGTAGTAGGCTTACTATCTGAGCACATTACGTTTTCGTTGTACTAACCTGATACCAAAGGAAGAAGCAATGCGAGAAAAAAAAGCTGGGAATACAGATCAGGATTACATTGTACCATGTTCAGAAAGTTACAAAATCTGCCACAGATTGGGGACATGGCTGTGATTCACCTTTCATTTACTTCGACTGATAGCCTTTCCTTGCGAATAACTAGCTAATAATTATAGCACTTCCAGCGTACGTCAGCATACAGCATAAAGCTGCAACACTGGGTTTCATTTTCATCTGATAGACTGGAATTGTGGTTGGGAAAAGCTGGCCAAAAAAAACAAAACAAAAAAACAACTGCACACAAAATTAAGAGCGGCTTTCCCTAATTTCCGCCTACGACTACGCAAGATAAAAAAATCGAAAACTTTCAAACTTTGTCATAACAAAGGTCTTACTAAACCATTTGTAAAACTAGTAATACGTGTCTCGCAGAACCTTGCGAAGCTCGGGGGAGGATGCACTGCAAAATTGTAGCGATGTGAGAGGGACAGATGGAATTTCTGATTGAATGGTTGAGATAACAGGAGGTTACTGCTGCTGAAAAGTGTTGTTATCCAAAAAAATAACAACTCAATGGTGAAAGTGGCATGAGAATTAAGCAGAATTAAGCACTTATTAGATAAGAAGACATTGATTTTACTTATGAACTGTTTTATTTTTAGTAAACTCTTGTATTGTTCGACGGTTTGGTCGAACACTAGTCGTACTAATATCAAGAAACTCCAACTGGTCCAGAATTTCGCTGCTCGTATTATATTGGGACTCCGAAAGTTCGATCATATCTCACAAGGTATTAGATCTCTAGATTGGCTGCCCGTCTGCGATAGACTCTATCTGAATGATGCAATCATGGTTTTTAAATGTATTCATAATCTCGTCCCTGACTACCTGGCAGGAAAGTTTACAATTCGCTCTCAGACCAATGCTAGAATTACAAGACAGAGCAACCATCTGAACATTTTGAGATGCAGATTGGCCACCGGTCAGCGTTCTTTTACGTACCGCGGAGCCAAACTATGGAACAATTTAAGTAACGATCTTAAAAATGTAAATTCTGTAAAAGCATTTAAATCGAAATTAACTAAACAATTACTTTTAACTTAATTTAATTTAATTAGGAATATACATAACTTATATTTATTAATTAATTGTTATTCTTTGTATTTTATTTTATCCACTTTGTAACTGAAAAACCCTTTTAGGGAGTTACAATAAATATGTATGTATTCTCCCAGCAATAACAATACTATATTTTGGATACAGGTCATGGGAATTACAAAATTGATTACAAAACATGAATATTCAAGATGAAGCAACAGATTCTCTACAAATACCATAAGCAATGTTTTGAGACGTGGATGGAGAATTCGTAGGTTAAGAACAGAACTTAGGCCTTCATGACCAGTTAGCCCCTTTAAAAATCTCGAAATCAAAATTAATTTAACGTTGATGTACATTCTCCTTACTGGTGTCAATACAGTTCACATAGCCATATAACTACAGTGAATTTGTATTCAATTTCCACAGACAACTCATGTTGAAGGTGATCAGGTTCTCAATTTGCATAATCTATGTACTTGCTCGTACACTGATATTTTGAAGAGATTTAAGATACTGATCACCGTTCCAATAACAAATGTGAAGCAGTAATGTTGATGTGTCATGTGTTTACCTACATGTATACAGTTGCTACATATTAGATGGTCATGATTGCTAACAGTAAATTGTTTTTTGCTATTAAACAAAATGTTTCTATCCAAATTGTAAAGAGAAATTCTCCTTACTAAACCATTCGAATGTTATTTCTTATTGAACTATTTTATGAAGAATGCTGTAAACTCAAGATACCGTATACGTACACAAAGCACATTTCACTCACTGTTCATTCACAGACAATCATGTAAATGTTGTATATTTGGGAAATAATTTCCACCTTTGTGATCTGCAGTTTTGATCATTTATCTGTAGTTTTGATCATTTAAAAAGTTCCTTTGTGACCTAAGTGAATATATCAATAAACATCAAATTACAGTGTGTACTATAAAGAGAATTATTTTTCAGTGTTTGATTATCCTCTCAGTAGTTTAGCCACTTAAAATATATTTTTTTTTTGCAAAAGCCAGTGATTTGAGCTACATGTACATTTCTTAATCGCTCTTCTTCTCTGAGCCTTTCCTGTAATCAGTGTTTGCTTTTCCCTACCGTCTCAGGTATGAAAGATATTCGTCACGAGTATTTAGCTGATCGTGTAATTCTTGCCGCCTCTCGTTGCGTCTACAAACATAATCATTTTGTCCAACACTTCCAGTCGGTGTCGCCTCTCCTGATCGGTTTCGTTCAGAATTCTAATGGCGGCAATCGGTCAAGGCGTTTGAACCTAGTCAAACGGCATGCCTGGGCTGTTCGAAGTCTTTGTAATCTATGCTCTCGTTGTCTTTTCGTTGCTCGATCGCGCTGAATTTCAAGTCACCGTTCAGCGGAGTTTCGGTGGTTAATTTTCTCGGACAAGGATTTCCAGCCACCTGTTGAATCCAGCGTTGTTGTGTTTGCTGTTCTTTCTCATTTGCATCGGAAATTGGTTGTGTTTCACCGAGAGTAAACATTTTTTCACGGAGTAAGGGTAAACGGCCGCCGGCACGGCCGCCATGAATAAACATGAAGTGCGCCATTGTCAGCGGTCGCGATTTTTGTTGCCAGGCAACTGCCGGACACCATCAAGTATATATATAAATATATTTTTCGCTCGAATTCACGCGGCTCAGCTCCCGAGGGACGACACATTTATTAACCTCGCGTTCGGCCCTCGCTTCGCTAAGAAATATAAGTTTCAGCTTGTTTAGTTAAATATTTTTCCGTTACGGCGACTTTTCCACTCAAATGACCCAGGAGCGAGGAAAACCGACTTGGAAGTGTCACTTGTTTAAACCTTTCGTCTTTAAAATATGACGCGTAGAGATAAAAATGAAAGCCATATACTAAAAGGAGAGTATCTTTTCTACACTCAAGCGTTGTCAGAAGTTTTGACAGATTTTCAAAAATTAACCGTTTCGAGTGGAATTTTCCCATGTGAAAATAAGGCCAAATTCGAAAGCAAAAAAAACACGTCTTGGTACATAACTTAGACGGAAAAGATTTCATTCATTGAAATAAGCAACATTTCTTCTACGATTTTATGAAATAAAATTTTTGCCGGGTAAATTAAATGGAAAAATGTGAGAGCGCAATATGTACATCGTATATCCTCGAAACATGACCTTTTGACCTTCACTAACGGCAAAGTAGTGATCAGCGTTTTCAAGTACATATAACACCCGCTAACTCTGATTTTTTGCGGCTATGATCCAAACTTTAATCCTTCTGATAAGCATTAAACTCAAGTAAAGTCGTCAAATCAGAAATTAGCGGTGTTTTCTTGCAAGTAAGTATTATTTTAGCGAGGAAAATTTTTTATAAATTGAGTTTATTTTTCTGACAGTTGAAATATTTTCAGTTAAGTATTACATTCATTTTGTAAAATGGTGGCAACAGAAAACAAGATAGGTTACTCGCCCAACTATCAGTATCTATAAAGTGTATCGTACCTTGAGAGCCCCTTCCTGTACAAGAAATGACGAAAAGACCGCTAAAAATCAACCGTTGAAACCAAAATACCTGTCACGCAATGTACGGAGGTCTTGTGTCACCAGCTACGCCTCGTGTTGGTGGAGCGATGTGGGGAAGAGGGCGAAGAATTTCCCATAAATTTTATTTACTTTAGGCTGTGTTTTCACTGGGACAATTTTAACTAGATAAGGCCAGAAAAGTCCGGAAATACAGTGAAAACACTTCGTTTTGTGTTTAGCGAGTTAAAAATGCAGACTGTTTTCACAAGGCAAAACAAGGAATTATCTCGCCTTTATGACCGGAAATTCATGCAGAGTTATACTACCTCGTAAGATGGTATAACTTGTCTGATAAATACCGCAGCCAATCGCATTGCGCGTAGTGACAGACGCCTGCCAAATAATATTATTTGCCAGACGCTCGCTTCGTGGTTCAGTGGTTCAGTTTGCGAAACAGAACTTTTAACATGGCAGAAGAGTTCAACAATCCTTCCCATTTCTTTCGATTTACAATTCCTCCGGCCTCCTATCTATTTCACGGCGCCGGCGTGCAGAACCAGTTACCTCATTCAAGTACTGCCCATCACCAGTAGTTCCACTGCAATTTATGCTACATGCATCTCTCTACAAGCACCCGCCGACTTGACCGCATCCTCTCTAAGAAACCCCTTCTCCTTCGCATAAATATAGCGGGAATCAATAGAAGAGAAGTCATTAAAAACGCTTCATCTCCCACCATTTTTTAAAGTTGCGCGCTTTTGTAATTTGAATCTTCTGAGTTAGCGGCTTAAATTCCGGGTTAAATTTCACTGTGAAAACAGATGTCACGTTTAACTAGTAAATGTCGGTCTGTAAACAAACACCTAGAAAGAATGTTCAGCTAGAAAATCGGCCTAGTGAAAACACAGCCTTAGACTCTCAACTTTTAGCAATTAGAAAAGGCTGTCTAGATTAGGAAATAATTCCGATGAAATGTACTGCACAATACTCAAGGCTCACTAGGTTTGTCTCGATTTGAAATAATAAGATTTTATATGAAATAATTTTTTATTATATCAAATAATAAAACCATGATTTGAAATAATAAGATTTTATATGAAATAATTTATGGCGTCTTCAATGATATATCACAAAGCGTTATTTATTAAACTAGCAGTAATCACAGATTATGGAGACGCGTTCGAAGGAATTTCCGGCGGAAATGAGCCCCTGAAAAAAACCAGTAGGGGCGGCCATTTGGAAGACCGTCTACCAAAAAATCTCAAATTTTACTGCACATAAACCACAGGACAACCAACACGAAATTAGGATTGCGTTCTTCGAACGCGATAATGGAAAAAATGACAAAATTAAGCTAAATATTTTTTTTTTTACAAACGGCGCCCCATATGTCACTCCCCTCTCTCTCTTTCTTAACCGTTAAAAATTTAAACTCTTGATTTAATTAATAACCAACGGTTATGTGATATGCCACATGACGGCGAAATGCGAGACGTTGACAAATTAAATTTTAATAACAGACGGCGAAATGCGAGACCATTTAAAAATAACAGACACGATCGTTTCGAAATCGTATCAACAGATTTGATCGGACCGTTGTGGCTTCTATAAATCCCGGCATAAGCTGATTTCAGTTATTCAACACCGGTCATTCAACAGCACAAAAGCAACAGCACATTTGGATTGAAACACAACATCACGTAAGTCCACTATGATTATTCTAAATAAACGCGTGGGTTCCCTATGTAGAAAGTAGGTTATCTGAATTAAATATAATTCCTCTTGATGTTTAAACTGATGGCGCGCTGCAGGCAAGAAAAGTTTGTTCTCCGGCCGCCCGACCACCCAAAACGAAAAACAGACTTTCAGAAAGTCTAACAAAATTGTAGTGCAAAGATTTGCAGTACAAAACTTATCAAAAGAAGGACACCATATTCACATTCAATATTCCTCGGACAGAACAAAGCGGAAAATCGGCTTTAGAGAAACTGTTGTCAATGCTCGAACTGCACGCCACGACTCGGCAATGTCGTTTATCGATCTAGGTCTTTCCATAGAAAAACACCATACTATTGGGCAGCATCTGTATTGTTACCATTCTCTATTGAATTATTTATTTTCCTAACCACTGAATACATTTCCACTTAATTTCTCTTATCGCCTAATACCTTTAACTATCAACATTCTTCTGTTTTTATTAATCTCACGTTCTAACGCATTAACGAGATGGCTTTAAGAGCCCTTTGATTAAAGTAAGTGCAGTACCGACCAAAAGGATGATAAAAATATTAAACGGCCTATGTTTACAGGTATAAGCCAGCTAGCTGTATTGTTTCCAAATCCAGGAAAAGAAAATAAATTTCCGTCGCATATTCAGGAACACCCAACCAATGGTTTCGGTGGAAATCTGTTCGGAAGGCCTTGGTCATCTTAAAGACTTCTGTAACGATGCAAGGACCACTTGAACAAACAGTAGCAAAATGTAGATGGATCTTTGTGCAGATCAGGATCAGCAATGAACTAAATAAAAAAAAACTTTAACATGCAAGGCTGATCAGACAGTTGAATTCGTTCGATTTCTTTTAATAATATTTTCCCATTATTTCGGTTAGACAAAACTAACCTTCATCAGGGGCTAAGAAAGCTAAGTGAAGATGGAAACAAACGGTTACAATATTTAAAAAGGGCCAAGATAAAATGCTAATACATGATAGGCTATTAAACAAGTAACTCCACATATTTATTGTTATAATCATTACTAGTCGTTTCTAGTTTTCAACCGTTACTTGTTTATTAGCCTATCATGTATCAGCATTTTATCTTAGCTCTTTCTAAATATTGTAACCATTAGTCATCTTAACCCTATTTTGCCCGGGTTTTTTTTTTGAGTTCCTGAGCCTGGGAGGAGGGGGGAAGCACATTGTGCCCCCCGCCCCTCCCCCCCTCGTTACTTCAATAATATTAAGGCTATAGAGGGTACATAGTACGTCCAAACCTGTCTCCTTTGCGGTCCGCACAATGGAACGATGACGTCATATAACGTAGTTATTAGGTAATTAGTTATACGGCCGCCATCTTGGATCCGCCATCCTGGATTTCTGAAATTTTTCGAAACCTCTTAAAAACCGTCCAAATTGACTCAAAATGAATCAAAACCAATAAATAAACGCTAAATGACGTAAAAATGTAAAAGTTATACCAATAAACATTATTTTTCTTCATTCAAAGATAAAAATATGCAAATTACAAAAAACATGGCTATCAAAATCTTGTTGCTATGGAAACATCAAGTCACGTGATCAATAAAATGCCATATGAAATTGTGCCAGATAAAATGTTAGGAAAAGTCACAAAGTTTGAGGGCGTTTGAATACATATTAAAGAAGTTATGAATGTTGAAAGTTAGCGGAGGCACCCCCTCCCCCCCCATTCCCCCCCCCCCCCCCCAGGCAAAATAGGGTTAAGTAAAATGTCGGCTCAAACGTTAGTAGCATCGGTAAATTTAACGTCTTTTGTTTCCGGAAGAGCAGGAATTCGGATTTTGGGTACGAAATAAGGTCAGCTAGGATTTTCAGCTAGGATTTTCGGAATGGTGAATACAGCTTAAACAGTTTCTTAGACTGAACAAGGGTTATTGCTCGCTCCCCCTTTAATTTGCGGACTTGCGAGATGCTCACTCACTTGGCAGGCACAGTTTGTCTTATTACATCTCCATCGGATGCCAAATATTTCCCTGTAACGTGGACATATTGTTGTTCCCAGAAGAACTTCATTAACCTAAAAAAACACCTTAACATTAAGAAAGAAATCAAAAAAAGGAAAAAAAAGATGATGGCGTTAGTTTTTGCGCTGCTTTAATTAATGTTGTTGTGTCATTAGTGTATAAGCTGTAGACTACGACAGGCGCGCAGAAGGTGGGAAGGGGAGGTGGGGGGGAGGTGGGGGGAGGTGGGGGGGAGGTGGGGGGAAGGTGGGGGGGAGGTGGGGGGGAGGTGGGGGGGAGGTGGGGGGGGTGGGGGAAGGTGGGGGGGAGGTGGGGGGGAGGTGGGGGGGAGGTGGGGGGAGGTGGGGGGGATATCGATTATTTGGCTTTGAAGGTATAATGTTTTTGGCCAAACAACATAAACGAGATGAAGATCTTTAACGGCTCCAACTTTAAAGTTTTTGTCAATTACTATTGTTAGGGATCCCGAGAGCCTTTCACAATAACATGTGACACATAAATCAATGCCAGCACTATAAAGTGCGTTTCTTTGCGCTGTTTCCGGTTCTCAGTCAAGTCTTCATTTTGACTCGCGGTTTACGCCGCTCCTTTAGTCGGCCTTCGGCGGCGGTTAACGCTTGGTCTCCGACCGTCTTTGATAGTCGGGCGGAAAGCAAAACTTGCGAGTCACCAGCTGCATGGTAACTTGACGCGCTTTCATTGTTCTCATTTGTTGAGTACATGTATCGGCAAGGCAGACAACTTTCTCCCACGCTTGTTTGTGAACACTGTTTCACTTTTCGCTCGACTATCTCTAAGAGAAAATAGGGACTACTTGTAATCGAAAGTGATAATAATACTTTAATAATATTCAATGGACGGCTTCCACGGCTTCCACGGTTTTTTCGCCATCTTGGTTGGGAGGGGGGGGGGGGGGGGGGGGGGGGGGGGGGGGGGGGGGGGGGGGGGGGGGGGGGGGGGGGGGGGGGGGGGGGGGGGGGGGGGGGGGGAACAAACATGGCTACAATTAATTACAGTTAATGTATGGCGATTTTGGCGGACTTCGAGCCTCTGTAACTCCGTTCAAATTTTTCGGATCTTGACTAAGAATACATCTTTTAAAAGGTATGTATCATGAGATTCTTTTCATTAAATATCGTGAACAAAACCAAATTATTACGGCCGCAAATTAAACAAAATTTTAAAACTTCACACAAACCCTTGTAATCAAAACTGCAAATATGCCGCGAAATTACAAGTGACACAAGAAGATTTCTAATTCAGTTTTTACAAACGTTGTAGCGTTTGTAATGATCTAATTTTTGATCAGTTTAATAAGATAGATTTTTTTTTCGTTTTTTTTTAATTAATTTATTTTTTATTTAATTTTTTATTTTTTATTGAATGATATTGAACGTGTTATTAATATTACATAAATGATAGGTAAATAAATATGGTGTAAAAATACATAAAAGAAAAGGTGAGAAAGGTGACAACAAGCAAAAGGAAATATATATACACATGTACATATACATATAAATAGATAATAACATAGATAAGATGCGCACAAAAATACCTTCAAAATTTGGAAGTCCGTCGATGTGGAGTGTAGTTACGGAGGTTCAAAGTCGGCAAAAATCCCGTACATTTTTTGCTATGTTTGTCCCCCAATTAAGAGGGCGCCAAAAACCGTGGAAGGGTCTATTGTCACCTGCACGCGCCAGCAAAAGGCTTGCCTCCGAATCTAGTGAAGAATCCCACACTTTGTAGCCGTGCAGATGTGCACTGATATCCTTTTTGCACTTGTGTATTGTAACGCACTGAACATTTACAGGATTGTTTGAGCTACAGCCACAAATTTTTCCAACAAATGCCGCATAACCACCCGGCATCCCCCGGGGGGGGGGGGGGGGGGGGACTCTGCAAATTTTCGTGTGGGGGTGTGCCGCTGGGACTCTGAGACCCTTAACCTATACTAGACCATTTAAGCTGCATTTTGCATCCCTATACTAGACTAAACACCGAAAAACCCAACCCTATCCTAGATCTATTACAGACTCGCTATTTTCCAGAAAGTCGTTCACTATCACAGTTATTCGTTAACAGGGGTCAGTGAAAATGTCGTACTGCCCGCCGTATCTATTTTTAGCGGAGCCCCATACTCATAGAACTAAACCTATGCCCGTCATTTTTCATTGTCATGGCTAGCGGAATGTTTCGCGGGCTCGTGTGCCGCCGGTGTTGGACACGGCTAGTTCGCGGGCGCGTATGACGTCGCAAAACATGCGCGTATGACGCCACACAACATCCGAGATGTTTGTTTTCATTACGGATTTCACAACCAAAGAAGCGGAGATTTATTAAAGAATTTCCAAGCAAGCGAGGGACTTAAAGGTAAAACAGATTACATTTTTCGATGGGAGTTTATGTTGATATCAATCTGTGATTGACCTTTTCTTTGTGTTCTCGCTAGTTTTGGAGAATTGTTTAAAAAACGTGCTCAAATCAAACCAATCAATCAAACTGATATATGCAATACGTCAATTTTGAGTATTGTTCTTTGTTTTAAGAAAACTATACAAAATAACGGCTTGTCAGAGTAAAACTTGCATTGTTGGGCAGAAATATATATATATATTTTCTATCCTGTTGCATAGGATACGTTACGAAAACGCTCGAATTTTCGCTGCATCGTTCATAAAATAAATTTGAAATTTCTACGAGGTTGGGAAATTACCCGTTAAAGAACTAAAAAGGATCTAAAGTAAAAAAAAAAAGAAGAAAAAACAGAGTTGGTAATTTCGCTGGGAGTAGAAATGGAACATGGCGCTCGTGCTTATGAGAAGGAATTATTACTAGCAGTAATCACAGATTATGGAGCCGGAGACGCGTACGAAGGAATTTCCGGCGGAAATGAGCCCCCGAAAATAAAAATAAAAAACAATAAGGCCGTTCATTTGGAAGACCGGCCACCAAAACATCTCAAATTATACTCTAATCACCATGAAACGAGTATAAAAATAAATTTTGCAATAAATCTTCAATTAACATAACACACAGTTCCATTACACTATTAGAAATTAAAAATTATTAAAAATTGGCACTCTAGTGCACAAAATACAATATCAAAAAAGGATACACCTCCTGCTCTCTATGAATTAATTCAACCGGTTTTATAATACTAGATATGCCGCTAATCAAAACCTGCACAGGCCATTTTCCAGAACTAATTATGGCCTAGCAAGGTTTAGCGTAGTAGCATCACAGACCTGGGAAGCAATACCTATGAAAATTAAGTGTCTCCCTTTCAACGGTTTTAAAAAATAATACAAACTCTTTCTACATGACAGTCAGGCATGTTGAACAACTTTAATTTATTATTTAGCTCTATTTATTTATTATAATTATTTAATTTAAATAGTTATTATAACTCATATATACTCTTCCTTTTCAATGTGATTAATTTAGTCAGAGCTTCATAACTAGTTTCTAAAAGTTCTGTATAAACTCCACCTACTTGTAATCGCTCTGTGGTAGTAGCCAACTCGAAAGCTTGGCTCCTTTGGCTGCTACACACTTTTTTATGCTTAATTCAATGTATAGTTAGCTCTGTTCGTCTCTTTTTTTCCTTATTGTTGTTGTATTGTAATTGAATAAGTGTGAATAATAAACTTGAACTTGAACTTGAACTTGAACTTGAACAGGGGCGAGCATCTCGTTTATTGATGTCATTAAGCACACAGAGGTTACAATATTACAAGATGTACACAACCCTATAGGTTACATTACAGTTTGCACGCAAAAGAAAAACAAAGCAACTACAAGAAAAGTTTCCGAACGGTTCAGCGTAACTTACAACCCCTTACATAGCCAAACGAATGCAACGGGATTGCTTAACCGCTTAAATCATAACACCTCATTTAAAGATGTACATAGTTCTAAAGGTTACATCAAAATTTACACACAAAAGTAAAAAATAAAAAGCATGAAAAAGAGATGCCTTCGAATGGTTTCTGCATAACTTACAACTGTTAAATAGCCAAGCTAATCCCACAGGATTCCTAAACAACTTGAATCATTAACACTTCACCTTATGCATACTGTACATTCCTTACATGTACACCACATGCTACATACCTTAGTTAACATGCCGAAACATTACAAAATACACTTTTACTGCACATAAACCACAGAAAAACCAACACGAAATTAGGATTGCGTTCTTCGAACGCGATTTACCAGGCGGGCCAAGCAGTCATGCGTACGCCGCATGTATGTCATCATTGTACGCCATGTTATGACCGTCAAAACAACTCGCATGTACAATTACTCAATTCAATAGACAATATTCGTATTCACGTTATTGAGCGTGTAGTCGAGGCTCATGCAGGGGATTCTTTTCACATGCAAATATTCTTAATGATATTCCCCCGCATTATCCTCGACTGTAAGCTAGTTCCAGTTCAATACCAAGAATACGAATATTGTCTATTGTAAGCATGGTTCAACGCACGCTAACAAAGTTTACTTTTATCTGATGACAGACAGGTATAAATGTTTATTGATAAGGAGAGTCTTAACAGGTTGTAATCAAATCACATTATGTTCATCGAGGAGACGTTTCTGTACCACATCACTTTCACTGCACGAAAAAATGGATTTACATGGGTGACAAAAGAGTAGTAAACATGTAGTAAAGACCACATTTGCACAACTTTGCCCATATTTGCAGCAAATCAAACTTGATGTTTGCACTTTATTTGCAAAGAAAGCAAATATGGAAAATACCGCATTTTCTTTACGTTTGCTCGGCATGGCAAAGATGAGCAAGTATGAGATTTGCTTGGGGTAGCAAAGATATAGTGAATGTATATTTACACCACATTTGCCCACAATTTGCACGTGAGCAAAGATGTATGTTTACATTCACTTCACACCCAATGCAAATTTGGTTTAAATTTAGAGGCCTAAATTTGCTACATATTTGCTCAATGTGCAAACTTGAGTAAATTTATTTTTTCGTCCAGTGTTTCACCCTCACATGAGCCCATGAGTATCAATAGTCTGTCTAGTGTGATCACCTGGATTAGTCAGTGTAGCTCTGGAAAGAACTGTTGTTGTTGACAACCTGAGCGGAAGATATGTTCAGAGTCACGTGAAATGTGAACCGTATGTTGTTTGCATTAATGTCTGGAAATTGCCGCATTGGTTAGTTTTGCCATGACGGTATTGACTGTTCAGTCTCAAGAGAGATTGGTCTATTTCGGTTCGTGTGTAAATGATTTTCACTCACGTGACATTCAGTCATGTGGGACTCAAATGACAAAGGCCATGGCGGCCATGTTGGTGCACATAACAAAAGAAGTTCATTAAAATTTTTTTGTAGGTGTGCACCAACATGGCCGCCGTGACGTAACTTGAAAACAACCTATTGTTAGATAAACTGTTGAAAAAACCTAACAAATTATCCATGACTAAATATGTATTTTACACTGACTGTAGATAAAATGAAGGCGTTTATAAAAACAATATTGTTTACAGCATAACTCAAGTTAGGTGCGCTCTATGATTGGTCAATTAAGCATTATTTTTTAGCGGAGCTCTGGGGGCCAAAATGTGTCTCAAGGACAAATGCGGCCAAAATGTGTCTCAAGGACAAATGAACAGCTGAGAGACGGCATTGACCAACTTTAAATTCTCAATTCATAGGATAATGCACGTGTTTTACAGTATGTCGCTGATGGGCGCTAAAAAAACAATTGGTATTTAACTTTTCCCTTTCGAACACTATTCTCCTCCAAAAGCGTCCATGAGTTCATAGCGGAGCTCGCGGGCCGAAGGCCTGGCGGAGCCCCATACTCATAGAACCCATGCCCGTCATTTTTTCACGGTCATGGCCAGCGGAATGTTTCGCGGGCGGCGTCTGTTACATGTGTGAGCGTCGCGCAAGGCTAGCTCGCGGGCGCGTATGACGTCGCAAAACATGCGCGAATGACGCCACACGCGCGGCTACACAGTCGTCAGCTCGGTAAACACTTTAAAAGTTGGATCTTTCGCAGAGTTTAGCGGAGCAGTAAAGTCGTTATTTCCCTGCATTTTTTCGCGGTTTGCTACTCAAGACAGGAATACTAAACAAGGGATACTCAGAAGCCGCTTTAGTGGAAAAAGAAGAGCTTCCAGGATAAAATCTTGCTTCGAGGAACCCTCATACGTTTTTATCGATGCAGGAGCAATGCCGGGAGATGCCTTGTTTGCTTTTTTACGGATTTCAGAACCGAAGAAGCGGAGTTTTAACGAGTTTCCAAGCAGTCCAGTGATATAAAGGTAAAATAAATCCCATTTTTCGATGGGAATTTATTTTGATATCAATTTTTGATTGACTTTTCCTTTGTGTTCTCTTTAGTTTTGGAGACATGTTTATGAAACGTGCCCAAATTAAGTCGTGTTGTTATCTTGAATTTCATCGAGAACAGCTCTGCCTTGATGTGCTATAAATGGTACGCGTTTTGCTTTTAAACATAAACTAATGGAGATTTGAATAAAATTTTTCGAAAGAAGATTGTGTTGTCCATTTTTATGTGTTTTTGTTCATTCATTACATAGATTGAAAAGCGATTTTATGTAAACAAAACAAGACTTAGATTTTCTGTCTTCACTCGAGTCGCCTTATGCAAATATGTTTGTATTTTTGCAATTTTGATTTCCTAATCAGTTTCTCGGGTAATTTTTGACAAATAAAAACCGTATTTTTTCGGAAAGTAGTCGTACTAGTTATTCTAGACTGAGAATTTGTGAACTTTTGTATGGTCTAAATGTACTGTGCAGACAGTCGGGTAATACTGTTTTTTGAGAATTGCTAAAATTGAGAAGTAGCCCGGTCGTCAATCTTAATTCTTGTGCTTCCGATCTTTCACCTTAGTTAAGTTTAATTAAGCTTGTTCAAAGTGCGACGCTGTTAGGCTCTGCCTATCTATATATATTATTATTTACGTTTGGGTGTACGCTCAAGAAATCTAGCAAGCGCAGAGGCATGTACGGGTTTATTTATACACGAATACAATTCTCCCAGTGCTCTCTTTCACTGATAACCCTTTGAAAGCATAAGTTGTTAAGCGAACTGTCACCATGTATGGCTTGTCGGGCGCTTGCCCAGTTTCTTTTTCGCGCTGCCAAAACACATTCTAAATTGTATCACTTATTATGTAAAGTACTTAAAGGCCCATCGTCATTTACCGTGATTCATTTCGGGCGTTTTAGAATTTCTGAGGCCACGAAATTCACTTTTGTGTTGATTCCTAAACAAATCCGTTTACATCGGGGAATCTGTATCGTCTTTTAACTTCAAGATCATTTCTTTCAAATGTTTAGTTCATATTCAAGGCATTGCATCTTGTTTTTGTCCGTTTTCTTATATTTTCCATAGTTACTGATGCGTTTTCTAAGCAACGCCGCCGAAGGCTCGAGGCTGGCTGTCAAGAAACGAGAACCTTCAGAAGGTTTGGCTCAGAAATTCGGTCGTCCGTGGAAGGGAAATAGGTATATTAGATTGCCTACTAGTTAAGATTTATCTTCGAATCTTTTCATTGTAATTTTTTAGTACATTCGTTTTCCAGGTACTGTGAGTTGACATTTGAATATTACCATCGATAACCGTGACCGTTCGACCGGAATGAACTGCTCCCTGGAGATGTAAACAACAGAAAAAGCTCAAGAACTTCTCGACTCGCCGGCGGAGTCGTTTTTGCCAGCAACTATGTGAAATATTCCATGGAAGTTGAAGGAGGTTTTCCCCGTCTCTTGCCGTCGAATTTGTTTCGATGCAAACTTCTGAAGCCGACAAAACGTCCTTCGCCAGCGGAGCTCATTAATTATGCCCGATTCAAATCAGATACGCCGACACAACAGCCCACAAAATACACTTCTCGTCTCGCTGGAGGTTTCGTTTTAAGCGGCATCGACCTTGAACTTTCAGTAAAAATAGCAGGAGGTTTACCGCGTCCCACAACGTGAAAATGTTTTTGATGCGAACTTTTGAAGTGGAAACTGCCTCGGCGACTGGAGTTGCCTGAAGCTACACTAAGGCGGGTACCAGAGCGCCACCAGACAAAATGCGAGACATGTTGACCGCTTCTTGGGACTAATAAATTTTTAAATTAATGTCGAACGAAATTTCAAACTCAGTGTTCATTTCTTCCTGGAGATGAGAGGCAAAAATTTCACTTCGCGAGAGATCGCATTTATCTGGGTGCAAATCAAAATAAACAATGCGTGGTGCATCGCGTACGGTAAGTGACTATGGTCCTTTAAGTTTAAGGTGACCGATCGTAGTTTTCGGTGAACTGTACCTTATTTGCCATACATTTTGAAAGTATTCATCCCTAGATTCTTAAAATTAGCCAGATTCAAGTTAAAGGATCAATCGGCTAGTAATAATGTTACAGAAAACGTTTAATAAAAATAGCCAAAACAAATTAAAGTTACACTCTGCAATATGTATTCTATTGATACTTTACAAGCAAAATATAGTATTTAACCAGCCTTTCGCCCCAACACTAAATATTACTAAATACTTACTTTGAAAGCTATTGACGGACTAAAAACTGCTTTGCAGTAACAAAAATGTTATTACAATATCTCTCTCGTTTACGTATGGCTTGTCAGGTATATTAAGGCCTGGGTCAGTCACGGTGAATCCAAATACTAAGTAAGTGGGTAGTCTATCTCATCGATAAGCAGTTGTCACGACTGAAAAGAGTAACGCAAATGATAAAGATATCAAACTTCAATATTTTTCGTTAGCCAAAGTGCAGGAGAATTTAAAGAGGTATTTAATTGCACGGGGATTTTGTTTTTTCATGGACTAAATATTAACTAGTTAATTATCTTTGCTTATACGTGAAATCGATCGTAGAACCAGAGACCCAAATATCAAGTGATTGCTCGACGAAGCGCCGAGGAAATACAGACCATCATTCAGTTCTTAGCGATTTTTCCAGGAAACGCGGGGAGAACTTTGAAACGTTGGCCATTTTTTTTTTAATTTGTAATATATTTCTATCCTGTTCATCGTCAGCCGAAAGCAACCAATACTACCTTATGTACACGAACACTGGTAAAGTAATTTTGCCTTTTTTTTACTTTTTAAAGTGACACTTTGCATAGGTGACACTGCCCCTTTGAACCACTTCGACTTACAAAATCTTAAGTGCGCAAAGTCCTACACAAAACTAACTGGAAAGTCACAATTTTGCTGTCACACAATAACCACAGGACAGTCATGCCAGGTTCATTTTAAAGTTTAAAAGGGTATGCGGTAAAAATAAAGCCACGTAAAACTCTCAGAAGTCACAACAAGTCAAATGCCGTCTCATACTTATTGCACGTATCCTTTTGAAGATAAACACTCCTTTACGTTTTTGGATAAAATAATGGCAGACCAAGTAGTCCTTAATATACCCGAGTTTACTAAGGTGTTGTTATTGACAGTTTGACTGTTATATACGTCTTACGTTTACAAAAAAATTAAAATTTAATGAAAAAGTGTGAAAATTGAGTGCTTCTTTTTTATGGTGTAATTGAAGCATATGATATAATGAAACACTCTGCTGCTTTTGGGGGCAGCAATTTTTTATTTTTGTTGTTGCTAAAAAAATAGTGAAAAGCACGCGTTTTGTTAAAAATAGTTTGCCTTTATGTTCCTTATGACATCACTACCATTACCATAGAAACTGATTCTCATCAAACTACTCAAGACGGCAATTTCTGGCAACAAATCCTCTTCAAATAATCGTCTTGAGACAATCGTGTACGTCCGAAGAGTTAGCCATCATAACTGTTGAACTGAATTTTCAACATTCTGAGAAGTTTGAATAGGCGTTAAAAGAATCAAGGTAGGCTTGGATTGTCTTGTAGCAGAACTTGTACTGTTCCTGAAAAAATTAAACAAAAAGATAGAAATAAGAAAGTGTAATTTATTCTTTACAAGATAAGAACAGTTGAGAGAAAATGGTACGTTTCAGCATGGCTCACGACAGGTTTTAGTAATTTCCAGCACTTACACTTAATTGATGAATCAAAACAACAGTTCTTTATCAGTTGATGCTACAATAATGGTATCATTTAAATGCCTTGTCATTCGTGAAGAAGTAACGGTCATCGTCGTGACGTAACATGTTGCCATAGTAACGGTGTAATCAGTTAAATACACCCTTAATAGCTTGATAACTACAAAAACGAGCTCGGTGATCCCCATTTTGTATTATGGAATTGCAATAAGCATGTTTAGATACAACGTTTTGCAAAGTTTAAAAACATTCTAATTTCTTGGGCGGAGTTTAGAACCGCCCTAAATTTTCGAAAATTTAAGGTAACGTGTTACGCCATGACGATGACCATAACTTGTTCACCAATGACTGGGCATTTGAATGATACCATTATTGTAGCATCAACTGATAAAACAATGTTGCATTGATCCGTCAAAAGTATAAGTGATGAAATTTCAGGAACTATTACGAGCCACCTTAAAAGAAATGAATTAAGCAAATTAGCAACTTTATTTTAAAATTTCCACACGAAGCTAAGAAATTCTGAGTGCGCGAATTATTATCCCCCGTCTCGAAAAAAATTAACACTGCGGACACTTATTAGTGTGAACAGTTAGGGCGTTGGTTCTTTACGGACTGTTTTGAAGCAGCAAATCACAAGCGCGATTTGAAACAATGGTGCAGAACACCACGAAAAATACCAAACGCTAACAGCCGAACTTACAGTGAAGGTTCCTAGTTAAATAAATATTGTTTTGAATTTCAAAGCTAACTATCAAAACTAAATGATATGAGAACGATTCAAACTTTTCAATTGCCGCCTCGTGGTAGAAAATACTCGACTGGCAT
The DNA here is from genome assembly GCA_024195265.1 of Dendrophyllia cribrosa. Taxonomy (NCBI): domain Eukaryota; kingdom Metazoa; phylum Cnidaria; class Anthozoa; order Scleractinia; family Dendrophylliidae; genus Dendrophyllia; species Dendrophyllia cribrosa. Next base: position 11,985,643 of record JAJLRJ010000013.1, on the reverse strand, counting down.
ATGCAAAAATCCTTCAAATTTGGTCCTATTTTGCTCAAATTGCAGTTGGTCTCGCTTTGTTCACTTTACTCACGTACTGACTACTGGCCAATCGAACATGATACAAATGTAGCATCGCCTGAATCAACTATCGCGGATGGCCGTTTTTTTTTTTTTCCCACAGCCGAACTATAAATAGGTAACGCAGTCAATTGGGCCACGTTACGCAAAAAGGGCCCGGACGACATATTTTCTTGATTTTGAGTTTTCAGCTTTTTTTTGCCCACTTCAATCCCTAAATAATATGACGGGAGTGAAAAAAGTCCGGAAATAAAAATTGAAACCGTAAAAATCGCGCCTTGAATGCTTATACCGCAAGGCTTCCGCCATTTTGAGCAGCTGATTTAAATGCAAATTACTCGAAATCACGAGTCATGTCGTACGGGCCCTTTTCGCGTGACGCGGCCCTCGTGTTACAAGGTTTTATTTTACCATAATTTGAAAACATTATTTCATTGCACTTATCTATAAACGCTGTTGAATATCTTAACTGATGCTGTGTTTGCACCGATTCAATAAAACACAACAGAGCGACTAAAGAAAAGACCTGATCTCTCTCTCATCACATACTGCATGGTTGTAAATATACTTCTTGTATGTAATGAATACCGATCCACCGTTATGTATCAGAAATATCTAGTCAGAAATTTGTTTGTGGTAGACATTAAATTAATCTCACAATAAAGTAACTTATCAAGAAAGCTTTCCTCGCAAGAAAATCTGAGTAACTACATGTCGAGCACTGAGAATTGCACTCAGATAGCAATTCGAACCGCTAGGACATCATTACTTGATCCACAAACTGTACATATTCAACCGGCTAAAGCTCCGATGATGTATTTTGAATAAGGCTGTGTTTATAAGCGAAATTCTAAGGCGTTTAGATTAATTTGACTTATAATGACCGAAAACTCCACGGCCGACCACTTTTCCAAGGCGAAAGAAATTTGTGCATAAAACATAAAATTGAATGAAGTCTTCTGATTGGCTATCGTTGAAAAATGTAGGTCTCGGTCGCCAGTAAACTACTTGACTTCTGACTGACTAATAAATATCAAAATATATTCTTTAAAATATGAAATATCATGAACATAAACGTGTATCAATGCCAGAAATAGGTATCTTACCACATTTGCCACAGCACCAGGTCTCTTGACTCGAATCATATTGACTGTCTGAAACACATCGACAGTTTGTTCGTTCTTGATTCGCTCAATTGTTGACATTATGGTAGATACGACACCACTGCGACCAACACCGTCACTGCAAAAAACAAACAAACAAAATACACTATTAATTAGTTTAACTTATCAATATACTTTACAGATATGAAAGTACATTGCCTTTATAGGTAAACTAATGAAATGGTCTGATTTTGTACATTGTTTCGACAGCACCCAAGGCCATATATGCCTTTCGCTGCTTTCCCTCTAATGGCCTTATTTTAACCCTCGACTGTAGATAATTAAACGTTTTGATCACCAATATATTGACAAGTAGAAGTCAAGCGCTCTAAAAAAATGAAAATTAAGTCGCATCGGAAAATAGGTTAAACATTACATTTAACTGACAATCGTTTGCAGAGAAAATGCTTTCTTTGGCAACCGAGTTCAGTTTGGTTAAAATAATGAAATAAATCCTTGAAGTTACAAGCAAATTTAGGGTCGGGGCCCCTCCCTCCTAGAATTTTTGCTGTCGCGTTATTTAGATCTATTTAAACTTCAGTATTGGTCACGTGGCTATGAATGACGCTATACTGTTTAAGAGACGCCATCTTGCAGAATTTTGGGATTTCCAGGATTTCACTTGTACTGATCCAAAAGATCTATGAAATCATTCAAGGGATGCTAAAGTAGACTTAATAAGTAACAATAGCAAACGAAAAGCTCAAAACAGACAATTTAACATTAAAAAAACGTAACATTTCAACTCAAATATTCCCAAGTCTTGAATCCGCACAAATTGGATCTAGTACAACTTTGCACAGGTACCATTAGGATTCTTGCTAGTTTGGTATCGTACAGCTTGGATCCGTGCAGGATTTGAAGCGGTACGGTGTAAATATTTCCGAAAAGAAACAACTGTCAACGTACCTACACTGAAAAACAATGACTCCATTTCCGGTTTGTTGCTGAGACTTCTGTATAGCGGTCAGCAGTTGAATAATTTCTTTGGGATCTGGGCACGTGTTTGCGTCAGTCCAGCCAGTGAACTGTAAGTGATGAACGGTTGACTTCTTCTTGGGAGGCTAATGGATAAAGGCATGAAAATGATCGCGAACATAATGAGTGCAAGGTCATTTTAGTAAACCGACACAGATACCTACAATCGGAACTACCACGCACGACATACGTACAACACTGATCTTATGCCAACAGTAACCTGCAATATCTCGGTCACATTTGTTGGAACGGTGTCCGCTTTCTTCCCTTCTTTCCTCTTCAATGCTGATATTCAATATGCTAGATTCAAAAAACATTATGCGAACGCAACCTTGGGGATCGAGAGAGGAGCAACTTTGGGGGGAGAGGAGAGGGCCAGCATGAGCACTACATTTCTGACCTTACAAATCTGGACTTTTCGTGAAGTGTTCCAAGTAATTATATCTTGTATTGTGGGTCTTATGAACGACACCAATAAAATGATCTGAATAGAACACATAAAAAGAAACTAAACACTGAATACGGTGCACAACGCATCTAAGGCCATGCATTAACATATCCACAAGTTCTAGTGTTTTTAGACACTCCTTCTCCCCTCCTCTTACCCTGAACAATCGGCCAAGGAGGAAAACATTTTCCTATACACATTCTTATCCGTTATGTTTTATAGGCTTTAAAAGCTTTTGATCTGTCTCGCTACCCAAAAAGAACAGGTTTGTTTTGGGACATATGCTGGGAAAAATGTAAGTCCTTCTGATCGATAAATTACTATTTTTATGAACAGTCGAACTCAGGTATTAATCCACAGGCTCAAAAGTTAGAACCATCGTACATGCATAACTTGATAAGTAGCACAATAAGAAGGCACTGCTAAATATATTTTATTGGAATGATAACATTCTTTATACCATTCACGTTACAAAGATTACCACACACTTGTTGTAAACTTCATATTCGAATGCTCGAACTGAAGGACCTGTAGCCTTCGAATTTATCAATAGAGAAGTAACATACCTCTGCATCCAATACACTGAATTTCCTGGTCGTTATGTTGTTGGCGGTAGATTCTGCTAGCATTTCTAAAGAGATGTTCCCGTACCTGACAACGCCTTCAAGGGGCCAGTATTGTGGATAAACCTAGTACATACATTTAAGCAATAATTAATAAAGGCGAAACAATCATCTTACGTTAAAAAAATAGCAAATACATTCTCAGCTCTGTATTTGTAACTGTATGAAGAAGGACAATGTGCTCCACATCTCTCTACCCAGGATTGTAAATGGGTAACGGCCACATAATGTTGGGTAGGCCAGGGGGGAGTAGCAACACTCCCAGTTGCTTAATATCATATACATTGCGTTGGGTTGTCAGTTTCTGCTGAATGGGTTGCCTGTGGATCATGTGTAAACCAATTTTATCTACGGTCACCGCTGGTGGAGTAAGAAATGATGCAGTGGTTCTAAATGCGTGCGTAAACAAGTGCCTCGTACCCTTATGCTGGCGAATGAACTAATTAAACTGAATGTTAAAAGCTTTGTAAAAAAGGGTAGAGGTTCTGAGAGCTCAACGAACCGATATATCTCGTAGCATTCAAGTATTATTTGGATATATATAAATACTTAAATACCAAAATTATTATTATTATTATTATTATTATTATAAGTGTAATCTACCTCTTCTCCTTCTTCTAAGCTGTTCAACATCACCACTGTGCCGATATCATACTGTGATACCATTTGCCAGAAGTCATCAATAGTGTTGTCCAGTGGCGCTTGTGTCAGGACGTACGCATTGCGTTGAATGTAGTCCTATCGAGTTAAAAAAGTGTTAAATTAATGTTATAAACGGCAACAGACTAACAAGGTAAGAAATATATATGTAACAAATTTAATCTTCATTGAAATACAAATATAAATATGTTTTTATTTGTATTGTTCTTTGTCTGAAGTAATTCTTCTACACCAATGTATTATTGTTTACACAATTTCCTCCCTAATGTTGGCAAACTAGAGAAAACCACACCCAGGATAAATAAAGTAATTATATATATAAAAAAAACAACGAACCAAACAGACAAAACATGTAACCGTTTCAAGAAACAATAACGTATTGCAAGTTCCTTTGTTTCTGGAAAAAGCACCAAACTGATCTTTTTCAAACGAAGACTATCTGGAATGAGATTTTAGAGTATTTGATAGAGCTCTAAAATTTATAGTCTGAATTTATAATCTTTGCTACGGTCAAGAGCGGAACAAACGAACAAAAATAAACATAAAGCCGATTTAAAAAGCGATGGAAGAATGTTTTACCATTTCTATCTTTTGTGCATAATGTACCTGACTTTTTCTCAGTTATATTTGCAGAAATGTCAGTTGATATTATTTTTAGTTGTCGTCCACGTTTTTGTTTTGTTTTGTTTTCAGAAAACTTCACGTTATTCAATGTTAACGTATACTTACATCGACAAAAGAGGCGTTGATGTAGTCTTTATCTGGATCAGAAGACCTCAAAAACAGCCGAGCACTGTCCACTAAGATAAAATAGAAAAGAAGTTGCAAATAACGCAACATGACTAACTTACTTCAAAAGTAAGTAGGTTGCGATTTATTTATCACTCAAGTCATAACTTGCAACGAAATAGTTTTTAAAAAGGTACATGTACCTTTTGGAATATTTTGTAAGTCAGAGAAATCCTCGACTTAATTTCTCTTACATTCTCAATGAGTAAGTTTACATGTGTTTTTTTTTACAAGGGAATAAAATTACAGACGTCACGCACTTTGATTTTAAGTTTTGATTATATAAAAGAAATATATTAATGTGGTACTATATTGATATGAATGCTTTTGGAGGAGAATATTGATCGAAAGGGAAAGTTAAATACCGATTGTTTTCTTTAGCTCCCATCAGCGAATACTGGAAAACACGTGCATTACACACTTTGTTTAAAGATAATTTATTGTTAGCACATGCTGTCTCTCATCTGTTAATTAGTCATTGAGACCCATTTTAATAAATTTTGGCGGCAATCAGTTGCTATGGTAACGAGATATGACATCATAAGTAACATGAGGTCAAGCTATTTTTTTAATAGAAATGCGTGACTGTTTTTCAACTTTTCTCAGTGATAAAATAAACAATAAAACTCTAACAAAAGCAGCAAAATGTTTAATTGAAAAAAAAATACAACTCTATAAAAATTATTTGCAATAACTGTCCGATAGATTGAAATAGAATAAATTGGATAAATTGGAATTTTTAGTAAAATTCAAGATGTCGGCTATTTTTGATGAAGTCGCGGACCGGCAGAAGCGCCATAACCCATTATATTTAACTTATTTTGGAAAGCACATCACAGGCTATCGTTTACATGTAGATGTAAAATATTTTCGTAATATTGTAACACCGCAAAAACCCAAACGGGGGGGGGGGGGGGGGGGGGGGAGGGGTGATTGCAATCGCTGATCCCCTCCCCCCTCTTCTTGTACCACAGTTGGGGTATACGTTTGCGTATACGTCCACGGTTTAAGAAAACAGTAACATCCAATGAGGTCCCTCTGAGAATTGCTATTACTCACATCACGTCTCTGCCGTCTTTTTTTTTGTTCCGCGGTTGGTTGCAACCACCACCCCACATCCCCCACCCGTTTCCTTTGTCACACTGTGGGGGTATATAAGTTCGCCTGTACGTCCGAGGGTTAAAACATGGAACAGTTTTCGTCTTTCTCAGGTAACTCAAAGCAATAAAAATAAGGGGAATTAAAAGAAAGAGAAGCCAATACTTACATGGAACAATGTTTGGAAATCTGTTCTTGTGTATGTTTGCTGGTTTAAATGCTGCCGTTGAATCTTCTGAGCCTTCAGACTCACTGATAAACTTAAGACGCTAAACAAAAACGTATATTAATTAGCAAATAAACAAGACGTGTTTGCTGAAAAATTTTATGGTTGAAAGAAGCAAAAAGCTAAAAATGAAATAATCGTTACTAAGGTTTTTACAGTAAAAGTGCAAATGTCAGGTAAAAATGTGATGATAACAAAACCAAAACAACAGCTGTAATCGCATTGCGTCTTTGCATCTTTCTTTTTAAGAGGGAAGGAGGAGAGGCGGGGTGGTGTCGTTTTATTGTTCCAAGCCTTATTTTACATACATCAATCGATTGTCGGCACTGATTTTCTCACTGGCTCATTCAATTCGTTCCATAAGACACTGTCTTTAACTTAATATTTCGTGGTAGTTTACACACTGCAACCCCCTATCCTACCCTCCCATTTCCATTTAATTTCTACCTTGAATTCCTGGGAATATCCTGTCTGTTTAGACGCTTTATGAACTCTAGCGAGCTTGTTCATTCGTATGAGTAAGTCGTGCGGGGCAATCTCTGTATTTCCACAAACCAGAGCTTCCATCACAGCTTGATGCAAAAAAACATATTGTTCCTACAGAGGGATAAATTACAGAAGCAGTGTTCAGAATAAAAGCGTATAATACGAACCATTTGAAGAAAGTATACAAAAATATACAAGTGATACTTGAATGCTAGGTTTTGTAAGACGTAAACCTGTGGTTAACTTGAAAAAAAGGTAGGACGCTTAATAAAAATAAAATAACCGCACATTTTTAACACCCTTTGAGGGTCAAATAGACGTGAGAAAATTGAAATGATGATTCCATCGGCGTTCAAGAAATTCGGCGTTGACCCAATATGATAGAAAATACCGGGTATAACAGAAACCGAGTCTGCTATCATAAAGCTATTATAATACTATTAAACATTCATTAGGCCTTTGCTTACCTCCTTCTGTATCATATGAGGACGCTGTTTGCGCATGACATGCACGTAATTTGGGATAAACACACTGTTTTGCTCCTTGGCACTTTCCAACATAGCGTCAATAGCAAGGTATGTTCCAGTTCGTCCAACACCGGCACTACAAAAGCAAAAAATTTACATGTATTAACAAGTTTAAACTGTTAATCAGCAATCTACTGTCAGTTATGATAACAAAAATGATGAAAATGATGGTGACAGTGATGATGAAGATGACAATAATGATAAAGGTGAACCTTGCATTTTTAGGCAAAAACTAGAAATAAGCAAATAAACAGTATTCGTGTAGCATGTTTGAAATGAATGGAACAGTACTAATTAAAGTTCATTCTGCTTTCAAAGCATAATATAGGGTTTAAATTGACTCTGAAAAAAGTCAAATAAGGCAAAAGTCGAAAAAGTCGCTTCTCGAACGCCTTGTAATACTAGCATTTTTGTTAGGTTGTGAATCACGCTGCGTTATTCGCTTCTAGGTTTTAACCTGTCTCCGTTTCCGGGTAACAGTACCTTCGAAACGAGTTTAAAATTTTCTATTTACCTGCAATGCACGACAAGCGGTCCACCAGTTAGTTGATGTCTCACGTGAACCTTCCATCTGAATGCCAATAGAGGTGCGGAGTGATGGGGAACGCCCCTGTCTGGCCATGTAATGTAATGGTACTGAAGAACCTCACGCTTCTCAGAGTCCTATACAGAAACACCACATGTGTAAATGGTCTGAATCCCTATCCAGCAGAAATCTATATGGTGTGAATGTTCGTGGGGTTGGCGTTGGGGTTGGGGGTGGGTGGGGGTGGGGGTGGTGGCGTTTGTGGTGGTGGTCGGTTATTGTTTTTTACTTTAAGTACACAGTATATAACAACAGTATATAATTATTATGTAGTTATGATCTCAGATTTTAATACGAGTGTTAGTTAGTCCTAATAACGAAATTAAAATTTCCTTTCAAGTTTCGTAATTTTCCGTCTTTTGTAAACACATTTTAATTAATTAATTAATTTTGCGAAAATGTGGATATTTGAACATTACATCAACTAAACTAAACTAAGTTGCAAGAAAATACTTTCATCGTCACTTGATAGTGTTGGGTATCTAGTCAATTATCCGATAGTCCATTCCTGTTGGTATTGATTTTGGAGACCAAGGAGGTCAACAAGGATGACACAATAAGAGGGCGATAACCAATTTCAAAAACGTTGAATTACCATAAGCTTGGGAATAACAAGACAATAGTTACATTAACAGTCTTTTTAACGACTATATACATCTAGAAGATCACACGAGACAAGCTGCGTGATAAACTGGAAAGTTACCAAACCTGTAATTTGCACTGAAGGCAACTTCAATTATTTAAACTTCAATATGTAAACTTCAATTATGAAGTAAATTCACAAATTAAGAATATGCGAGAGGATTTGTTCAAATTCATTTGTAATTCGGAGCGTTTGAGACACCAATCAAAATAGTAACAGCAAGGGTGTTGCTGTTTCGTAACGTAATTTTTTGGTACCATACAGTATGTATTCAAGATGAGATCAGAAAGCTTTGATTTTGTACGAGTTTCCTATTTTTACTGAACCGCATGTTGTCAAAATAATGGCCGTTTTTATGCTTGATACGTTAAAGTCGTCCAGACGCAATTAACGTCTCAGACGTTAAATGCGTCTGGTATAAAAACGAGACGCTTTAAAGTAGATGGTCACAGGGAAAAACACAAGATTTTCTAAAGAAAACTATTCTCGGAAGTGACTGGATACGACTAAAGTCGTCCCCAAATAAATTTTAAGAGCACGAATATACAAATAGGGCTAAATCCGTCCTCTTTAAGGCCGTCCCGTTTTTATACTAGACGTATTTAACGTCTAAGACGTTAAAGTCGTCTGTTAAGTGCGTCTGAACGACGCACTTAAAAGAAAACGTTAAAGTCGTCAGACGTTAAATCCGCCTGGCTTATTTTCCGTTTTTATACTAGACGTTAAAGTCGTCTCGAGACGACTTTAACGTCTCAGACGATATTTACGTCTGTAGCATAAAAACGGCCAATGTTTAAACTTTACATTAACCATTTATTTTACATTGTCTTACCTTCACCAAAATAAACGTTCGGATGAGGTAATCAGCGAATGTTTCAGTCTTTTGAACAGTAACCATAATGTCGCCAAACTTGGAAGCATTATCCGGCCAATACTGTTCACACTTGACCTGAAAAAGACCAAATTGTTCGAGACACATTTTGGCAAAGTTTGGTGAGAATCGATTACTATGGTAATAGTTATGGCGTCATAAGTAGTATGAGGTGAAGCCATTTTAAGTAAAATATTTAGATCCAGTGCAAAAAACTTTGGATCAGTAGTAGTAACCGGGGGTTCAACCACACATACTCCCCATTTGCACAACGGTTGGGGCGTAAGGGCTTGTTTTCACATGTCAGGAAAGTCCCACATGATCAGGGATCGTAATATTTCTCGATTGTCCCAGATATTCCCGATATTGGATATTGGATAGAAACGTCGGAATTATCAGCATAATCAAGTAAAGACACGGGAAAGCGCGCCAAATCGCTTTGTGAGCGCTTGCTTTTACCAATTGGTGCCGAGCCTAACATATCGCCGAAGACCCAGACAGTCACAATTTATGTTTTCATTAATAGGGAATGATCGCCGACCATCGCAGTAATCTGGGATGCGTCACGGAAAAATCTTAAACGGTCCTATTTTCCCGATTCACCCCGACCATCCTAGATAATCGAGATGATCGAGGATTTCTACGATTTCGTGTTTTTTTAATTAAACAAAATATGGAACGGTCGGGAAACAGCAAAATTCCCGATTGTCTTGGATTTTCCCGACATATGGAAACCAGACTTAACGTGGCTCGACTTGGTTTTTGAGTGACGACAGCGTTTAACTTTGAGAAACTTGTGTACCACCACAAACGATTCAACGGAAAATCGATTACCACAGCTGTACTAGAGAAGTATTAAAGTTTCAGATGAGGTAAGTTTTATGGAAATCGGAGTAACCATAGCAACGTCATGACGTCATTCTCTGTTTTACTTTATACCGAATTACTTGTCATCAAGAGATAATTTTGGAAAACGCTCTCTGGATCTTTGACCTGACGTACTTGTCCTAAGGTCTACAAAATTTTACAAATTTCTATGGAAGCGTTTTCGAGAAAATTTTTAGTGAAGCTTTTGAGGTGTTAAAATACAACAAAAACAAAAAAAAAATTGAAATGTTATTAAAACTTATGTCTCCAAGGCTTGATGAAATAATATTTTGGTCTTAAATGAATTTTATACCATCCAAATACCTTGAGTGAAAATATCTGCGAAATCGTCTATTTGAATTTTATAAACGTTGGCTTGAATATGAACTGGTCTGGAGTGTTATTTCGCGTTTTTTATCAAAAATTGACCCTACACTTATTAAAATGGTCACGAATTTAAAAGCGATAGATGAATTTTGTTAAAACTTAGTCCTCATAAAGAATAATTAATATCAAATACAACTGCCAAGTTTCAAATTCATTGAAATGTTCTTAGGCCGTCAATTTTCAGCCACAACGTAGGAAAATATTGAGCTGATCTTCACGCAAGTGGTTTGTTGCTCTCATTATGCGTCTCCATTGTCTCGAATCGCCATGCAATTGTAAATTTAAATACATAATGAATTCATAAACACTTCATTGCTTTGTTTTAAGTGTTACGTGAATTTATCGTATGACCCGTACAGCCCCGCGAACCTTTTCTTTGCAAAACCATTGATGAAAGTCCCGTATGAGGGCCGTACGCATTTGCGCGAGCGGGGCCGGAAAAAGCCGTACGGCCCTACTACAAAAACGGTTGGCCTCGCGCGTTAAGATTTCAAGTAACTTTGTCTCCAAATTGGTCATATGATAAAATACTTATTGACTAAGTTAGGTCGGGCCGGATGGGAAAATATTTGGCTTTCGGTCATGGTGCACGGACCTCGCAGCGCTAGCGCACGGTCCGTACACCATGACCTCGAGCCAAATATTTTCCCATCGGCCCTCCCACTTAGTCAATAAGTACAAATCATGATATACTGAAAGCTACAATTCCATGGCGATTTGATACAATGGAGATGCATGATGAAACAACAAGCTACAACTGCGAGAAACAGCTCAATATTTTCCTGAGTTGGCGCTAAAAACTGACAGCCCTAGAATGTTTCAATGAATTTGAAACTTGGAGATTGTATTAAACATTTATTAATCATCACGAGGACTAAGTTCTAAAAAAATTAATCGATCGCTTTCTAATTCGTGACAATTTTAATAAGCGTATGGTCGATGTTTGATATAAAAGCGAAATAACACTCCAGGTCAGTTCGTATTCAAGCCAATATTTCTGAAATTCAAACGAAGCGATTTTCTTGAGATTTTCAGCTGAGGTATTTGGATGGTATAAAATTCATTTAAGACCAAAATGTTATTTCATCAAGTCTTGTAGACATACGTTTTAATAACATTTAAAAATTGTTTTGTTTTTGTTGTATTTTAACACCTTAAAACTTCACTCGAAATTTTCTCGAAAACGCTTCCATAGAAATTTGTAAAATTTTGTAGACCTTAGGACAAGTACGTCAGGTCAAAGATCCAGAGAGCGTTTTCCAAAATTATCTCTTGATGACAAGTAATTCGGTATTAAGTAAAACAGAGAATGACGTCATAACGTTTTATGGCAACTCCGATTTCCATAAAACTTACCTCATCTGAAACTTTAATCTTTCTCTAGTACAGCTGTACTAATCGATTTTCCGTTGGATCGTATGTGGTGGTACACAAGTTTCTCAAAGTTAAACGGTATCGACATTCAAAAACCCAGTCGAGCCACCTTAAGTTTTCGTGTATGTTTAAGGGTTAACCTTCTTTATGCGGCCAACGCGTTGGACTTGAGATTATGTTCTTTAAAAAGTTTATACATGAGTACCAATGGCCCGAGCGTAGCGAGGGTAATAAATTTGTCGTCCCTCGGGAGCTGAGCCGCGTGAATTCGAGCGAAATATATATCCTGTGCCCAAGTTCAGGAGCTGCCATAAAGCCATTATGGTAACAACCGGGATGGCACATTGTATACATAATTGTATATATATATATATATATACTTACAAATTAATGTGGGAAGGGAGATATGGACAACTAATTGCCTCATAATCTTTGGATCACCAACCTATTCTCGTTAGGAAGGCGATTCACAGCGATTTCTGAAATATATACATAGACAGTTAAATTTGTAATTTAATTTCCTTGGGGAGTGGACTGTGAATCGCTGAACGACTGGGTAAAGTGACGCGATCCTAATTGCAGAATTTGTGTAAATGTCTCCCAAGAGCTTTCCACTATGAAGCCACAAATGTGTTGTTTGTGTTTGTGTAAGTGTGGTTGTCTCAGTGGCCTAGTGGTTAAGGCATCTGTCCGGTCATCAGGAGACCCGGGTTCAACTCCCGGCTGAGGCACTTTTTCACTCATAATCTTTGTTGTGAAAATTTCTGTTCTCACTTTAACTGTCTATATATATATATATATATTAGAATAAAGCTTGTTGGATATCCAACGAAGATGCCACTTGTGAAAAGGATCCAAGGATACTGGACGCTTGCGCTTAATTAAATAAGCATAAATTGTTTAAACAAAAGCGAGAAGCGAACTCTTCACATGTCCTGAAGTTTAATGGCAGACGTTTCGCCCTTCCTTCCTTGTTCCACAAATTGTTAATTGTAAATCCAATAATGTCACTTGTAACAAATGCAATTTACAATATGTAGGATCCACCAGTAACGAGTTCAAGGTCAGATTTTGCAACCATAAATCATCGATGACCACGAATAAAAGCACGAAGCGTTTTGGAGTGCATAGCTTTGCACCCTGATGCCACAAAGCCTAAACAAAAGATCGGAGTTCAATTCAAAGAAGAGAATTAGATATAACTAAGACCTTTCATGCAGCCTCATTTCATCATTCGGTCTCTTTTTTTATTTTTTTTTTATCATTTTTATCATTGTAATTTTTAACTGATTTTACTCGATTACGTTACTTGCTGTTTGCAATTGTCTTGGCATTCAGGAGCTCTGTTCGGGGAACCTGTTATTTTCGCGTTGGCTTGTCGTTCAGGTGCCCTGAGCGGGGAATTTATTACTACTATTGTTTAGGGGCCCTGCTTGGGGACTTTGTTACTACATTGGCCTTGCGATAATTCGGCGGCCCTAATTAGGGAGCTTGTTATGCTTTTACAATTGCACAACACCATTACATTGTCATGTTTTTTACTTTTTAGCTTTATTTTTAGTTTATTACGTAACTTGTCAGCTTTACTCTATTACGTAACTTTTCGATAGTTTTAATTGCAACTTTTGTTATGTTAGAAGAATTATTATATATTAAGGAACTTATTTCTGTAAGAATTGTTATTCCAAGTGTTTTTGATCTTGTATATAAGCACTGAAGAAGCCCGAAGGGCGATACGACTGCCATTGTGAAGAGTGAATGAACTGAGTGAAATGTGCTTTGTATACATATACGGTATCTTGAGTTTACAGCTTCCATTCCTTTCATATGTGTAGCTCAATAAGAAATAACATTCGAATGGTTTAGTAAGGAGAATTTCTGTTTACAATTTGGATAAAAACATTTTGTTAGGAAAAAAATAATTTTTTGTTAGCAATTATGACCAGCTAATGTGTAGCAACTGTATACATATAGGTAAACACATGACACATCAACATTACTGCGTCACATTTATTATTGGAACAGTGATCAGTATCTTAAATCTCCTCAAAATATCAGTGTACGAGCAAGTGCATAGATTATGCAAATTGAGAACCTCATCACCTTCAACATGAGTTGTCTGTGGAAATTGAATACAAATTCACTATAGTTATATGGCTATGTGAACTGTATTAACACCAGTAAGGAGAATGTACATCAACATAGTAACCTCCTGTGATCTCAACCATTCAAGCGAATAGAGAATTGGGTTACCAAATATTTGATACCCAGTATATAGAACAAAAACTATAGCAGTATCTAAAGGGAACAGGTTAATTTGGGAGATAGCACTCACAAGCTTCAAAAATGGAATTTAATTGAGACAATAAAAAAAACATAATACCACTGCATATTGTCCTGTACCCATGTCCACAACAGTACTTATACATCCACTTTCAGATCAATTTTCCTTTTGACAAAAATTAATGAAGATAGGTGCGGGGGGGGGGGGGGGGGGGGGGGGGTGCAGTTACAGCGAACCACAGCTCAAAACCCAAAACTGAGCAGCACCAGCTTCCATTTATTTTATTTTAGGAAGGCAGGGCGCAAAGTACAAGTTAAATGGAAGAGTGGGAACGAAAATGTCTCAACTTTAAATTTTGGGGCCATTGCCAGCAAGCAACCCAACCTTTCCATTTAAATCAGAAATTCCATCTCTCCCTCCCACATCGCTAAAATGTTGCAGTGCATCCTCCCCCGAGCTTCGCGAGGTTATGCGAGACACGTATTTCTAGTAGTGGGAACTTTGCAATGTATTGCATGGAACTCCATCCAGGTCAGGAAGCAGCGATTCTTCTACAGTTACTTCATGCCACAGAAACCGGGTTAAGCGAAGACTGCGTTGTTCGTCTGTGGCTACTGTGCGACTTTACTTACTTTAATCGACATTATTTAGTTTCACGGGTATGTATACTTTTGACTAGGCCAGAAAACTATAAGTTTACCTTTCCTTGTTCAATGGTATTTGTCAGCATTACAATGGTGGTGCAGTTTTCTTGCCAGATCATCCGCCAGAAGTCATTGGTTGTTGCTGTATTTGGACCTAAAAAATGCAACATTGATAAGGAAAACAATTCAGAGTTTCTACGCTGCATAAATATCGCAACGTGTAACATCAGCTTATGGAGCCTAAAACATGCATATCACAACATTGTGCTTAGAGCGGTTTTCAATTGAGTTTCACGTGTAGTTTGTGTTTGCTTTGATTTTAATTGGCATTGTTACGCTTTAAGTTCATTTAGAAAAAAAAAACGTTATTTTCTTTACCAAACATAAGTAATGGAACTTTCTTGTTGGAGTTTTCGTGCACTTTGCGGCGGTTACATGCATTTGCTCTGAATTGTCATAGGCTCATTGGGTTTTCTGTTTCTGCTGTAATTGACTACAAGGGTTCATTGATTTGGCTTCACGGGACTCGATTAAGAACTTTTTAACTCAGTAATAAGTTCAAGCAACGAAAGTACATTGTATTTCTAGAAGTAATAAAACGTTCATATATATTTCTGGGATATACTTAATGACACATGAATGTTTAAAAGGTTTTACCTTGAGTTGCAATGTAACACATTGTTTTTTCATCGTATGTCTAAGGACAAAGAAGTGAGATATGAAAAAGACTGATAATACAACACAAGTGAAGAGTAGCATGCAATATATACACCTTTTTTGATAATTTGGCGGATATTTTATGAGTTGCGTAGTATTTTTCCAAGCCCCGTAGGGGTGAAGAAAAATGCGAGCAATGAGTAAAATATCCGCGCGTAAATAATCTCGGCTGTCAAACCATCAAATAAGGGATTTATTATTCGACGGCGTAATTGTCCATTAACTTCTTAAAATAGCCATAATATTTCACTCTCACTATGAGCGCGCGCACTTACAATTTAACTTTGCTCTGTTCCTAACTTTACAAACCAGTATGCTACAGTGTAATACGTTCGCATATTTTGCGCGTTCTCTTGCCCTTATATGGTTAAACGATGGCATAGTCGAATGATAAACAAACATAATTAAAAAAAAAAAAAAAACGTTCCTGCGCCTTGTTCAACTACGTACCGGAATGAACGTTGCATTGATGTAGTCAGACTTTGGTTCTCCCTCTATTTTCTCTAAGACAACCCGAGAATGATCATCTGTCAGAAAGAAAAAAAAAAGAAAGGTACAGTGAACTCTGTCTTAACCGGCTCCGTAGGAACCATCTCTAGCTGTCCGCCTTATAAAGAGTTTAGTTACGGACAAAAATTCGGTCAAAACCGGCCAATAGTAGACCTCTTTAGCTTGTATGTTTTGTTTCCCCAATGTAGTTCATGTGATGTTACCCTTGTGAACCGTTTCTTTTAAATATTGATTTCTTCACGTGCATATGTCTGCATAATTTATGAAAAGACTAGGGACAAATTCCCTTGAGAACATCACATGACCTAAATTGGGAAAACAAAACATACAAGCTAACGAGGTCTATTGACGTCCATCTTGGAGAGTTGTCCGTCTTACAGGGGTGTCCGTCTTAACTTTTCACTCCCAGATTCAATTATGGAGACATGCAGTGTAGTTCTATCTTTTAGTTTTGAGCCTGCTGACGAAATCCTTTGGTGTACACATTCAAATGAAACATTCGGCCTTACTTTTTTTGCATAGTACCATTTGTTTTTCAATGTTTTACAGACCGAAATTTATTTACCTTGAATTTTTGGATATTTGGTACCCTTGGAAGTTAAGGGGCAAGATTTCCCTGAACATGCGGTGATACTGAATTCTCAGATGTCAAAAAAGGCAATTTCGATATATTAAAATTCGTAACTGGCTCCGAGGCTTAGGGAACTAAAACTAAACAATCGCATCGAAGGTCAGTGTTGATGAATAACTGATCTATTTTTCGGAGTCAAATAGAAACTTTAACATATCGAGATATTAATATTGATTACAGATTTAGGCATTCAATCCAAATTTCTAGTTCCAAGTTGACTAATATCTTATATACGCCTTTAACAATATTGATATATATATATATATATATATATATATATATATGAAGGCATCTGTACGCTGCCGAAATATAGGTGTTTTAAGAAAAAAGTGTTTTCTCTTGTGTTAGAGTATATATATATATATATATATATATATATATATATGTTGTAGTTAATTTTTTATCTCAGGTAATTTTTTTTTTCCATTGTTTTTGGGTATGGTAATATATGCTAATAAATTTGAAACAAAGGAAAAACAAAAATTACCTGAAATAAAAAATTAACTACATTAACTATATATATATATATATATATATAGCAGTTGATATATAATAGAAAAAATACAATTGAAATAAAATAAATTGCAAATAACATGAACAAATTACAAAAGATCACAACTACAAAACAAATGTCCTTTAAGAAAAAACAAAAACAGTGGCAAGCGATGATATGTACTTACAAGTCACTATGTTACCATAACGGTTTTTGATTTTGTTATTCTTTGCAACTTCCCAGGTTGAAAGCATGCCTCCCGGTAGATCCTAAAATAAATACATAAACAAATAAATAAACAAATAAATAATAAATGATAATATTTAATACGTAAAACTTTTCTGATCAATGTTTCCATTCTTCATTGGTGTTCACAAATTTTAACATTCTGGAAAAGGAAAAGCGGTGTCTATATTAAAAATAAAACAACAACACCATAGGTATGTAATCGTCCAAAGGAAATCAATTTTTCGTAGTTCACGTGACCTTATCGTCAAGTATTCAAACAACCACTTTCAAAGATAAATGACTCAATGCGCTTAGAAACTAAAATTATCCAAATGTTCGAAGCTTCTTCCCTTTCATCAGTTGAAAATCAGTGGAACCTGTTCAAAAACACACCTATTTCTTCACCAATTAAAACAGAGAATTTTGACAATTTGTTCATCATCTTACCTTGAATTCCTGCCGTAACACCGCTGCACCATTACTGGACTTGCTCTTGAAGTACGCTGCAAACTCAGAGGCGATAATTGGTCTCGGTTTGCTGTCTTCAGCTTCACTGTAAATTGGTTCTTTTACTTGAGACGGAGTTGCCTTTGCGGCATCTGGGTAAAGAGCATTGCAAAGTTCAATACATAAATATATATTCAAACAGTTTCCATTAACCTCACATAAGAGCGTTATATAAATACAACTTTTTATCCCAGGCAGAATACACATGAGCTTTCAACGTAATTGCTCGTTTAATCTAGTGAATTTCCTTGAACTTTGAAATCTCGTTTTTGTCATGATGCATATCCGGTTTACATTACGTAAGGTATTCTGCCCAGGATTCCAATAGGTCATGTGGCGAGATGACGTTATTCGACGTGGATTATGCGTCATCATATCAAATAGCCACCGTCTTGGATTTCTGTTATTTTAAGTGTCAAAATCGAGTCCAAATAAATCAAAATCAGAAGTAATGATCTTACATTATCACAAAAGAATGTTCCTAAATACATGTTGGAAAAAGTAATAAAGTCTGGTGGGAAGCGACGTTGTTTAAGTTGTAAACAACGATTTTCAGATAGCGTGGTCACATACATTAACGTATTTTCACAGTGGAATAAGACATTGTAAATTACTGTAAGTTATGTAATAAAACAATTAAATCACCTTTTCCATTTCGCATGTCAGCCACATTCTGGTAAACCTGATTGGCTGGTTGGTTTGTGGTATCCTTTTTAGTATTCTGATAAATCCGGTCGTCTTGTTTCGATTTGGCATTATCTTTGACATTTTGATAAATCTGGTTGTTCGTTTCTGCAGGAGAGTCCATTTCCATAACATTTTGATAGACCAGGTTGGTGTTGCTTGAAGTGGACTGAGGAGTATCACTTCCGATGTCATCGAGTTGAACATGAACTTTTTTGTCACTTTCTCTCTGTGACCTCTTCCTCCTTATGATAACAAAGAGAATACGAAAAAAAATATGCTAACCTTACTTTTACTGTCGACGTCGCTGGTATACCGTGAAATATCTCACAAATGATTTCATTTTCTTTGTTTTCCCTACGAATTTTGGGCTTTTTTTAGGTCACGAGTATGATGTTTCATGTTATATATAGCACGAGAAAGCATTTCACCAACATTTCACCTACCTCACGCTGTCATATATTTCTAGAATTTATAATGCACTGTAAATGACGATAACAATTGTCCGTCGAAACACGTCTTGTGAAATTAAAAATGTCGATACATTGCTACTTTGTTTGCTGCTGTCAAAACCAAATAAGTCGATAAAACAAAAGACGGTCGTCAAAAGTGTCAGCCCCTTGACTACATGGAGCTAAATCGATGTGTAGCTTTAACCCTATTTAGCCTGGGCGTTTTTGGATTTCTGAGCTCAACTTCGCAACTTCAAGAGCAAGTTTTTTTCTGATCGAGAACCAAGAAAATCTTATCAATTTGAAAATTTTTATTACTAATTACCATGTGGAATGCGCGCAATAAACGTTTTAGTTACTGTAAACACCTATATTTTCGCGACGCCTTTTTCGTGCCCATGCCTCCCGTGCCAAAAAACTATATTGAGGCACCTTAAAAAGTATTCTCATGTATTTTTTTTACGAAGTTTTCTATTAAAGTTCTGTAAGCCAATTTTACTAGAACAAAGTACGTGTAGATAAAAGTCACATTTATACATCTGATTAGTCGGGGATAATTCGACGCGAAAAGCTTCTGCAACAGCTGATGGCATTTTAAAAGTGAAAACGCAAAAATGTACCAAACCACATTCTAACCCCTAAAAACTTCGACGAGTTCCCCGTCACTTAAAATGCGATTATCCTGGGGTACATACCTTCGATAGAAAAGCAATGCGATAACCACCAATGGTATGAATAGAAGTAACAAGACCACAGGTACAACAACCGCCGTTGTGTTAAGGGAACCCTTGGAACCCTCGGAGTTGTTAGTAACTGAAATATATGTGCAATGCATTAGAGAAGAATAACGGCAATGTTGATCATATATATTATAACAAATTGACAATAGTAACATCATGCAATAATGTTATGGTATGTTTCAAATGTATCGTTTTTAGTTTCTTAATGTGGCTCGCAATATTTCCCAGTATTTTCAATAAGTTATCATATCAATAACAAAATTCTCGATTGTGATTGGTCATCTACGCGCCTATTTCTTACGTAATTGGCGTGCGGTCACGTGGGTGTCCAATTACAGCTATCCAATTACAACTTTTTGTAATTGGATAGTTGTAGTTGGACAGCTATGTTGCGCGCGCGCGTCAGTCAGTTGCACTTAAATGGGTTCTTTTTTCTCGCTGTTTCCTCCTGCTTTCAAACTCATAGAAAATAAACTTGACGTTTTGAGTAAAAAAAACTCCACATAGACTTTTTAATCTCGAATTTTGTTATTGATTCGATTAATTAGTATTTGAACTTCGTGTCGTACAATTCAGGGATAATCGTGCTCGTAATTTCAAATCGTCCTCGTCCGATTACTCCCTTAATTGTACTCCACTCAGCCCAATTACTATTACTGATACTTTGATGGATCACTTTTCTATTCTTTATCAGTAGAAACTATTGCGAGTCCCCTTAAAGGCGCTGTTACACTAGACAATATTTCGTGCAACTTGTCTCGCAACAACTAAAAACCGTGCGTTGCGATGCTGCGAGACAAGTTGCCTGGAGGGTGTTACACTGGGCAATGTTTCTTGCAATTTGTCTCGCTCGACGGTGACGAACAGCGGAGAGGACTGGTACGATTACAAAAGGAGCAATTTCATTGGCTGAAGTCACAAAACGTTGCGACACAAGTTGCAGGAAACATGTTACACTACGCAACGCTTGAAACATTCGTTGCGGCGTGGCGAGAATCGTTGCGAAAAGTAGAACCGACTTCTACTTCTCGCAACGATTGCGGCAACAAAAAAACCGCGAGAAATGTTTGTTGCGGGGTATGTTACACTGGGCAATTTTTCATGCAACTTGTGTCGCAACAAAATTGCGAGACAAGTTGCACGAAACATTGCCTAGTGTAACATCGCCTTAAGCCACGGTTTTTGCTGTCCACAAGCAAACTTTATCGGAGTTTTTATTGTAGCAGCACTTAAATGTTGTTACCTTGAGTGACGGATATTTTGGCAACTTTGCTATATCCTCCTTCTAAGACAACCTAAGATATCGAGATCACAAACAAAAGTCAAAAATTGTACCCAAAACGTTTATATAAAAGTACACAATGTTCACGAAGACGAATATTGTTTAACATATCGCATGCATTCGAACATCCGATGGACAACATTGGACTGGAATTCGAATTTGTGTATGTTTATTGCCTTCGTATAAAAAAAAAAACAGTACAATATTATACCGTCCTGCTATTAAGTTAAATTGTTGTGAGCCTATGCGTTCAGCTTTAAATGTAATTTCGATACGTATTTTTTAAAACTTTTTTCCAATACACCGCTATAATTTTGTCTCATTATTTTCTTTATTTTAATTCGGGACACGAAAATGGTCGCGCAGCTTTTGTTTTGAATGCTTATTGCAGTTATTCGCCCGAAACAAATATATATCAGCGGTGCAGTCATTTCATTTCCATTTTTGTTTTCTTATAATATATATATATATAATATATATATATATATATATATATATATATATTACAATGGATTTCAAAAAGCGCTCAACTTTAATTCATTAGAGAAGCAAAGACAAATTTATATATATATAAATATATATGATGCTTGTAACGGTTTTTAGTCACCCTGAAGAAGAGCACTGAATGTGCTCAAAATATAGGTGTCAGACAAAAATAGTAATGGTTTGTCTTCATTTGTGTTAAATATATATATATAAGTAGGATAAATATGGTTGACCAAACGAATGACTCCCAGTAGAAGGATCCACGTAGAATACAGTGCTTTTATGTGAATTAGTAGATAAGTGTACGAAGATGTGACATAGAAACAAACTTCTAACTGTTTCGGCTGTTTAATAATATATATATATATATATATATATATATATATATATATATATATATAGACTTACTCATTGCATTAAGCATATAAATCTAAACAGAATATTAGACTGTGATTTGATACCATATGTTAGTCAATGTGCACTAAATCGATCGCAGCTCGTTTGTTTAAGTTAAGACAATGACTCAATGATGTTGCGTTTACTTACGTTCTTATCAAGGCTGATAGCTCTCTGGTATACATTATACACATGTCCTTTTTCAAGTGCGCTGTTTAGGTAACCTCCATAGTCCTTCTCGTCACCAATTGTAAATGTCCAGACTACTTTGTGCACCGGATCATTGCTTATCTCTGCAGCAATGTAAAAGTTCAAGTTTGATTCGGAGGCGTTTTTTGAATCAGCTGGTAAGTCTATAACACCGTCAGCAACTTTCTGAACTATAACCTGATAAGCACTGAAAACGAAAAACATAAAACACTTTTTTTTAGAACAACATAACAATATAGCACTAGACATAATGAAGAGAGGAGTCAGGTGTAGGTATTTATTGAAATTGAAAAACCTTCGGTTATTGAAATGCAAACATCATAGAGAAATAACAGTAGTTTATTTCGTTGATGGAACAATGCGAACCAATTTATCATTTGTGCAGTCAATCGGTCAGTCACTAAGGGTGTAATCGTAGTAGAGGACAATTAGGAGATTGTTTCAGAACTTTTGTCTCTAAAACGTATTCACACCAGGGATAAAAGTACGAAAAAAAAAACAGTTCCAGATTAGGTCTTAAAGTCAATGAAACTAATCAAACGAGTTGTATTATTATCATTATATTTTTATCATTTTTATCATTATTTTTTTCATCTGATTTGTTCAAATATGTACTTGTATGCAACAGCAACAGTTTGACGACAATTGGATCCTTTTGATCAATGTAGGCATCTAATATCAAAATATCATTTAAACAGAATGATCCATTGTTATCCATGTTTGTCGACCCGTAAGACTTGTCAGTCACGAACATTTCATTCTAAGAAATACCTTATCGGGCCGTTTCGTTGCTTTGCAGGCCATAACTGAACAATAGCACTTGACTCGGAGACGCTTATATCTGATACATTGCTAACGTCTGGCGCCAGAGGTTCTAAAAAGCGAGTAATCATTTAGTATTACAAGTAAACTGCTGCATGGCAAATATCCCAATAACTACAAAGTTATGGAATCATTTGTACTGTTTTTAAATTAAAATTGATCAGGATAGTACAGAAACACGTTGTGTTCCAATGCTGAAGTTTATTATCGTTTGTCTCACGATGGAGTCACTTCGGATGTAAATCGTACACACGTCGGGTTAAAGAGGCTATCCACATTGTAAGATGTCAACCTAACAATAAGGGTGGATGCCAAAGGTCCAGCAACACAACGACAAAAGAACAGTGCAACAGAGGACCGAAGAAAGAACACCTTCCCCCCGGAATAATGAGTATCAAGTTCCACCAATCAAATCGGGCATACTTGTCCAATCCTCTGACAAATGTATGCATAGCATTGTACTGTAATACATTGTGCTGTATTGTGCCGTTCAAGAATGTATTGTTAAACCACGCCGGGCCAGCGCGCGTCTCAAAGGTGCAGTTAGGCGCCTGCTGTAGCTCTATGTTCAGCCAGCGGTATTGATATGAAATTTAAGTTAAAAATGGCGGCTAATGTGATATGTGAAGCCACGAAGATCCTACGCCCTCTGCGTAATGATGTTCATAACTTTGTCCTGTTTGAAAATGAAGTTGAGGAAAACCTAATGAAATTATTCGAAAAGCATCGAAATAATCAGAATTCGATTGAAAGAGTGCGAAATTCGTTCATTGAAGTTGGGTCGATATTGCTGGGGAAATAACCATCTAGCTGAAAAAGTTGCACAGGCGACTCAGTTCCCGGAATAAAGCCCGTAATCCTTGGACTGTCCAAGTTACAAGGGATTTGCCAGTGCAATTATTCGCTTTTCTTATGCATATGGTTAAGGAGGCAAGGTCAACTTGCTGTGTCACCCATTCGCAAAGCAGATTCCTGGATATCATTATTTACACCGAAGAGAATCGAGTGGTTAGAGATTTATCTCTACTTTGCGACGTCAACCGAGAAGCAATCCTGGAACATTTTACAAAGACATTTCAGGGTCCCAGGAAAGGAAATGCAAGGGTGGTTGTGAGTGCCCAAAAGCCATTTACCTTGTCTTACTCTAGGAAAGGGTCATCTGTTGTAATTTAATGCTACTACAAGTTTACAAATGCATATGGATATATTTTTGAAAGTTGGATTAGACTGTTGTAAAACTAATAGACTGACACTTCATTGCTCAAGTTTTAAATTTACTGTTTAATGTGTAATCTGCTACAACTTATGACCCAATATTTTTTGACAAGTTTATGAAAGTGTACATTTATGGGTCCTTATAAATAAATGTATGTTTATAATTAAGTAAACATATACATGTTTCCCACATTACAATGCATTTCATGTGTTATCTGTAACAACTTTTGGCCCATTTCTTTAAAAAATTATGAAAGTGAACATAATGGGTCATCACGAATAAAGAAATATTTGTTCATTGTCCACTTCAAGGCCCTCATTTTGTTAATAGTTAATTATTCATGTATGTAGTATGTTGTTGTAAATAGCTGCCGCTGCCCATTGCCGGATTAGTGCTAACTACAGGCAATTATGTTAATTAAAGCTAAGTGTCGAAAGCAATCAACAGCAACAACAACTTTCATTGTACTAAAAATCCCTGATGCATCCCTGATGCCCTCAGCAATCAATAACTTTGGTTTTGGTTTCTCTATGGTTTGAGATTGGCCGAGTAGTCTAATTGCTAAGTGATCAGTTTGGTTTTTTTTTGCAACACCAAATTGAAAACCACTCTAAATAAACTAATACATATAGTTAGGCTTAGCCTAACAGCGGCGCCCTCTGAAGACCCTCTGAACAAGCTTAACTAAGATGAAACTTAACTAATAGGTGAAAGGTCGGAAGCACAAGAATTAAGATTAATATTGACGACCGGGCTATTTTTCAATTTTAGCAATTCTCAAAAACAGTATTACCCGACCGTCTGCACAGTACATTTAGACCGTACAAAAGTTCACAAAAACAACTTTATCTCCGTCTAGAATAACTATTACGACTACTGTTAAAAAATGCAGTTGTAGCTTGTCAAAAAATGCCTGAGAAACTGATTTGGAAATCAAAATTGCCAAAAATACAAACATATTTGCATACGGCCACGCTAGTGAAGTTATAACTATAATAAAATTCAAGTCTTGTTTTGTTTACATAAAATCGCTTTTCAACCTATGTAATGAATGAACAAACACATAAAAATGGACAACACAATCTTCTTTCGATAAATTTTATTCAAATCTCCATTAGTTTATGTTGAAAAGCAAAACGGAAAACGCGCATCGAGGCCGAGCCGTGTCTTCGATGAAATTCAAGAAATTAATACAACTGAATTTAAGCTACACGTTTAAAAACAATTCTCCAAAACTAACGAGAACACATTAACAAAAAGTCAATCACAGATTGATATCTAGATAAATTTCCATCGAAAAATGTAATTTGTTTTACCTTTAAGTCCCTCCGGCGACTACTGTGCTTGGAAATTCTTTAAATCTCCGCTTTGGTGCTGAAATCCGTAAAACGAACCCATCTCTCGCATTGCTAAAAACGTATATAGTTCCTCGAAGCAAGATTTTATCCCTGAAAGCTCTTCTTTTTCCACTAAAGCGGCTCCTGAGTATCCCTTAATTAGCATGCCTGTCTTGAGTAGCAAACCACGAAAAAATGCAGGAAAATAACGACTTTAATTTAAACCGTTTTCTCCGCTCAGTAAACACAGCAAAACATCAAAGTGTTTTCCCAGCTGACGTGACATTCGGCCGTGTAACCGCGCGAAAAAAAAGCCTCGCTTTGGTTTCAACATGACGTCGTACGCGCATATTTTGCGACGTCATACGCGCCCGCGAGCTAGTCCTCCGCTAAGATCCCGGATGTTGTGTGGCGTCATACGCGCATGCGCGCTAGCCTTGCGCGACACACATCTCCGACACACATGTTTTTGTTGCAGACAGCGCCCGCGAAACATTCCGCTAGCCATGACCATGAAAAATGAGGGCATAGGTTCTATGAGTATGGGGCACCGCAGCCGGGCCTTCGGCCCGGCTAGGCTCCGCTAAAAATATGTTTCCCACAACACATTTGAGCCACATAATGCCTACTGCTTTACAAGCCTACTTCTAGTCCTGCATGTGATTAAATGTTTCTGATTTTTTAACTATGTCCTGGTGTCACCTAACAGCTGCGGCAAAACTTTTTCCTGCTCAACACTCTGTTGGATAAATTTCATAATTGGATCACTACAGAATGTACATTTTTCATCAGTGGGACTAGCTTTCTCTAAATTGCAGTAGCAAAACCTTGGGTCAGAAAACACCCTGTCTGGGATGTATACAGCAGTATGCTTGTATGTACTAAGGTTGAACCCTTGTTCAGGAAGCCACACTAACATTACAAACTCATGCTTGAAAATCTCATACCGGCGCCTTTTATAAAATGTATTTTCGCTTAGTTTTTTCAAAGCAATATGTTTTGCCTCCCTCCCTTCCATTGTTACAATACCAAACCCTTGTCCATATTTCTCATGTAACTCTTCAGTGTGGGAAGGAATGATGTGTCCAATTGTCCACACAGTAGGATTTACTGAGGTATGGAGAAACAATGCATTCACCCGATAATAGTCACGAGCACTAATGCTCAGTTCTGCAAGCTGATCAACAGTAATATCAAACCTACTGAAGAGTGAGACACAATCCCTTAGTCTCAGTCCAAGGTATGTGTTGTAGTTATTTTTTTATCTTAGGTAATTTTTATTTTTCCATTGTTTTTGGGTATGGTAATATATGCTAATGAATTTGAAACAAAGGAAAAACAAAAATTAATTAACTGGAATAAAAAAATTAACTACAACATATGCAAAAATCAGAACTGTTTTCCTTTGTTGGTGTTAAGTTATTCTCAGAACCTCCATGGATTGTGAAAGCAGTTATCATTGTTTCATGCCGTCTTTTCGCTCCTGTTCTTGGTGGCATATTTGATTTCCCATCCACCAAAATAGTTGGGGATCTTGTTCGTGAACTAATATCAGTGTTAACTGGTTGTAACTGCAACGAAAAATACATCATTACCCCCTTTTCTATACGGCACTAAAAAATATAATCTTATAGTGAAGACTATTATACTAACCTGAACATTTTGAGTTTCACTTGTCAAGTCTCTCAACACTTCCCCTGAATCACTGACCTTAATAGGTAACAAAAAATGAAATTAATCAGTCACTTGAAAAATGTTCATTCCACAAATAAAACAAAAGCTAACAGCAATTAATTAATTATTATAAGTGGCAATTGATAGATGTAGCATTTTCCAGAAATGATGTACAAATCAGAAGTATTTATCAATACATAAAAAGAAAAATAAACTTCCTTTAATTTCTAACTAACAGAGTAGCTTGTTTAATGCTAATATCTTTAAGTTAACTACCTGTAAAAACTAATTAACTTAAGCTTATTATATATAACAAGCAAAATAACCAGCTACCTAAATAACTAACTACAGTCATGTAATCTATTAATTTATACCTAATGCACTGAAAAACACAACACAGAATATCTTGTTGCTTATTAACAGCATGTATCAGTGTTTGATCAGTTAATTAATATAACTCAATAATTACATGTATGTCCTCACTGACTATCCTAACTAACCTTTGATTTAAGTCTATTAATTTTCCTCGTGTTTTTGCTAATCTCTGCCTTCAAACTTCTACACTGTTCCACTGCTTTCTACCTCATTTCCTTTCTGGCCCTCATAAAAGCATTAACATCGAATCGACTGTTCCTAGTGTGTGGCATAATGCTAACAGTTCACCTAGTGCAATACACAAGACACTGTTATGCGTTTGGCCCGGGTATTCAGATATAAGCTAAAATTCAGCAAAACAAAAACGATACGATTCTTCTCTATGTCTTAAAGATGTAAAATATTTCCTTGAAATGCTGTTGTTTGGAAAACTGTTAAATTCTTTCGGAGCCAAAAACTTACCTTTGTAATGTCGAGCAAGTCCACGCCATTAGACCAAGAAAGTCACTCGTAGAAAGTCCGTCCTTCGATAGCAAAACCATGACATGTTTGGTATCTTCTGAAAGCTAATGGAACAACCTACCATATTCTTTTGTGAATGAAGCATCACAGCTTTCCCAGAAGGCATGAGGACCCTTTATTTATACCAAACCTTACTCATCCCCAGTCTTCTCTCGAAAATTCCGAATTCCGTCGCCATTTTTGAAAACATTGCAATGCAGCTTTGTGACGCGCGCTGGCCCGGCGTGAAACTATTGTTATGGTCATATAATACAATACAATGCTATGCATAAATTTGTCCGAGTACTGGAAAACCCTCAAATCGGGATACTAGTCGAGCTCATCACGTGGTTAAGACTAGCAGTTAGCGTCACGATTACCATCTCATCGTGAGACTTACAAACGATAATATACCTTATTGTTGTACCTTAACACGATCTGGTTTATTAAATTAATTTCAAGCTTACAATGTGGCTATTTATAGATGGATATTTTCCCCTCCAGATAAGCCAATACGAAGGGAAAAAGATATGGCGTTAATTTTCCTTAAATTATGAGCATTATCCATGAGCGACACATGCAAATTTGTTCCTTTATGATCGATGGTGGTCAGATTTCTGGAGACTTTTCACTTCATATCCGTTTACGCAAAGAACCAATCAGACTACGAGCTTCAGTCTCTAGGCCAAATTCTTGCCGCGGGCACGAGGTCCTGTTAGATATTATGTCACGCCCATTTTTATCTTGCGATCAGAGACGAGAAACTTAGGGCGCTGCTAAAATTGTGCCTCATCGCAGGAAACATAGGGGGAGCAGTAACAATCTAGGCTCATTTAAATCGACTCATACTAAGTTAAGGACTAACCGATGAGCCATAAGGCTCCCTATCTACAATGTTTCAAAACGGCGGGTTCTAATCACGAGGCGCTGGTGAGGGTAGCAAGGACCACGCCTCGTTCTACCAAATCACCTTGTGCTACTAAAAGCGTTGTATGAAACGCCATCAGTTTTCCTATCCAATTCGCTTTCGACTTAAAGGGGAAGTATCACGGGAATGTTTATGTTTTTTTGGTCAAAACCATGCAACAATACCTTTACTTATTTACAAAATAATACTAAAAAACCAAGAGAGTGTAATCAACCAATTCTTGAAAGATGGACGGAAATGTGGTAACTTGAAAAATATTAGGCTAATTTTTTTCAAGTTCTCCAGGTACTACGGTTTTCCCCTCTCTTCAAAAACCAACACTTCCTAATTCCAATTAGATCTGGAAAGTGCGTGCTAAATACCTTTGACACTCAAATAAAGTGGTTTATTTTTATTTATTATTTATTCTATTTCATTGAGACCCAGTCCGCCTATGTGTTTATTTGTCAATGTCTATGTGTTTATTAACATATACATAAAAAAGGGCCATTCAACCAAAGAACAACAACAAGAACATAACAAATATAAAAAAATGCTTACCCGCAATATCTGTCTTCACATTAACAGTTATGGATAAACTGTTACCACATTTAGAGACACCATAAACCTCAAAGCTGTACGAAGTACCAGGAATCAAATCCGTCAGTGTGTATGTTGTTGCTTTATTTGCATTTTTTGATCCTCTGTCTGAAAATTGCTCGTCGTAATCTTTCTTTGCAGTGTACTTGATCTTGATAAAACAAACAAAACGGTAAAGGAGACATGCTCGAAATAAAAAAAGGGCTGGTTAACGTGAGAGTGATTACTTTTAAAGAGATTTATCTGTTACGTATTCTAATAAAGAAAACCAATGAGAGAGCCTGACTTTACATCACCGCCATCGAAGTGAAGTTAAGGTCGCTCGTAACAGTTTTTTGACGCGCGCCGACTGGGTTCTAAACACGCGCGGAACACACGAAAAATAGATACAATAGCAGCAATAAAAAAATGGCGACCGAATAGTATTTCCTCATTTTCAAGTTTTCGTTCACTTGGCAAGCAGTTTATTTCACCGAGCTTGAAAAAAATCTGTCTTTTCTTTGATCTTCGAGCCGGCTTCTGGTTTGGCTGATCATAGCGCAAAACACAAAGATCTTAGCGAACCAACACCGATAAACTCGATCAACATTAACGCGGCGCCATGCATGTATAATTGACAACTAAAATAATTAATTTTTAAAATTCAAAAATAAACTTTATTTCGAACCAGTTAAAATAATATCATATATAGGGCTAGTTAGATTTATAAGAGTTCATCAGATTAAGGTTTTACCAAAATAACAACAAGGTTACTAAAGTATAAACAAGCACGCAGTAGAAACGAATGAATACAAAGCGAAGTTACGGTAATAAAAAGAAAAATAAACGGAATAAATATCGGGTATAATGAAACTACAGCTGAGAATTGCAGCCATCAGGACAAACTGTAAACTCAACATTTTGCTATGATGAACCAAGGTTTGTAGAATCATATTTTCCTTACTCAGGAAAAAGATTTGAGAGTACTTACAGCTATTCCCATGCAGCAAGTCTCCAACGTATGCCTGCTCAATTCAGACGCCACGAAGAACGAAACATTTGTAATTCTGAACAAAAAAACTTAATTACTGTCACTTTGAGATTGGATTGTAGAACTAATTATGTCGCCATGTGTTTTTTCCTCGTATTTAGCAACAAGTCGTTCAATTAAAACGACGAAAAAGACCCGATAAAAAAGTACATGGCTCAAAACGTCGCTGGCAGTGCTTTCAATTACGATGATTTTTGTAAAACTTACTCAACTTTTGGCAAAAAAAAAAGTCTGCATTGTGATTAATCCACGGTCAATTTTATCATCGTGAACACATGAACAAAGAGAATAAGCTTACTTCCCGACATCTTTTAGCACTACGAAGGAAACAACCGTAAATAATAAGAGCGAATGTGATGTAAAAATTTAATATAATTATAATAAGGGACGGACCATTATTATTTTTTTGACTGGGTAAGGTGTGTGTGTGCGTGTGTGTGTGTGTGTGTGTGTGTGTGTGTGTGTGTGTGTGGTGGGGGGGGGGAGGGGTGGATTTCACATGCAAACATTTTTTTTACATGCGGCACCTACTGCAAACAATTTATTTTCATACCAAACTATTGACCCCTCAGACAAGACATTTGCTCCAGGCGTGCGCGCTATTGTTTTGTTTTGGATTTCTATTATTTTGGTTTTTGTTTTAGTTTTAAGAGCAGTATGCATAGCTAATGTATGGGGTTATACGGAAATATTTCCGATATCAATACTATCTTACTTGTTTATTTAACCTTGAAGCGCGGGGTTTCCTTGATAGCCGTGATTTCCGCTTTCTTTCTGATTTCCCTCGTTCTCACCGCAAGGTCATGCACTGACAGACGAGCAAACGAACGTAAACACGATGCCGACCAAAGGAAGCCGTACACTCAGTCGAAGCATCGTGCGGCTGATTAGTGCAAAATGACGGAGGTTTTTTCGCTTGGACCAAAGCAATATTTACTAGACTCCAGTCTTTCCAAAACCGAGTGTGGATGTTGACATTGCCCCTGTTAAAAAGAGTTAGAACGCTTAAAGCGATGACCGCGTGGTCGAACTCTATACAAGCGTTTTTACGAAATTGCTCACTTCAAGGTCACAATGACGCAACTTTTTTTTTTTTTTTTTTTTAAGTTATTAAAATATTTTAACGTTCCTAGATAGAATAATAACCATAGTATTGGGATCCGAGCGTGGATTTCAGAAAAGTAACTCAGAAATGCGCGAAATTTTGATTTTCATTTCAAAAAATAACCTTTTTGCTATGATTTTAGGGTCAAATTGGGAGCCTGGTGACTAGTGAAAATACTATATAGGCAAATGTCACCCAATTTTTTGCCATGGTCTCCGTCCAACTGCCATACGTCCAGCAAACAATTTTTTTCTTTATTTTTTTGCTTGCAAACAACTTATTTCAGTGTTTATAGCCTCTAGCCTCTGTAAACAATGTATTTCAAAATTTTCCAACCCCCCTCCCCGTCAAAAAAAAAAAATAATAATAATGATCCGTCCCTAAAGCTCACCATTACATTATGAGGAAACCTAATGGTAAGTTCTGAACTTCCATAAAAGACTAAAAAGCGTAAAAGCTTACTAAATACATGGCAAGGAAGCAAAAACGTTTATTCGATCGCACAATGTGGTCTGTAGGTGTCCGCGCGTGTACACGCAAAGGCCAGCGATAATCCTGACTGAGCATGAGTAAATGTCGATCTTCTAAAATCCAGATTTTGAATTGCGCGAGTTCCCGTGTGGATTATTATGAAACTCACGAAGGCTTTCACACGTGAACAAGCTCGGTGACCCCCATTTTTTATTCTTTCAATATTTTTTTCCTTATTAAGAGGAAAAGTCAGACAAAATTTACACTCACAAATTGTCTTTATCTACGTTTATAAAAAATCTGCTCCAAGGAATTTTTTAAAATATTTTTACACGTTCTTTTTTAAATGCCAAACGTTTTCACGTCAAAAAAAAAAAATGGGGGTTACCGGGTTAATTTTTTAGTTAAAAGGCCCAAAAACTAAATAGTGGGTCTGAATGATCCCCACATATCGTTACCACGGTAACCATCGATGACGAAATAACAGTCACTTTTGGTCAACAACTAATTGTACATTGTAATTTTACCATAATTTAATTATGACCTTGGCCTGATGTTTTGTTTTAATTTTCCAAAGTTTATACAGTCAAAAAGCCGAAAAATGTTACGAGCCACCTTAAAATGAAAACGCATGTTTTTGTCATAAATTCAGGTCATTGAACACCGTCGCGGTCCAAAGGTGGGAGGAGGCGTGGTTGCAACTCTTCCCTTAATATAAAAAATATAAAAACATTACGTATATAAATAGATAGCCTATGATGAATTCTATAAGATAGGTTAATATTGCGCAATATTAAGTAAAAAGGCTTACAACAATATTTTTCCTCGCGCCATTTTACACAACAAGCAGCGAATGGAAAGTTTGCTAAACATCACCAGAAATCGTGGACATTTCGCGCCCGCGTGGAGTAGTCAGCGGGGTGTCTTACTGCAGTAGGATTGAAAGCAAACAAGATGGCGGCAAGGAAGTTCCTCACAAACTCTTGCATAATTTAAGCACAGTTGACCTTTTTTATGACGGGGAAAGGAAGAGAAAATATATAAAAAATATTAGACATCAGTCGCGAAACCTTTTAAGAGAAGCTATGAACGAATATTTTGTTTTTATTTACTCAGTTTTACAGTCTGGTTTATATTTGGCGCCTGATCTTCGTAAAAATCTTCGTTTTTACAGCTGTTTTGGAAGTACCTTGTCGGCATGAAATGGCTCTTTTTACGAGCGATTTGAAAACAAAAAACTATGCTGTATTCAATACGAGTTAGAGTAAATTGACTTATTCAAGGGTTGTTCTTCAAATCAACGAGCATTTGGCATAGGGTTCACCATTTTTAGAGACAATGTATGGCAAAAATAGCGTCGAATAAGCATCAGAATGGAGACATCTCGGGAAGTAATTAAGTAGCCTGACGGCTTACCAGTTGTTTTCAAGTTAGATGCATTGCATAATCGACACAGAACACCTATCGAGTTAAAGCTACGGGATCTGTAAGATCGTATTTGTTTTATTTTATAAAGTTTTCAATTTCCCATACATTTTCTTACACGATTCTGGTGCCATTAACGACCTACCGCGCACGCGCGTCCGCCATTTTGTCCCAGATTTCTGGCAATGAATTGATTTAGCGTACAGAAGAGCTTTCGTCGACGTAAAGAACGGGACAGAGTAGTGACTACACGAATTAAAACACGATAAAATGGCATATAATGTCTTAGTTACAAGTGTTCTGTGTCTTAAAAAGTTCAATTCAAAATCAAAATATATTGAACAAACACACGGCTACCTAAACAGAGCGGCGAAAAGTCTGACAGCAGCATAGACTGTATGTCTTACAGAAATTCACAGCTAAATGACAAAAGAAACGGTTAAAACACCATTACCTGTAATTGATGTGGCTTTTTAGTTCCTTCCATAAGCACCAAATTTTCAAAAATCGAAGTATGAGATGGGTCATATCAAACTCATGGGGGTACAAATAGTCTCTAATTGAATTTTGAGACCACGCCAAATTCAACGCCTCCCTCAAATCGAGTGCAATTTTCGAACGTTTTGTCATCGTGCTGATTCTCTGTATAAAAAGTCCTCAATGTACATGTACCATTGAAATATTAAACTATAATATTATGGCTTTCTATTTTGTCTATTTTCTTACTTTAAAGTAAAGTTTTTCCCTCGTCATTTTCACCTTTCTCCCGAGCGGTTTCGTCAAAATTAACAAGGCGACGTGATTAAAACACGACCGAGCAAGGAGTCTTGGGCGATATTTCTTTTACGCAAGCGCAAATTGAAAATGTACCGCCAAAATCGAATAGTGGAACAAATTTTCTTTGTTTTGATGTGTAAAGTGTCGAACAAAAAGCAGATTTTACGTCGTCAAATGGCCTTTCAAAACAGGTATGTCTTCCTCCTTTTGTTTTTTTTTTTCCAGTTTTATAAGCGTGAAAGCAGTAGGGGAGGAATCGGTAGCTCAGAAAGCGCTTCGGGGATTAATCTGCCATCGTTTACGTACAAGATAAACAAGTAAGATTTGTAAAGTTATTCTCCGTAAGAATCGGAATAAATACACTTTTCAGTCTAGATATATCTATCGATTGCGGGTTTTTTCTAAACGTCGTCCAATAAATTTTGGTTGCAGCTTACTAATCTATACAGTTTCGAAGGAACCTAAAGAAGAAGACGGAGAATTAAACCATAAGTCGGTCCTCTCGGCTATTGTAAACAAAGTGTTGGAGCGATCAGGTATACGCGGCGTAATAATCAATAGCCGCATTTTAGAAGTCTTCAAAAAGAAAATATTCTGTCTCCAGAAAGCAGCTAAGAAAGCTAGTAAATAATGTGGTGGAAGGCAATTAAATGCACTTCTTAACAAGTTTGAAACAGGTCCTCGGTATCAATTTAAGGTGTATTATAACGAGATTGATGTACATAAGCTTAAAAATGAGAATAACCAGTTAAGGGGAGAGAAAAGAGCATTAGAAGAATCAC
Source organism: Dendrophyllia cribrosa (assembly GCA_024195265.1). Taxonomy (NCBI): domain Eukaryota; kingdom Metazoa; phylum Cnidaria; class Anthozoa; order Scleractinia; family Dendrophylliidae; genus Dendrophyllia; species Dendrophyllia cribrosa. The sequence continues at coordinate 11,950,571 of JAJLRJ010000013.1, read as the reverse complement.
TAGTACAGGATGAGGCAAAGCGATTGCGAGTTGATGAAAACGCCCGACAAGCTCTCGAAACAGCTGAGAAGAAAGTGAGTGCTGTAGCCAATGTAATGAATTTTCAATCTCTTATTGGTTTGTCAACCTCCTTGATTTCAATATCATACAGTTTTGTATCTTTTTTCCGTGTATTGACCTTTTTAACGGGGGTGTATGCTGAGTATTCGTTGCAGAATCGCTCGGTTCTTTTATTTCTCTCCTTGGCCTGTCCGCCATTTTGAAAATTTGAACCGGAGAGCATGCGCATTACCTGGGGTTAGCGGTCGCGTCCGCCTGGAGCCGAGAAAAACAAATGTACGTCGCATTGGGGAAAGAGTTTGATATACGATCGCTGTTGTTTACAAACTTGCTCGTTTTAGTTCCTACAGCCGTAATGGCAAGATCGTTTAACTTCAATCCGCTTAAAACATAGATCAGAAACTTTTCTGAGGAATTAAGTCTATATCATATTCCAGAGATAATAACTATAGATTTTCCGAAAATTGTGCAACTTTATTCCGTGTTTAACGGTTGAAAGTTTGAATTGACCAGCTTTGTAAGCTTTCATTCATCTTCGCGAAGAAACACTGCGACACAGAGCGAAATTTTCGCGCCGTTTCTGTCAAGTCATGTGGTCAATAATTTTTCCCTATTCTTTTCCTCACTTTTTTCTTTCTTTTCCATTTTTTCACGCATTTTATCTCCCAAAGACACAAAATTGCAGATTGCGGTCATTTTCACTTTCCTTCTAAATGCTAAATTTACATTTACGTCATGCAGACCTACGTACATCAAGAGTTTTATGATCATATTTGGGCAGTGTATCAATGTGTTGAATTATAATATTGGTTATGGCGCTACTGTGGATCCAAAAGGCAGGCCAAGATGTCCGCCATATTGAATTCTACTCAAAAATCAAATTTATCGTAAAGTAGGGAAGTTAGACTTATACACTAATATATATAGATAGGCTGAGCCTAACAGCGTCGCTCTATAAACAAGCTTAACTTAGGTAAAACTAACTTAGATGAAAGGTCGGAAGCACAAGAATTAAGATTGACGACCGGGCAATTTTCTCCAAAACAGTATTACGCGACCGTCTGCACAGTACATTTAGACCGTACAAAAGTTCACAAAAAAAACTTTTTCTCAGTCTGGAATAACTAATACGACTACTTTCCAAATAAAATACAGTTGTTGCTTCTTAAAAATTGCCCGAGAAACTGATTTGGAAATCAAAATTGCAAAAAATGCACAAACATATTTGCATAAGGCCACGCGAGTGAAGTTAGAACTATATAAAATTCAAGTCTTGTTTTGTTTACATAAAATCGCTTTTCAACCTATGTAATGAATGAATAAAGAGATAAAAATGGACAACACAATCTTCTTTCAAAAATTTTTATTCAAATCTTCATAAGTTTCTGTTTAAACGCAAACCGCGAACCATTTATAGCGCATCGAGGCCGATGAAAGAAATAATGAAACGACTGAATTTAAGGTCTGGGGGGGGGGGGGGGGGGGGGGGGGGGACAGGTTCCGTTCATCAGTATGCATTTATGAAAAGAGTATGCACGAAGTGCGACGGCTGATACCGAAAATGCGCGAAATATTCACGAACAGGCTTTGTAATGTTTCTGCATCAATAATTGCACGTGCAAAGCGCTGTCTGGTAAAATACACTGGCTGCGGTCACATCTGGGCTACTAACTATAGTTAAGGGCCCATTAACCGATTTTTCCGCGCGTTGCTAAGGAAGTGAAATTTCACTTCCGGTAAATGGCTTCAGTCTCCGCGAAAAAGCCATTTTTATCGCGCGAGCCCGGGAAATTTAAACAATAAAATGGCTCGAAAATTGTTTACATTTTAGATGTTGTTTCGTTTCGTTTCACAACATTCAAGTCAATAAGTAGGGAGCTTAAGCAACCACGACAGCGACGGCAGCGAGAACGGCAGAAAACAATAGGTGGTTTGCAATCAATCTCTAGAGACATAGATAACAATAGTGAAACGAACAAATGCTGGTGGACGAACAAAAGGAGCTAATGAGAGAACTACTGTTTATGTCCACCAGCATGGCGGCGATGACGTAACATGAAAACCACCTATAGGTTTAATGAGCGAAAACAATGCCTCTGCACGTGTTGCACGTGCGTTTTACATTTTCGTACATTTCTTTGCCGTTCCCTGCTAAACAACAACGTCAAATGATCAAATTTTAGGTTTTATGGAGAACGTGAACACACGACAGTCAATTTTCCTTTTTTTTTTTTGAACTGGAAAGCCATCCCTTCAAATTCAGCTGCTGGACAATCCAGTCACATTAAACAAACTAAACAAATTGGAGCAACTGCAAAGTAGTTTAAAAAAGCGCGAATCCTTTTTTCAAGTGACGTTTTCCATGGCGTTGTCTCGTCGTTGCTTAAGCTCTCTATTATTGCAACACAGACGGAATGGGCCTTTATCACACGGCGGCCATGTTGATTCCCAGGAGAATAAAATGCTTTGTTTTCCCCTGCTTAACCTCGTTCTCAACTTTTTCACTGCGAGGTTTGGGGGGTAAATCTTTTGTTTTAATACAAAATGGCGGTGCGTGATAAAGGCCCATGGCAGTCAGGAGACAGTCAGGAGATCGTTTTTGTCTGGTCGAGTGAGCTGCGCATGCGTTGAAAGAGTAACTTCCGGTTGACTTGTGGGACACATCCGGTTTTCTTTAAACTCTAAAGGAAATGTGATTTTTCATAAAATACACTTTTTTATCATCGAGCTACCATTTAAACCAAGGTTGGAAACAAAGCTATGAATTCCTTTTGAGGAATCACGTCTTTTCCAGAAAATTGCGAATTCTCCAAAATTTTGCACTTCTGTCAAAATTTTACCTTTTGGAAATTAAACACAATCTATGCATAACGAAAAGGGAATATAAATTAAAAAATTAAATTACTGAACAAAATTCCGATAAAGTAATAAGCTGACAAGCCTTTAGATTTTTTAGAAATAAGTCACGTGACCATGGGCATGGCCTGATGACGTCATCATTGGTATTGTCAATGAGGAACAAGTTAAAACCCACGAAATAACTCTGATATGACTATGTGACAAAGTTATTTTACAAGAAATTTTCCTTAGCAACGTGTCAAAAGATCAGTTAATGGGCCCTTAAGACGGGGATAACTATAGTTAGCTATTTCGGTAATGTGACCGCTTCTCTGTTCTCTCTAACTATAGTTAGAAAATTGACGCCTCGGTGATCCAAAACAATACAGACTAACTATAGTTATACCCAAGCAGGGTTCATGGGTTAGTCTTAACAACCAATCAGAATGTGACAATTCTTTTCTCACGTACGAGATGAGCATATATAAATACGCAAAATAAAAACCAAGCGTGAAGCGAGGGGGAAACCAAAAACAACAAAAAAATTTTTTACATACAACAAGGTAGCAACACATGTACCCGGCGTCGAGCATCTGTAAAAATTCTCAGCTTATTTCTCATTTTTCTCCGACGGTATGCCGCACGAAAAAAATAAATAAGAAGAAAAACTAGACACACTTTACGTCGGTCAACCATGTTGACATTTCACGAATCAACAATAAGGGCCGTCACGAACCTCTTTTAATTCTGACGTCACCCATAGGCTAATTAGAACTAACTGTAGTTAACTGCGTGGTGTGACCGCAAAGTCGACCGAAAGCACTAGGCCGGTTCTCACTAGGGCTCTTAAGTGCACTTGAAGTGCACTTGGTACGTACTTGTAGTGTGAACTCCTTTCTGAGAGCGTTTTCTAAGTCTGACTTACGTTTCAATAGAAGCACTCATCTGATTTATTTACACGTTTAAATCTCATTGTAAAATGTATCAAAGAGGTAAAAATTAATATCAGCTGAATGTAATTAGAAAGTTAAATAATTTCCAGTAGTTCGTTTTCGAAAAGCTCCATATTTCCCTTCTTTTTTTATCAAAAACGTCTTTTTGAATGGCACGTGCTGTTGGTTTGTGCGGAATCAACCAAGTGTAGCTCGTGTACTTGGAGTGTGAACGTTTTAATGACCGCACTTATTGAATTCTTTGTTGCCCTGGCGATATGCGTAAAACAAAAGAATCCAAGTGCACTTCAAAGTAAGGTCTACCCCTTACTTGGGAGCGCACTTGACCAATGACAGTAAAGCCGTGCAGCCGTGCAGCTAAAAGCACGTGTGCGTGCAACTTTGAATTCCAAAGGGAACGAGCTCTCTGCGTTTTGGTTTACGATTCGCAGTCACGGACGACTTCTAAAAGACTCTCAAGCAGGATCTCAAGTTTTACTTCAGCTGTTGTATTGGAAGGCGTATTTCAAGCCGACTTAGGGTAAAAAATTCTGCATTGAAAAAAAAAAAAGGTTGTAGTCTAATTCTCAGGTTTAGCCAATCAAAAACACTACAGCCATGCGCGCATTCAATAGGGAAGATATCAATGACGTCACAATTGTTATTAATGTGCCAACCAGAGCCTTATTGGCTGCCGAAACAAAGGGTTCTTTTGTTCCAGTGGCTGGCACATTTGAATAACAAAAAGAATGTTTGTAAACAGATATCATCCCTTTACTCATAAGATACAAAAACATGTTTTTATGACGAGCACGAAAAAGTTCCCAAAAATTAACAAAAAGTGAGCATAGCGTTACACCAGGCTCTGAGACGATGTTTTGCTGAATTAAGTTCAAATAAAACTTGACATGATAAGAAAAAATATTTTAACATCGACTTAGCGTTTTATGTATATCGTACTTTAGTGCTTCAACTTTGTTTATCACGGCTAATCAACTGCATACCAACTTGCGATCGCAAGTAATTTGCATCTAAATACGCACGCTGTGCGTAGTCATGCCTGAAAATCTATTGTCTCGTCTTTCCTAAGTAGACCTCAAGTCTACTTGATAATCAAATGCACTTCAAGTGCACTTTGGCCCTAGTATGAACCGACCTACTAACTACAGTTAGGTATGACGTCACGTAACTTGAGACTAACTTAAGTTAAAATTTAGTTAAGTCGTAGATGACCGCAGCCACTATTTTTTCAACGCATTGTTCTTTCTGCATGAAGTGTTGACAATAGCCCGTGGATTAAAATTAACAAAATTACCGTAAATATATATTTGTTGCATTCGTGTTTGCTCGGGAAGCCTTCGGAAGCGTAAAAACAAGCAATTTTGTGTCCACGAATTCAGCGCGGATAGAGAATTTCATGAATTGACACTGCAGAGAGGTAAACTAGGTGTATTGTAGATTGTCATATCTGACTCAACATTTTTAAATAGCCTTTTAAAGGGAAGATAGGAGGCTTCAAATTCAAACATGGACAATTTTACTCATTTAAAAGCTAATAACTTTTAATTTAAGTTGTAATGAGAAAATCGGAGTCAGATGTGACACAATAGACGTTTTGACGGATCAGTGAGTGGTGAATCAACTTGCTTTGTGTTCTTCTCGAGGAGTAAACTTGGACACAAAACCACGTTAAAAAAAGAAATAGACCGGTTCACACTAGGGCCAAAGTGCACTTGAAGTGCACTTGATAATCAAGTAGACTTGAGGTCCACTTAGGAAAGACGAGACAATAGATTTTCAGGCATGACTACGCACAGCGTGCGTATTTAGATGCAAATTACTTGCGATCGCAAGTTGGTATGCAGTTGATTAGCCGTGATAAACAAAGTTGAAGCACTAAAGTACGATATGCATAAAACGCTAAGTCGTTAGTAAAATATTTTTTCTTATCATGTCAAGTTTTATTTGAACTTAATTCAGCAAAACATCGTCTCAGAGCCTGGTGTAACGCTATGCTCACTTTTTGTTATTTTTTGGGAACTTTTTCGTGCTCGTCATAAAAACATGTTTTTGTATCTTATGAGTATTGAATGCGCGCATGGCTGTAGTGTTTTTGATTGGCTAAACCTGAGAATTAGACTACAACCTTTTTTTTTCAATGCAGAATTTTTTACCCTAAGTCGGCTTGAAATACGCCTTCCAATACAACAGCTGAAGTAAAACTTGAGATCCTGCTTGAGAGTCTTTTAGAAGTCGTCCGTGACTGCGAATCGTAAACCAAAACGCAGAGAGCTCGTTCCCTGTGAAATTCAAAGTTGCACGCACACGTGCTTTTAGCTGCACGGCTGCACGGCTTTACTGTCATTGGTCAAGTGCGCTCCCAAGTAAGGGGGTAGACCTTACTTTGAAGTGCACATGGATTCTTTTGTTTTACGCATATCGCCAGGGCAACAAAGAATCCAATAAGTGCGGTCATTAAAACGTTCACACTCACACTTGGGTGATTCCGCACAAACCAACAGCACGTGCCATTCAAAAAGACGTTTTTGATAAAAAAGAAGGGAAATATGGAGCTTTTCGAAAACGAACTACTGGAAATTATTTAACTTTCTAATTACATTCAGCTGATATCAATTTTTACCTCTTTGATACATTTTACAATGAGATTGAAACGTGTAAAGAAATCAGATGACTGCTTCTATTGATACGTAAGTCAGACTTAGAAAACGCTCTCAGAAAAGAATTGTCACTACAAGTACGTACCAAGTGCACTTCAAGTGTACTTAAGAGCTCTAGTGAGAACCGGCCTAATAACTACTGCCGCAAAGCGCGATCCCTTCAATGAAAAGCAATCCTTATGCATTTCTATTATTCGCCAATATCTCTGTTAAATTTTAGCGAAATCGGCTTGCAAACGTTCACGATATAACGTTTTTCAAAGTGACACCCCTGCTAAAATTTTGCCTTATGAATTTTTTCATAGCCAGGTATCCCCGCGACCTTAAGCACGTTTTATTTAACCTTTATTCAAAATAGAAACCTTTTTAAATGCAAGCCAAACTTGCACAATATAGAACAGTAAAGTAATGCTATTAAGCTTAACTAAGGTGAAACGGTCGGAAGCACAAGAATTAAACTCAAAAGAGTTTAGCTGTAAACAAATGCTTTGACCATCTTTTAGCTTCAATTTAAGACGAAATTAGGTTTAAAAATAAGCACTTAGCTCTATATTCCCCTCAAAACCGCATGACTTGCAGAGTTACGCAGCCTCAAATGCGGTCTTGACCTCTGTTTGAGAAATGTTTGAATAGCAAACCGCGGATAAAGGCCAGGAAAAACAACTTTGCAAATGGTTTTCTCGGCTAAACTCAACGGCTGACCACTGACTCAACAAGAGTGTCGAGCGTACAGCTGATGTGACATTCGGCTGTGTAGCCGCGCGAAAAACGTTCGTTCGGACACACGGACATGATAGACGCCACCCGCGAAACATTCTGCTGGCCAAGACCATGAAAAATGACGGGCATGAGTTCTATGAGTATGGGGCTCCGCGCAGAGCTCTGCTATGATATTATTAAACTATTATCTGCTTTTGCAAAGCAATATGTTACATTTTGTTCACCAAACACGTTGTATTTTTCTTACCGTAAAGTCGAGGCCTTCCTTTGGGGTAAGTGATGGCTGTTTCCATTCTAGTGTCGCGTTTGTTTCTCCATTGTATGTCACTGTTAAGTCCTTGGGTTTCTCTGGCTCTGCGGGTGTACGAAAGTGCCCAATATTTCAGTCAAGTTTAATCAAATAAGAAGCTATGTTATGTTAATGCAATATTACCCAGATTATCTTGCGGTATTGTCGCCTACACTTAAACGCTTCGATATGCCCACCTTTCCAGGAATAGCTGTATACCCAATCTATAAGACTGGTGATGCGCTCTACAACTACTAGATAGCTTGGAAAGAAATCTCGAGTGCGGCAGAGGGAAGCACGAGGAGTGATGGGAAGAAGGGGAGTATTTTTCCTTCCTTTGCCTTTACCCCATCACCCCTTACGCTGTACTCTGCCGCTCTTCTGTCGTTCCGCGTCTGTCCCCCGCGTGCGTTTCCCGCGGCTTTGCGAGAGAGACGACTGATGAGAGAAAGAGAGAGAGAGAGAGAGAGAGAGAGAGAGAGAGAGAGAGAGAGAGAGAGAGAGAGAGAGAGAGAGAGAGAGAGAGAGAGAGAGAGGTCACATTATGTAAAGATAACTAAATATATATATTTAATATCATGCGTAAAATTTAACGAATGATGGCGGCAGCGGGTGATATAAGGACAAATGAGTATACTCACTCGATGTTTCCAACACCATGTTTGGACTATAAACGCCAGGACCTGCTCCAGTATAACCTCGAACTGACACATTGTACACGGAACACAACTCGAAATCGTAGAGAACAGCGAATGTTTCTGTTGAATTGATACTACTGCTGTCGATGTTTGATCGTCTTGACCTCGGTCCACTGGAGACCTTCTCTCGCGTCACCTCATAGGTGATAATTGTTCCATAATCCCTTGTTAGAGATGCCCAGGAAACATTAAAAGTGGTTCCATTCACATTAATGAAGGTAACGTTTTCTGGACCAACTGTGGGTGCTAACGAGAGGCATGAAAACAGTACAGTTCATTAATAATTTGTTCTGTTTTTTTTTTGGATTCGCTCGACGCTGTTTTAAGGTAATATTAGCAGTCGAATGTATAGATATTATAGTATACAGTATTTTGATTAAACGTTGTCATTGATCGGTCTCATCCCTACGCGACCAGACCGAAAAGGATTATGCAGAGAAATCAATTCACATTCAACAACTGCACATTATCAAAATACGGAACGTCCTTAACGGAATATGTATCGAAGCGACTCTTGTTGTCTTTGCGTAACACGCGAAGACAAACGTGAGTTTTGTTCTCCATTGTAAACGCGATAGAGAATAATTAATCATGCATTTTAATTCACCCATACTCCCTTTCAGTCTGGTCGCGTAGGGGTAAGACCGAACAATGACAACGTTTCATCAAAGGACTGTATATTTTCATGCTAAGTGGGACTTTCTCGGTAAAATTTCAGTTTTTGGTTCGCATTAAGGTGTTTCGATACAGTTTTCTGGAGACCATACCTACATTTTTCAATCGGCTTTTAAGCAGTCTTTTTTCCAAGTCAGATCAACGTGAAATTTTCACTACTAACTGGTTTTGAATTGAAGTTTGGCTAAGTATGTATTCTGGTAAAATCGATATTGCCATGACGATGATAAACAAGAAACTTCGAAATCAGTAAAAAGGAAATTTTGCGCGTTTAAGATTTCGCATTGAAAATCGCACATAGACATCTTAAAATATGGTATATGGCATATATATTTTGCAAGAATAAAAACAAATTCTGTATGTTTGTTTTCAAATAAATCGCAATAACATTTCAACCTTACTATTTGTGTACTGGTAATAAATTGATCGAGAGATTAACACTGGTTTAATGAAATTACTTAATCACAGTGTCAAAAAGTAGCTCGATGTTATGTTTGTAAACCTTCAAAGTTTTGTTTACTTTCTCTTTTGCGATCTTAAGAACTACCTTTTTTCCTAACATCGCTTCAAGTGTAATTTTTCGGTAATTTTCGATTTTGATCGCTTTTGCAAAAGTCTGAGAAACGGCTCGATAGATTTTTTTTAAAAACGTTCGCTGCGCATGCTTACCGATGTGCATAATATTACCTAAAAATTTCATTGACATTGATTCACTGGAACGTCTTTAAATTTAAAGATGAAGACGACGTACGAACCGGCCGAAAAAATGGCGTTACAAATTAACTTTTTAAAGTTATGCTTAATAATGATTTCAAATCAATGCGCACTGTATTCCTCCGTGACTTATACATTTCGTTGTGATCTGCTGTGCATCTATTATTATCTAGATTCGAGCATGATTGTACCTTATTACTCTCCTTGCTACTTTCCAGATTCCCTTAAGTCTCTTTTTAGGATTATTTTGAGCAATAAATGCCCTTTTGCGTTTTAAAAACGTTTTTACAGCAGGCGTTTTGAACGCAAAAGAAAACAGATGCAAAGAAATTTGCATCAACGAGCGTACATTGCAATGTTTAAATCACGGAGGAATGTAGTGCTCATTGTTTGAAATCATTACTGAGCATAACTTAAAAAAGTGAATTTGTAACGCAAACGTTTTGGCCGGTTCGTAAGTCGTCTTCATCTATAAATTTAAAGGCGTTCCAGTGAATCAATATCAGTGAAACTTTCAGATAATATTTTGCACATCGCTAAGCATACGTGGTGAACGTTTTAAAAAAATCCATCGAGCCGTTTCTCAGATTTTTGCAAAAGCGATTAAAATCGAAAAATACCCAAACATTGCGCATGAAGCGATGTTAGGAAAATTGGTAGTTCTCAAGATCGCAAAAGAGAAAGTAAACAAAACTTTGAAGGTTTACAAACATAACATCAAGCTACGTTTTGACATTATGATTAAGTAATTTCACAAAACCAGTGTTAATCTCTCCATCAATTTATTACCAGTAAACAAATAATAGGGTTTGAAATGTTATTGCGATTTATTTGAAATCAAACATACATAATTTTTTTATTCTTGCAAAATATATATGCCATATACCATATTTTAAGATGTATATGTGGGATTTTCAATGCGAAAACTTAAACACGCTAAATTTCACTTTTACTTGTTTATCGTCGTCATGGTAATATCGATTTTACCAGAAAATATATATTTCCAAACTTCAATTCAAAACAAGTTAGTTGTGAAAATTTCACGTTGATCTTACTTGGAGAAGGCCGCTTAAAAGCCGATTGAAAAATTTAGGTATGGGCTCCAGAAAACTGTATCGAAACACCTTAAGTATATTTACAAGAAAAGTCACTCAAACACCTTATATTTGATTAGCTGTACACTGACGAACTGCGGGAAAGTGGGATGTGGTCACTCGTATCAGCAACCGAAATTACAATAAGGCGCATCGATAATGTCCGAAGACTCGTAAATCTTGTTCTTTGTTTACATTGCACGCTGGAGAAATTTCGTCGTCGCTATCACAATGTTTTAGATCCTGGATAAAATTGATCTACTGACCATAAAACGTGTAAAAAGAGAACATCACTCCTCGGTGAAAAGAAAACAAAAAGGATAAATAACCTGGAGCAGCCGTGCCGTATTACAATCGATGCTATGAATCCCAAAACAGATCTTTCAACCCTGCTGATTTTTAAATCAAATGTCAATAAAATATACCTTACCATATTCCGGAATATCCACAGATAATGAAGCATTTGGCCCTGGTTTGACAGTCACAGCCCTAACGATGAACTGATAAGACACGCCTCCAAACGCACTAACAATGTGACTGAATATATCAGCTTCAAATGTGCCTGTCTGAACATTTTGTTGGCCTTCTTTAGGACCAAAAAATACATTGTAATTTCTGATGATTCCACTCTTGTTGTGGGGTATGCTCCAAGTCAAGTTTACCCTTGGACCACATGCTGTACTTGGTGCTACAATGGTGGAGGTTAGGTGTTCAGGAGCGCTTGGTGCTGACGAGAGCCAAAAATGGAGTAATAATTAATGGCATTTCAGCTGACGTCTTACAAAGCAAAGACGAACATTGGTTGCAAAGATATCTGGGTTACCATTATTTTGACAGTGACAGTCACTGATGATTCAAGAAATTATGTGTAATACAATACTAAATAATTGCCGTAAGGTGGCTCCGTTGTTATTTCGGGCGCACTCGTTTATGACAAACTTTTACTCGGATGAACCGAATGATAAACCGGATGAACCGAAAATCTCATAAAAGTCGAAAAATTTAAAAGATCCGATCAAGCGGATTGTGGTTTTAGTATAAGTGAATGAAAGTCTTGCAGCAGAGAAGAAGTGAGCGAAATCTATCTTTCAAACCGATCAGCCAGACCTCGTTCACAGAGGCTGACTTCAAAAAATGAAGCGCAAATGTATCACTTGTTAGTAAGTTTAGAACTTTAGAATGGTTGGTATGCCACCTAGTCTACTTCCGCTTCAGTCATTCATCAATTTATTTTTCTTGATAGTATAAGACATCATTTTCTAATAGAAAATATCAAGATTGTTTAAAAAAACAAAATATAGCGACATTTCATTAAAATAGGTAATGGCAAGAAAACACGGGAATTAAAAATCACTTTTTACCATTCAGTTCTTACCATCATAGTCATTTTAACTTGTAAAGATTTTTTTTACAATCTTTTACACGGACCATTAGCCTCGTAAGAAGTGATCTCGGTTCGGAATAAGCGGGCGCTCGTTTGACTGGATTAGTTGTGTCAAAGGTATTTGTTTTAATCAATTTTGCGTTCTTTTAATTTTAACAATGACCCAGTCTCCTACCATCTTCCATTGTTCTATTAGACTTTACAGAACTCCTCGGTCCATCACCAACAGAAGTGAAGGCCAACACTTGAAACTCATATACCGTGTATTTAGCAAGGCCAGTAACCGTTTTAGTAAGATTTGCTCCATTGTTAATAGTTAGCGTGATGGTTGATGAGCCAGCAGGGTTTTTCTTTTTGTAGAACAGTTTAAATCCTGTGATCATGCCATTTCTGGAGTCTGCTGGTGGTAACTGCCAGTTCGCAGTGATACTGGTAGAAGACGCTGCAGCCACAGTAAAATTGGTTGGAGCTTGTGAAGGAGCTGAAATTTATAAAAACAAACTTTGACTAAGTATTTCTCTTTCAGAGGCCATATTGTGACTCTTATCAACTTATGGAACACTTCTATAAGCATAAGTTATAATGCACATGCATTTTGATACAATAAAAGTATTTAGTTACAATAAAGCGGGTTTGTTGTATTAAATAAAATGGAATGGGTTACAGTTATAATGCCACCCACCCTTGAGGTTTTTTCTCCCATTTTTTCAAGACCATTCATAAATAGTTCATCAGCTGTTCCTTTATCCTTGTGACACATTTTGGTAAACTTTGGAGAGAATCGATTGCTATGACAACTAGATATGAAATCATAAGTAACAACTCTAGCACATATTTAGAATATAAATACATAGAAATATTTCTGGAATTGTTCCGAAGAATTTGAATTTTAACCCTATTCGGGCTGGGGTGGGGGGGGGGGACACAAAGTGCCCGCGCTAACTTTCAACATTCATAACTTCTTTAATATGCATTCAAACGCCATCAAACTTTGTGACTTTTCCTAAAGTTTATCTGGCAATAATTTCATATGACAATTTTTTGATCACGTGACTTGATGTTTCCATGGCAACAAGATTTTGACAGCCATGCTTTCTGAAATTTGCATATTGATACCTTTGAATGAAGAGAAACAATGTTTATTGGTATAACTTTTGTATTTGTACGTCATTTAGCGTTTATTTATTGGTTTTGATTAATTTTGCGTCAATTTGGACGGTTTTTAAGAGGTTTTAAGAAATTTCAGAAATCCAAGATGGCGGCCGTATAACTAATTACCTAATAACTACGTCATATGACGTCATCAATCCATTGTGCGGACCGAAAAGGAGACAGTTTTGGACGTACTATGTACCCTCTGGGTTTCATTTTCATAGCCTTAATGTTGTTGAAGTTACGAAGGGGGGGGGGGGGGGGGGCACAATGTGCCCCCCAGGCTCAGGAACTCAAAAAAAAAAGCCCAGGATGAATAGGGTTAAGGAAAATCCAAGATATCGGATGACGTCACAGTCCTCAACAGCGCCATAACCCATAATATTCACCTTAACTTGTAGAGCACAACACACGCTATCTGTTAGAGATAAAATTGTTTCGAAATATTGTAACACCGCAAAAACCCAAGTTGGGGGCAGGTGGTTGTACCCTCTCCCCTCTCTTATTTTGCTCAGATAACAATGCAAATTTAGGGGGAAAATAGGCTGAACTTATTTATGAAGGGCTATTAGTTGGAGTTTGGCATGATTATATGACTATGACTATATGGAATATAAGCAGGTACACCATATTTATTTGGAGTTTAACATGTTTATATGGCAATAAGAATATCAAACTGTAGTTGACCACATATAAGAAAGGTTTGCAATAATGTCTAGTAAGGGGAATCATAGTTTTGCGCAGGGATTGTTTTCTTTTCATTTTTTTGCGCCTCGTCGAAGGCTCGCAAAAAGAGTAAACAGGTGAGAATTAAAGGCCCATTTACACTACAGAAAAAAATTGGCACGGCTCGGATACAAATGGAAGGAGTACCAAACAAATTTAACGCGGATACATCATTTACACGTGTCTTTTTCTATCGTGCCAATTTAATCCATTTTCGCGAGTGGATCAAGCAGTGCAATAGGGAGGTCGTTAAATTCTCCTAGCGGGATTGAGTCATGTTTAATGGTCATCATAGTCACTCTGTTTACTTGAAAAGACATAATTTAACTTACTACGGTAATTGTTTTATAAAGCTGTTGCAAGCTCTATAAATTGATCTTCAAAGTTGTGTTAAATTTAAGCCTTGATATGAGTCTTCACGAGCGTTCACTCGAGTGAACTGAAAATCTCTTAAAGGTAAAAAAATTTAAAAGACCCGATCAAGCGGATTGTGGTTTTAGTATAAGTGCATTGAAGTCTTGCAGCATTTATAGAAGAAGTGAGCGAAATCTATTTTTCAAACCGATCAGCCAGACCTCGTTCACAGAGGCTGACTTCAAAAAATCAAACGCAAATGTATCACTTGTAAGTAACTTTAGAACTTTAGAATGGTTGGTAAGCTGCCTTATCCACTTCCGCTTCGGTGCTTCATTAATTTCTTTTTCTAGTTGGTATAAGACAGCATTTTCTAATACAAAAAATGTCAAGATTGTTTAAAAAATATATATATATAGCAACATTTCATTAAAATAGGTAATGGCAAGAAAACACGGGAATTAAAAATCACTTTTTTACCATTGTTCTTACCATCATAGTTATTTTAACTTTTACAGAAATTTTTGCAAACTTTTACACGGACCATTAGCCTCGTAAGAGGAGCTCTCGGTTCGGAATAAGCGCGCGCTGATTTGACTGGTTTGGTTGTGTCAAGGTATTTTTTAATCACTTTTGCGTGCTTTTAATTTAGCAATGACCCAGTCTCCTACCATCTTCCATTGTTCTATTAGACTTTACAGAACTCCTCGGTCCATCACCAACAGAAGTGGAGGCCAACACTTGAAACTCATATACCGTGTATTTATTAAGACCAGTAACCGTTTTAGTAAGATTTGCTCCATTGTTAATAGTTAGCGTGATGGTTGATGAGCCAGCAGGGTTTTTCTTTTTGTAGAACAGTTTAAATCCTGTGATGATTCCATTTCTGGAGTCTGTTGGTGGTAACTGCCAGTTCGCAGTGATACTGGTAGAAGACGCTGCAGCCACAGTAAAACTGGTTGGAGCTTGTGAAGGAGCTGAAATTTATGAAAACAAACTTTGACTACGTATTTCTCTTTCAGAGGCCATATTATGACTCTTATCAACTTAGGTAAAACTTCTATTTATAAGCATAAGTTACAATACACATGCATTTTTAATTGATACAATAAAAGTAGGTATCTACAATTAAACGGATTTGTTGTACTAAATAAAAGGGAATGGCTTACATTTATGATGCCCCCCACCCTTGAGGATTTTCTCCCATTTTATCAAGACCATTCATAAATAGTACATCTTCAGTAGCTGTTCGTTTATCTTTCTGACACATTTTGGTAAACTATGGAGAGAATCGGTTGCTATGACAATGAGATATGAAATCATAAGTAACAGCTCTAGTACGAAATATGTTCAATTTCTGCACTTTTCCGAAGAATTTGAATTTTAAGGAAAATCCAAGATAATGGATGACGTCACAGTTCGTCAACAGCGCTATAGAATCGCATACATCAAAGAAAACTCGCATTCTTATTGGCTAACGAAGCGAGGGTATTTAGCGTGGAATTGCATACCTGAGAAGTGATATTGCATGGCATATTCGAAGGACGATGTTTGTGTACTTTCTTTATATGATATGTATACTTTATTTTAAGATAGTGAGCTTTGATTTGAAGCGAAAAATACAGACGTCCTATTCACAAATGATAAATTTATCAACTGTGAATTCCTGTTCTTTCCATTTTTATAACCAAAATTAATGTGAACTTTATGGAGAGTGAAGAAACCATTAACACAGCAGTCCTACAAGAAGAGAGCAATCTACTGGCAAACACCGATATTTCATGCTTAGAAAAACACATGTCTAAATCAAACAAAGAAGGTAGTACAAGCATGCTGTACTGAGCTAATAAAAAGTAATTTCTATACACCGAAACGGCCGTCCGGTTGCTTTAAAAATAAACATGATGCTGTCCGAAGTAGAGCTTTCAGCGAACTTTCTTATTTCAAAACTAAAACTTGTATCCCAACTCTTGTCTTGTACAGTATGAAAGAAATCCGGTGTAAAATGGTATAAGAGATACAAAAGGCAATAATGATAGCAATAACATTCTGAGAAATGAGTCGCGAAAATAAGATGAGGATAAAAATATTTCTGTTCGAGCGGAGATGCGCGTCCGGATCCTTTCGTCGTCAATTTATGAATTGTTGTGATCGACTGCGATAAGCATAATTTTTTTCCTTTTTTTTACGGAATGTTTAATAACTAATCCACCAGTACTTACAAATTTGCCTTCTTTGTTGTCCAAAGGTTTTTTCCCATTTAGCGTGGTGTTTACTTGCCGCTGTGCTGAAATTCTTATTTGCCGGCCGGCGATAACAAACTTCCGAAGTGTTAAAGCCTAATTTCCACCACAAACGTTCGCAGTTCGGCTCCACAGCCGTTCACATTATGTACTTTAGTGTACAAACAGCATCATTTTCAGTCATAAAATGTAATTTACAGATAAAGAAAACTAAAATTGGTCGCTACCACAAGGTTTTCTCCTGACCGCGCGTGATTCACCGTGATTTTTAATCAGTCTTGATTTTATTCGCTCGCCCTTGACAGTTGGATTTGAAATGGCTTTCTCGCTGGAAACGTTGTTTTTCTTTTACATATGCGATTCAAGAAAAATTCATTGCCAAACTCATGAATTCCACGTTGAATTTCACTCGAAAAACCGATATAACGTGGAATTAACTCGTCAGACAATTAATTTTTCTATAATATTTACCTTAACTTGTAGACCACAACACAAGCTATCTACATTGTATTACAGATAAAATAGTTTCGAAATATTGTAACCGTACGCAAAAACCCAAGTTGGGGGGGGGGGGGGGGGGGGGGGGAGGTGGTTGTACCCCCACGCCTCCCTTACCACGGCTCGTATCTATGATGTGAATAATTAGTAACGTGGCTTGTAGAGTTCCTTTCGAAGAGCACTGATGATAGTCGCTTTGTAATAAAACGGTCGTTTCAATCCTGTGGCGCGGATATTAAGCTAGTTACTTCTTTTTCGCGGTAGAACCATACAAGTCGTTGCTAGAGACCTAGACTGTTGGTTAATTTTAAGGGCAAACTAAAAACATGCCACTGTTTTTGTCATATAAGTTTTAATCTCTAAATAAAAGTTTGGGATGAGATATATCAATGTGGAATACTCTCTCAGCTAGCAGGAAATCAGTCCTCAAAAATTGCCTGTTGTGTTATCAAGGTGCCAAGCGCAATGCGTTAAAATTGTAAATATTTAGAATAGTCTAACATTTCGTGCAAGATAGATAAGGCATGACAATGTATTTAAATAATTATGTATATACATTATTTTACCAATCAATCAATCAATTTATTTTTTCACTTGCACCTAACATCAATAATAATGAGTAAGGTGCGAAGTGACTGGATTCCAAAGTAAGCAAAGCTTGTAACGTAGACCCCAGGAAAAATAAACTAATCGTTTATGGATTACCTTCTTCTTTCGTTCTCACAACCTTCACAGACCGAGGTCCATTACCGATAGATGAGAAGGCCAAGACTTGAAATTCATATTCTGTGTATATGCCAAGTCCAGTTACATCTCTCGTGAGGGTTGAGTTACTTCCGATGGTTATAACAGTAAGTGGGTCTCCTGCGGAGCTCTTGTTTCTGTACAACAGTTTATATCCTATGATTATTCCATATATGGAGTCTGTTGGGGGTAACTTCCAGGATGCGCGAACACTGGTGGAAGTCAGCGACATCATGTTAAAGCTAACAGGAGCCTGACTTGGACCTTAACGAAAGTGGCATTGTTAGTGGGAGCCTGCTAGCGTAATTGGGCAGTGCGTTATGGTGACAACCAAATCAACAACAGAATCGTACTTAGGAATAATGAAATATTTTCCCACAAACACAAATTGCATCTCTTAGTAACATTGGAATAAGAATTAGCTTGTTTTATTTTACGCCATTTGATGTCATACTTAATGTTCTTATCTTTGAGGTTCCATATATATTTACTAGGTTCCGTAGCGTGTTTGTATCGTTCGTTACGGAATGAACATACGTGGTTTCTGTATCGCAATTTGAACCTGAAACCTGAAATGGCAAGTCTAAACAAAATAAATGAGCTCACATCGTGTTGTAGACATGCTAGAAAATTTCTGTTAAAAATGTCATTATTTAATCAGCGGTAATGACCCCGCGTGACGTGACATGCGACTCGCCTAGTATGTAATGTATGCATTGTTCTTTATGTCAAATATCTGTGATTGTAACCGTTATTTCTGGCAGTTGCTTAGGGCGATATCGTTTTCAAAACGCCAGGTATATATCTCCATAGATTGACGACAGTGATCGGGAAAAGTGCCAAAAGGCCATTTCCGGCCAATGACAGCGCTTTCTGGAACACTCCACAGCGTTTGCTTGAAATAATTATATAATAAGTATGAACTTGGGCTGGGAAATATTTGAAACAACT